>CM063258.1:4443925-4886060 GCA_032158295.1 Pycnopodia helianthoides | reverse complement strand
TTCTAACAGGGCTGTACAATGGACCGATGGTTTCCTGGTCATGGCCTGTGGCTGAGGTAAAGCCCTTTTTAACACGAGAGCAATTTAGCAAGGGTCCCTTGTCCTAAGGTCTTGTTTTAAAGCTCTTCCCCAAAAATCACTCTGATGAGGACTTCAATCATTCAATCATTTCAAACTTCAAAGATTCAATCATACATTATTCTGAAGTTTAAATGTTGAATAATCAAAAGTTATGAGTTTTCTCAAATATATTTAGTTTGCATCGTTTATTCTTTTCTACAGTTTTGTTTTGTATTATGTCATTCTAATACATATTATATATATATATATATATATATATATATATATATATTATATATATATATATATATATATTTGTTTAACCACTAATACGACGACCAATGGGCGCCCTATGACCGGTTTGCGAAACACTCTTGCGTTATGAGGACCAAAATGCGGTCTTCATAACGACACCCCTTTTCCCTCGTAAGTTTCAATGTAAATTTTGATGACAAATTTTATTTTAAAAAGAGGTACTTTAGAGTAACAGTTTGTGTCATTTTCAGAAAAAAATATTATTTGTAACTTGGCAGTAACTTGATCCCCAAAATTTTTGCCGACCTTGGATATGGTCATAGGGCGCCCGGTAATTATTGTGGAATAAAAACCATCAAGATTCATCCGTTTTCGAAACAAAATTCATGACATGTTTTTTGTAGCTGTTGAAGATAATCTAATTTAAAATTAACAATTAAAAATGATTATTTTGATAAAAACACAATTATTTCAATAACAGTCAAAGTCATAGCGCCCTCATCGGTGTATTTTGTACAAGCCAAAACGTCTGACATCACAACTCGAAGGTCGCGGGTTTACACTTACAAAAATGCGCATGCGCGAAGAGGCGTGGTTTGAAAGTTCTACAACGCCAGCAATGTGTATGCGTGTAGCTGTAAATTTGCACATGATTTTCTAGCAAACCGGACAAGCTTAAAATGTTATGTCTTCACAATAGGCAGATAAATATCGTGAATCATGTAATATCATGAAATATTCTTTTAAAAATCGCCAAACTTAGTATTGATAGCAGCATTTTGGCTAGCATTTTGATGCATATTTTGATCATTGTAAAATAGAGTCAAGTCACCTAAAATAAAATACTATAATTTATTTGATATACCCATACTTCAGTTGTTCTTGCTGTTCGAATCCCATGTCAGACAGTTATTTACGAATGCTCTTTGGAAGGTAGACTGTCTCATAATACATGTGGTGTGAAATAGCATTTTTCCATCACATAATTGTAGGGCTGTGATTGGGAAGTGGGCAGAAACGTCAACAAAAATATTCATCATTGATATTATTGACTGCTGCAGTTCTCGGTCGATGTCCTATTTTTCCCTCGTTCTTTTTCATTATCAACCATTCAAATTGGCTCGATTTTTACACACCGGAGCAAAGTATGGTTTCATTTTCCTTCTGGGAGCAATTGTTGAATTACTATCTGCGTGATTTTTCAACTTCGATCTAAATTGAATGAACCAGGTGCTAAATTGATTGCAAATTTTGTTAAATTGGCCGAATGTAACTTTATTACAACCTCCGAGTATCAAATCTGGAATTAACTGATGATTCCTGGATGAATCTGCTATAGTATTAGCCGCCATAGGACAACCGGCCAATCCAAGAACCCGTCTTGGAACCCATAAGTTAACGACCAATTTGAACAACCGTGCATGCTCACGGTGGGACAAAGTGACCCCTACAAAATGTCTTCAAGGATGGTGGGGGTGGTTGGTGGTTGGTTTGTGTGTGTTTGGGGGGGGGGGGTGTGATTGTGTGGGCCACCCAAATGAAAAAGTATGAGTATAACGCCCCTCCCTTCCGCACCCCCACCCCAACCCCCAACCCCAGTTTTTATGCGTACCCAAACATCTGAACATCTCAGCCGCCATAGGACGACCAGCCAATAAAAACTCCGTCCTTAGAACGATCAATCAAGTTAAATTCAGTCTTAAGTCGACCGTGACCAATTTGAACATCCATGGCACACGAGTCCAGTATGATCAACCAAACTCCCCGCTGAGGAATATCATGGTTATTTTCATATTAACCGCAGTTTAGGCCCCAGTCACGGGATTTATCATAGTCCCTTTTTCTCTGAGGGTCAGCACAGGAAATATAATTCCCGAATATCTGATAGTTGATTTAGCCGCCATAGGACGACCACCCAATAAAAAGCCGTTCTTAGAACGACCAATCAAGTGAAATTATAGTCTTAAGTCGACCAAGACCAATTTGAACATCTATGGCACACGAGTGGGCGCCAACCAATTTTTTATTTTTTTATTTATGTTTTATTTTATTTTGTTTATATATTTTGGCATTAAAGAACCCTTTATTGCAATCTCCATCAAATCTGGAATTAACTGATTCTGCTATAGTATTAGCCGACATAGACGACCGCCCTATACTATTCCTATAATAACCCTTCTTGGAACCCAATAGGCTAAGTTGGCGACCATGAGTGTTAAAAAAAATAAGTGACTTTAGTCAACTGCACTCATACCCCCTCTTCCTTACCTCTCGTCTTTTGATTAAAAGTAACTTTTACTGCAGTCAGTAAATTTAGGTACATATGCTTATTTTCTCGGCTGTATTGTCTATGTAGATTTGTCTAATCTTGAACCAAAACTGTAAATTTTGCTCGACATTTTAGTTTCAAGTTGAGCGTCTTTTCACAGGTATTTGTACAATAAAAGAGTTGCTAACAAAACAGTTTCTGTCAGTGTAAGCACTTTATGTAATCCACCATATACATAAACTGACAAACCTGTAGAGGTTTGAGATCGATCGGCCACCTGGGTCACGAGAAATTAGTGAAAAACCGATTACACATTTGCATGAAATCATATAGATTCAACAAATGAATAAAACGCTCACTGAGCGATAAACTCCAATCGGAAAATTAGTTTATTCATTTCTCATCAAATATGGCATTTCAGACAGAAATATTTCGAGGGATGTTTTCTACTATCATCATCATTAGACCGTGTAAGTTTAATGTAAATCTGTGATCAAAAAGTATATTTAACAAGTTTTGTTCTTTAATACCAATTCTGTAATGTTCCTTTAACGACTTCAAAAGATCAAAACACTGGAAGATTATGCTTATGAAAACAAAGATTTTTGACGAACAGGGGTGAAATAGAAAAATGTTTAAAAGAACCAGAAGGATAAAGGAAAACCAACATTTCCTATAAATTTCTTTAAAATTTTTATTTTTCAACTTGTAAAAACACAAACATAGCTTTATTGGTGAAATTGTCTTAATTTGTTTCTTTTAATAAATAGGGTCTTTGCCTATAAAAATATTAATGAAAACAAAAATACCAAACACAGATAAACGTTTCCGAAACAAATGTTTATCTACCATGTTTAATTTATTTAATCTTGTTATAATAATCTGTGATTTGCCTTTGACTTAGCAGTGTAGCTACATGGGGAGGGTAGGGGCGAGGGTACATGGTATTGCCCGCCACACATTTAAAGCGTCCCTCATAAAACGATTCCAAATACATGAATTCAATAAAAAAAATGATCTCTTGAAAGAAAAACCTCCCTGGCAAAACGCTGTATTTTTGTTTTCTTCAGAGCACCAGTTTGATTACTCACTCCCTTTTAAGAGCCATTTATCAGTGTACCCACTGGAATTACACTGTATACTGTATAAGCCTCAAACGTACTATACTATCCCATTTCCAGGAATCTTTTTGGACTTTTATATTTTTATAAATGTTTTTTATACTTGATACTTGATACTTAACATGAAAACTGTATTATTACAACACACTTCAGAATCCAACTATCATAAATTTATAAAGGGCGACAACTTAACATCATTTACATAATGAATCTCTCGATCGATCAGTATCTTTTCTGAGAAAACTTAGGCCTAAACAAGGGCTCAGATTTAAGGGAAAGAAAACTTACATATCTGTAACAAATTCATACTATACCCTTAAATGTAGCTGTGATAATAAAATCCTCTCATGTTTTCTATCTCTGATGTGTTGATTTGTTTATGGCGTTTGCAAAATAAAAACTTGTGTGTCCATACACCATGTATTGTAGTTGAAATGTTCCAATTTATGTTAGTAATTTCTTAGTACTTAAGAAAACGTCAAGTATTTTGATGACGTGTTGTGTTTGTAAAACATGCCCCCTTAGTGAAAAAATCCTGGGCACACTGCTGGTCTTTATAAACACAATTTACAGTTTGACCTTAAATATGACCTAAGAATCAAGAGGTCCAAGTTTTAAAAATCACTGTTTTCTGAAGAAAAAAAATTGGAGGTAAAGTATTATTGTTTGCTTTTTACATTTTCTCAAAGTTGGCGTATCATTTTATGCATAAGCAAACAAATAATATTAAACCACGATTTTGTGTTTAACTTGTAGAAAACACGTTGGCATGTGTTTTCACTAGAGCTCAGGGTCACAAGATCCATGAGGTTAAAGTAAAGGTCAAAACTAAAAAAAAATTGAAAGAGAGATTTGTTTGGTTTTTTTCTGTATCTGAAGCCTTCGTTTTAAGTATTCCTTGCAATTTGTCATAAAATGTTTGTACAAGTAGGTCATTCCATGTTAATTCAACATGCTTTTGGACCGTCTGTCACAGATTGAAAGTGAAATTTGGTGTGCTGGTTGGACTCCTTGAGAAACCCCAGAACCGATATTTTATATAATGCTGACAATTACTTTCTGAGATGTGGGTTAACAAACTTTTGACTAATTAGCTTGACCCTGTGTTCAAATGCACACACCTATAAAATAGCATTTTATGCAATGTACATGGATTTAAATGGTGTAAATCTGCTGTTTATCACTGTGAGTTCTGTTTCGCACATTAGTTTGTGTCTTGATGTCCATGAGTGCTTTGACGCTCATCATTTTTAAGCAGAGTGGATGCAAGAATTTATGTAAAAACCCATGGTTAAAAAATTGCAAATTAAGGTCAAATGTCAAATTTTTGCTTAAATTCTTTGAAGATTTTGCAAATGAAGGCAATCTCAAGAACTTTAAAATGATGTAGCTGCTTTACTTTTCAAGTATGGTTATCCAAACACAGAGTGTCGAGGTAATTAGTCAAAAGTTCGCTAACCTATGTCTCCGGAAATAAAGTTGAATTTCATAAAGTTTTCTTAGTGGGGTTTCTTAATGAGTCCAACCAGTAAACAAAACTTTGATTATGTGATGATCAGGTCCAAAAGCCTGTTGGATTGACCTGGAATGACCCAAGTATTTGCACTTGAGAAATAAAATTAGTGTGCAATTACAAATATCCTCCTTTCCTGTTTCATCTTGTGGATTCGTCGCTCCTTCCCTCGCTCATTGAACACCTTAGTTTTAATAAGGAGGACCTTCTGCCTTGATCCCACATCTTTCAAGATGTGGGGAAACTTTGTCATGAAATTTTCCACCTGAATTTTACCTGTAGATTGAAAAACAAAAAATCAAGCCTTTCAGGGATTAAAGGAATCTTTCTGATCCAGCAGACACGTGTATCTGTAAAAAAAACACTCTTCTTTGAAACTCATTAAAAAGAGCAGTGCCAGCTGACTTGTGAACCCAATTGCGGAATGTTGTGGCCGAGTATTTTAGTGTACGTGTGTATACTGACCTCATATTCTAGTGTTTTTAGTGGATGGGTTCAGGTCACTGGTGTCCTACAGCAATACAATTATTCATACTTCTTCAACGTTCTGATGGGATATCATGTGTTGTGTCATCTATTTAGTTGCCAAAAAGAAGTTTTATTCTTTCTGATAAAGGCTTGGGAAGCAGGTGGGATTTATTCTGTGTAACAAGTATATATTCGTTTGCACGTTTTAAAATGTTGGCAGACCACATCAATATAGGACTGCTTCCAAAATATAAAATACTAGATTAAAAACCGTGTATTTATTTTGTTATTTTCCTTAAACTAAGTCTTTCTTTTACATTAAATGTTTTACACTTTTTAAAATTAGTTTTGCCCAAGATCTTAAGATAAGTAGTCAGTGTTACCACAGTGATTTCTATTGCGACATCATACTTTGCTTAGCAATTAAGATTGATTTGCACTGAAGATCAATCTTAGCACTGGTTGTTTGACTTAAATTTTTTAATCTTACCTGGGAGAGATCCTTTTGAGCCTAAAAACTGCTTGTCCATTATGTAGGTCTTGAATTCCTCTCTAACATATGCTGTATCCTTTGCTGACCATTTTGTATAACCTCTCCCTGTGTGATTAGTACAACAAATTAAAAACACTAAATTAAGCTTACAGTTAAATTAGTATTCATGACAAAATCCTATGTATGGGTGGAATGGGTGGCTTGTGCTAAAGCGCTCGTCTCTCACCAATATGGCCCTGGTTCCATTCCCGGCTTATGTGAATAGAGACGTGGACTGGTTCTCTCCTATGTTACGAAGGTTTTCCTCCGCCCCCCCCCCCCCCCCGAAAAAATCAAACACTTTCGATCTCAGGCTTTGCACCGTGTTCAATTATGGGTCAACGTGGCTGGCTGCCTAGTGCGCCCTTGCATGACTTGAACACACTGTAGCCGCATCCTTCGCAATTCAGCTTCTAAGCTGCCAGTAAGGATGATTAGCCTCCCAAATTGTTATATTATTATTGCTAATTTCGGATAATTGTAAAATAAAAAAATAAAAAAAAATAAAAATTGCATTTTGTATTCCCAAGTAAATAGTATTTGATTTTGTATTCATTTTCTTAAAATCCAAAATGGATAACACTGCCCAGAATTTGTGCGCTAAACTTAAGTGTGTAAGAACAATTGATTAATTAAATCCAACTGTGATTAACTGCTATCAAGAATACATTGACTCTTATATGCAGTTCTCAGAAAAAAAGAAGGAAACAAGAATACAAACACCCCAACAAACAATAGTTGCAGTTTGTTTTTGTGGGTGTCACTCATAACATTAAATTCTACCTCGTGTCCTTTTCTGGTGAGTTTCATCTTTTTTATTAAAAAAACGTTCAGATGATTTTAGAACCCTTGCTTAGATCAGCATTGACGAGGTCAAACACTGAAAAATGTGCAAACGAGTACATAACAAACTGGGACAACCTTCAAAAAGAGATGTAATTGTCATATTAGCAAATTAATACTTTGAAATGAATTGAATACCTGAGTCAATATGACATCTTTTGGAGTGTTGCTTTGTTCTTCTTTGTAGTGTCAGAGGGATTCCACACCTGGTTTTGTGGGGGGTCGTATCAGCTAAGGTAGAAATAAATTAACTAGAACTCAATTGTATTCATTTGTATACAGAAACTGTCTCTTGTGGTTGATTTCATACGGATTTTCAAAGATTTAAAAACACATATCTGTAAGATGTGACATCACATTACAGGGGATGACGTCATTGTAATATTCCTACTATTACACTAATGCCTTTCATCATTGCAAGTTTATTGCAATTGATTCTAAGGGACTATGCAAAAAAGCTGCGAAAAAAAAGGTATTTTCTTGAAAACTACATATTTACTTGAAGATGAGCTGGACTCCGCCTTCCGTCTATCTTGACTAATATGTTGAGGAACAACTCTTCTTTTCTTTTGGTGCGTCACAGCTGAAAGAGAAGATTGTTCAATACAATTATTAACCAGTCGACTTGTTTTTTCCGGAATTGGGGAAAATAAACCAGTGACAGAAAACGTATATAAAACAATTTTCAGTTTTGTAAAGTACGTTGAAGAAATATAACTACCTGGTGATGAATTGTAATCAGCTTCATGGGTTAGTGATTGTGGATGGTCCTTTCTTCCATCAATCACTCTTCTCTTCTTTCTAGGGGTCACAGCTGAGGGAAAAGAGTGTTTAATATAATTATTTAGGTTGGTATTTTTTTTAGTGATTGGGGCAAATACAAACAGGACGATACAAAACACTTTTAAGTTTTGTAAAGTATTTTAAAACAATATAACTACCTGGTGATGAATTGTAATCAGCTTCATGGGTTAGTGATTGCGGATGGTCCTTTCTTCCACCAATCACTCTTCTCTTCTTTCTGGGGGTCACAGCTGAAGAAAAAGAGTGTTTAATATAATTATTTAGATTGGTATTTTTTTGGTAATTGAAGCAAAGAAAAACAAGACTTTACAAAACAATTTTCAGTTTTGTAAAGTACGTTGAAGAAATATAACTACCTGGTGATGAATTGTAATCAGCTTCATGGGTTAGTGATTGTGGATGGTCCTTTCTTCCACCAATCACTCTTCTCTTCTTTCTGGGGGTCACAGCTGAAGAAAAAGAGTGTTTAATATAATTATTTAGATTGGTATTTGTTTGGTGATTGAAGCAAAGAAAAACAAGACTTTACAAAACAATTTTAAGTTTGTAAAGTATGTTAAAATAATATAACTACCTGGTGATGAATTGTAATCAGCTTCATGGGTTAGTGATTGCGGATGGTCCTTTCTTCCTCCAATCACTCTTCTCTTCTTTCTAGGGGTCACAGCTGAGGGAAAAGAGTGTTTAATATAATTATTTAGGTTGGTATTTTTTTAGTAATGGGGACAATTAAAAACAGGACATTACAAAACAATTTTAAGTTTTGTGAAGTATGTTAAAATAATATAACTACCTGGTGATGAATTGTTATCAGCTTCATGGGTTAGTGATTGTGGATGGTCCTTTCTTCCACCAATCACTCTTCTCTTCTTTCTGGGGGTCACAGCTGAAGGAAAAGAGTGTTTAATATAATTATTTAGGTTGGTACTTTTTTAGTAATTGAAGCAAATCAAAACAAGACATTACAAAACAATTTTAAGTTTCGTGAAGTATAATTAAAAAATTAAAAAATAACTACCTGGTGATGAATTGTAATCAGCTTCATGGGTTAGTGATTGCAGATGGTCCTTTCTTCCATCAATCACTCTTCTCTTCTTTCTAGGGGTCACAGCTGAAGGAAAAGAGTGTTTAATATAATTATTTAGGTTGGTATTTTTTTTGTAATGGGGACAATTAAAAACAGGACATTACAAAACAATTTTAAGTTTTGTGAAGTATGTTAAAATAATATAACTACCTGGTGATGAATTGTAATCAGCTTCATGGGTTAGTGATTGCGGATGGTCCTTTCTTCCACCAATCACTCTTCTCTTCTTTCTGGGGGTCACAGCTGAGGGAAAAGAGTGTTTAATATAATTATTTAGCTTGGCTTATTTGTTGTTTTTCTTTTGAGACAAATTAACTATCAGCATTAAAACAAAAAATTAAAAATCAGTTTTGTAAACACTTTATTCAAGATGAAATAACTACCTGGTGACGAGTCACAATCAGTCTCTTGGGTTGATGACAGATGGTCTTGTCTTTGTTGACTGATATGTCGTCCAGATACTTTTCTCTTCTCTTTTTGCGTCACAGCTGAGGGAAGAGAAGAAAAAAAAACCTTTGAAATTCTCTAATAAAAACATATTATCATCTTTGTTGACACAAACAGCAGTTTTTCAAAGCTTCAAGGACGACTTGTTCTTGAACATTAAAAACCATGTACTTATTGCTACAACTACTGTTGTGAACAAAAAGAGAAAAAGAAAGATAATACCCACCTGAGTTGTCAGTTTGGGACTTGCCATCTATGCCCTGCAGATAACGTCCAACTGAAGTAATTTCCCTTACCGCCAGAGGGCACTGATAGATGTTGGCATTTATTTCGGCTGAGTGACCCATATGTTTGTAAAAAATGGTGCGGTCTTTCTCCGGAACATCTAGTAGGGCATACAAAGTTGATGCCCTGTGACGAAACTTAGTGGCTGTCAGCAGAGATGGTTTTTTGAGTTGTTCCCCCATTAGATCTGTTACTTTCTTCATCTCAGCCCAGCCATTCACATGACCAGCTGATCGCTGTGTAAATGGAAAAAGGTACACGTTATCTGTAGACACACCAACCTCATTTCTCATCTTTACTAGCATCTCAATAGGAGCAACCGTGTCATTAGGGATCAAGACAGGGACTAGTTTCCTAGAACCCTTTCCCCGTTGATAAGCTAGCTTGTAGGAGTTCATAAGAGCTTTCTCCAATGGATCTTTTACTGCTTCTATTTGCTGGGGATCAACCCATGCCTGATTTTTTGCATCTTCCCACTCACTGAGCGTCATTCTGCATGGTTCTCCACCCGTCTAGCGTTGAAGAATGTTAGTCTACTGACGACCAAGGATCTCAACTTGTTGAAAAATTTCCCACTAAACAATGCTTCATCACCATTAACAATTTCTTCCATTGATTTAACTATGTAACTTCGAAGCCTTGAGATGTCTTCTTCCAGTGGCATGGACTGAGGCTTTCTGAGAACTGCTTGTCGTTTTGCTTCCACCACATGCAGGCTTCGACTGAACAGGAAGTCCCAGTTGAGGTCCAAAACTGACAAAAATCTGTCAATTTCCAGGCTATCGACCAATCTGTCATTCATGATGTATACTGCCTTCATGACTTTTGCACCTTTTTTAATAAGGTAACCCAAACTTAATCGGAGTCCTGCCTTAATCTCATCACAAGATTTGTCTGTAAGCCTGTCAAGAGCATTCTCCAATAAACTGAAATTTTGTCTCTTTAAAATATCCTCCCCTGTGAGGGTCGTGTTCTCTGAAATGCACCTCATCTTGTGAAGTAAGTTACCCAACTTCCTCATATCATTCATAATGATACTTTTTGCTCTTTGCACAGATTTTGCCCATAACTTTTTTCCCACATGGACTATCATCGGATCACTCCTGCAGATTGATCCAATGTCGTCATTACGAAAACGAAGAAGAACCTCGGAATTAAATCGCCCTCCAACTTCAGTTTGAAGCAATGATGTAACAGGCACTGACGACACTTTATTACTACATGCCCTATGGCAAACTTGTTTGTGGCGCCATATGCGGGAACAGCTATAAAATCCATGGCATTGTCCACACATGACAACTTCTGCATCTCCTTGTTGACGCTCTCGCAACAATGGCTGCCGACAGTCAGTCCTTATTCTCTTAACATTTTCTTGAAAGATTGCATCTTTCCTTATCTGACTCATTGCTTCAATTCTTTCTGTACGAGGTAGCTGGAGTGCGGCTTTGACCTCCTCTTCTTTTCTGTGCTTTCTCTTTAGATGACGGCTAAGTTGTGTCTGCATTAGGCCGCAGTAGATACAAGGTCGGTTTGGTCTTCTAAGTGGTTCATTCCGTGTCTCATCCTAATTTTGAAATCAAGAAAACATAATTTTATTACTAGAGGACAACCTGTGCATCTCTCTAATTTCTTTTCTTCCGTACAGAAAGGCAAATTCCAAATTCACACCAATATGATTCAAATACAGATTTTGTTTTCCTTTTTTGATAATCACCAAAAAGCACCCACCCTCATTCCCTAAATACCAATATAAACTGTTGTAACCAAGTAATTTTTCCCAAAGTCAAGTCTACTGTCATTTTTGTTCAAATAAAATCAAGCTGCAAGTAATGTTTTTTTAAGTCAAGGCAAAGCCAAGCAAAGTCAAATTCTCAACAATTGTAACACAAGTCAGAATCGCATCCAAGTCACCGATTCGAGTCAGCAACACTGTTAATGGACCCTGCAAACCTCACATGTATGCAGTAAATTAAAGAGCACAACTTTGCTTTTTCATTATTCAACCACTTTACATGTTTTACATTCAATAATAGGGAACTATAATGTTCCTACACGTACATGTATAAAGGGAGACAGACGCAGGTCTAAATGTACAACTCATTGTTGAAAGTAATCGTTGATAGAGCCACAGACATATCGAACAAACCAGTCCTTTTTCTTTTGTTCATAGTAACAGCCTAGGTTGTAAAGATTGCACTATAAAGGTAAACTAGCAAAAAGCGATTAAAAGCAATAAATGCAAGCAAAAACCTTAAATGAAAACAACAGATAAAAATAATATTAAGTCTCCTACACTAATGAGAGAATGAAAGAGGTGCCATTCCCTTTTAGTTTGACCCACAAACAATAGCCCTGACCACGACAAACATGACCAAGACATCACATTGTCGCATTGACTTAAACGTTGAGCATGCATCATGATGAACAGTTAATGCAGACTAGGAAACTCCTAAAGCAAAATATGTATCTTGCGGGGTTGCACATAAATTTGAGGCTATTTTCCTTATAAGGTAAATTTTTCAAGACTCCTTAAAAATAAAAATAAAAATAAAAAAGCTCAATGAGTAGGCATTTCCTTCTTGAACATAACAACTTTAAATGTCATGATTTTTCAAGAGTTAAGTGGAAACTCCTTTCCAGGGGCAGCAAAAAAAAAAAAAAAAAAAAAAAAAAAAAACCCACAAAAACACAAAAACACAAAAACACAAAACAATAAACATGTTTCAATGCAAACACAAAAATAAACAAA
The DNA here is from genome assembly GCA_032158295.1 of Pycnopodia helianthoides. Taxonomy (NCBI): domain Eukaryota; kingdom Metazoa; phylum Echinodermata; class Asteroidea; order Forcipulatida; family Asteriidae; genus Pycnopodia; species Pycnopodia helianthoides. The sequence goes on along the minus strand of CM063258.1, from coordinate 4,873,627 downwards.
ACTATAATTAATGTTGTTTGTTAAAATTAAAACAAAAGAACAGTAACTGTGTTAATTTAGGCACAAAATTTTAAACAGATAAAAAGAGGAAAACAATCTAAAGGTTGTATTGGTTATAAGATTAACTTAATTTTTAACCGTGCTCAATGGACGCCCCCCCCCCCAATTTTTTTTTTTTTTTTTTTTTTTTTTTTTAAGGTGTTGTCTTTTAACATGTAAGTGCTTGGGTTTGGCAAGAGTTGTCATGATTAATGTTAAGAAACAGTAAAATATATGTATTACCTGTGGTTCAGCACTATGTTTATTTCCTTTACAAATGAAAAAAAATATTTCAAAAAGTAAGTTTTAATATCCTTCATATACATAGCCTTTGAGTCTATTGAAAAGGGTACAATTAAACCACATATATAATAAATGATATCAGATCTCTTGCTGGTTGTTTATTCTGGTTGGGCAAAACAAGGTTAGGTGGGATTCACTAATATCTAAATAAAACATAGTTGGAGGGAGAACAGTCCATACTACCTCCACAGGTATTGGAAGTTGACAAACTGTTCTATCATCATCTAATGAACAATGACTAGACTCACCTCCTGTATCTTCATCATGAGAATCAACTTCATCTCCCCCATCATGGGAGTCACTTCCTTCAACTCCATCATCAGAGACATCCCCATCACTTAATAAATAATCAGAGTCACCTCCATCACTAATTGAATCATCAGAGTCACCTCCTTGAACTCCATCATCAGAGTCACCTCCTTGAACTCCATCATCAGAGTCACCTCCTTGAACTCCATCATCAGAGTCACCTCCTTGAACTCCATCATCAGAGTCACCTCCTTGAACTCCATCATCAGAGTCACCTCCTTTACCTCCATCATCAGAGTCACCTCCCTGAACTCCATCATGAGAGTCACCTCCTTTACCTCCATCATGGGAGGAGTCACCTCCTTGAACTCCATCATGGGAATCACCTCCTTTACCTCCATCATCAGAGTCACCTCCTTTACCTCCATCATGGGAGTCACCTCCTTCAACTCCATCATGGGAGTCACCTTCTATACCTCCATCATGAGAGTCATCTCCTATACCTCCATCATCAGAGTCACCTCCTTTACCTCCATCATGGAAGTCACCTCCTTTACCTCCATCATGAGAGTCGCCTCCTTCAACTCCATCATGGGAGTCACCTCCTTTACCTCCATCATGAGAGTCACCTCCTTTACCTCCATCATGGAAGTCACCTCCTTTACCTCCATCATGAGAGTCACCTCCTTCAACTCCATCATGGAAGTCACCTCCTTTACCTCCTTCATGAGAGTCACCTCCTTCAACTCCATCATCAGAGTCACCTCCTTTAACTCCATCATGGGAGTCACCTCCTTTACCTCCATCATGGGAGTCACCTCCTTGAGTTCCTTCATCAGAGTCATCCCCGTCAACTGAAAACAAATAATACAATTAACCTGCATAAGGATCCGGAAGTCCCCAATATTCGATCTAAGAAATTAGATCAGGTCACAATCAAAAGATGTCAGGTCACAATCAAATTAAATTTGCTCTCCGTTGCATTTTTCCTTTAAAGCAAAGTTTCGTGAATTTAGGGAACAATGAACCGCTCGCAGGTACTATATAATGTAAAAACCTGTGACTCATACAGCATAACTTGTTGTCATTGAGACCCAGTGGTGCCCACATGAATTGTCCATTTGCTTTGATATTTTATTTTGATATAACATGAAAACACATTTTTTCAAGTAGTCGGTGGCATAAAAGTGTGTTGAAACATGGGGTGGGGGACGATTCTGAAACGTCTGTACGACAGTTTGAAAGTTTGACAGTTTGAAATAATGTATGCTTATCGTTTTTTGTTTGTCAAGGCAGACCCATGATATGGTAAGGAGTACATGTTATTTTGAGACAAGATACTCCCATTTTTGCTTGTTTACTTTTTATGAACGAGTCAAATAATAAGCACATTTTGGAAAATGATCCTATGGGCCATTCCCCATCCCAATTTCCAAAGTTTGGGAATTTGGACTCTTGTAAGTGGTTATTTGAAGATGTGGAGTATAACTGAGAGATTTACATTTTTTTCAAAGAGCACTTATATCCAGTCTATTTGCATAAAAAAAAGGAAAAAAGATATGTATAATGCAAAACCATCCAGAATTTTGATTTAAAACTACTTCCTTAAACTGCGAAAATTATAATTTCTTCAAAAAGCTAATTCATAAGTTTAAATTTCTTCAAAAAGCTTATTCAAAAAATTAAGAAAGGCATGACAAACTGTAAGTGACTATCTTCAGTTACGCCTACCTGCATTAACATCTGAGATATGTACAGCGTAGTTTATTATGGGCTGGATGGCATACAACATGATACAGTCAAACACCCAGTCTAATGTGATGATTGGCACATGATTGTGTGGTGAAGCTATAACAACAGGAAACACAAGTCATTATTCATTTATATTGTTAATGGGTTAAAATTTATTGTACACAACCTGCCCCAGCTCATTTATTGAGCACTAAATAAATACATCAAACAAGACTGAAAAAAAAAAAATAAATAAACAAAAAATTTTGACACCTATTGTTACCTATTGTTCTGGACTCTTTTTTTGTTACCTTGCTTTCTCCTTCTATCTGAACCTAATTAACAACAAAATTGCCATAATAGAAAAAGCTCATGAGACTCCAGCACTCGAATAAATGTACAAATTTGAATGCAGATGACCTCAATTGGGTGTGAAACTACATTCAAAGATTAACATTTCAAAAGATCTTATTTCAGAATGTGACCCAACTTGACCTTTCCCTCCCGTTGAAACAAGTGTAACTGAAAAAATATTCCAACCTGCTATTTCCTGAAGCCTGTGTAAAAAATGTTCCCTGACATTGTAACTTGCTACTATTTGACCTCTTGTAGGCCTACATCACATGTGACGCATGCCAAGGAAGAGTTCAGTCATTGAATAATCCATTCATAAACCGATTAGTGCTCGGGCTTGTGTTTTCAGGACAAGAAAACCCCGATTTGGTAAAATTTCCTGCAAGTTATTGAAAAACAGTGTTGATAAAATGCTTACCCGTTTTTCCATTAATGTACTTATGTACAATATACACAACTACTGTATTTACTATCAACTTTTTAGCATTCATGTAGTAATTTTACACTGCATTCCTTTCATTTTTAGCATCACCTCTGCACATTGAAACAAATTAATTCATTTTTATCTCTCTAGTTTTGAACCATACACACATGTACAAATAATTGAATACACATACCATTAAATATCCTGAAAAATGGATGATTTCTCCAATCTGACCCAATGAATACAACAGCATATTCATTTGTATCTGTCCTGCAACTACGTTCGGGCGTCCATTTCCAAGTAGATCCACCACACAAACTCAGCAGATGAAGTACTTGATCTGCCCAGAGAAACAATTTTAACAGCATTTCAGGCAATCTCTGAACTTGCCCAAACAACTGGGGGAGGGGTTTGGGAAATGGAAAAGTGACAATTTTGACCCAAAGTTGCTTTTTGGTTAGCATTCTCCAAAATAACACTTCCCACTGCTCATTTTTTTCCCTACCAAATTAAAGGAAAATGGGCTTAAATTTGAAAGTTCAGTAGATATTTTTGCAATTTTTAGCACACTTTTTTTCAATTAAATTAACATTTATCAATTATTTAAAGACTGGGGGGATGTTGGGGTGTTTGTTTGTTTGTTTTTTTTTTTTTTGGAGGGGGTGTTGTGGCTGAGCGGTTAGAGCACCAGACTCAAGCTCAGTTAATTCTTATTAGCAGAGTGTGGGTTCGAGTCCTGTTTGTGACACTTGTGTCATGAGGCAAGACACTTAACCATGATTGCTTTGTCCTTCGGATAAGATGTAAAGCTGTTGGTACCGGTGTTTTCTGGTCTGGTTGGCTGCAGACTATGCCACAAGCACCTTGTAAACCATTAAAAGGTGCTATGTAAAGGACCTGGGTCCAATCAAAGCTCCACATACCTTGAAGCAAAATAATGAGCGCTTTGAGACGCCCTTCGGGTGTGATAAAGCACTATATAAAATCTGTGTTTTTATATTATAATAATAATATTAATAATTGTAACTGTAAAGGAAAAAGCTTTTATTCCGTATGTGCAACCTTCACTCGGAACACAACAGCAAAACTAATGGTCACACAATAACTGCCGAACATACAGAAAAGATAAACGCACGAGAAAAGAACTGAAATAGTGCCCTCTGTAGTCAGATAGGGGTGCTGGGTAAAGCATGACACCGATTCTTATATATAGAGCTTTATCACACCCGACGTGTGTCTCAAAGTGCTCAGTGTTTTCCTTTAAGGTATGCATAGCTAAGTATGACACCTGTTCCTTTTTATAGCACCATGTAATGGTTAAAAGGTGCTGTGGCCCAATCTGCAGCCAAGTATTAACCTGGTCCTGTTGACCTCTATGTCACATAAAGACCCTCAACCTTAATTTTGCTGTCACATCCAGGTTTTCAATACAACCTTAACTGGAAGCAGCAATAATAGGATTACTTAAATTAAGAGGGTGCAACTTTCTATTTCACTCCATAAAATGGTGTGACTAATCCGTGCCACCTCCAATCCTCCAATCTAATGAAAAGGATCTTCTCATCAGGTGTATATATTATCATGATCATATTATGCATCATAATTTTAATCAACTTGAAACATACATACCTTTATTGATATCTACAGATTGACCAATAACATAAAACATGTACTTGGCAAAGAGTTTGCTTGTACTGGCAAGCCGTACACACCGTGAAGGTAAATCTGCCTCACTCAGCTCGTTGGTCCAAATTCTCTGGATTTCAAAGTCCTTTTCTGGGAGTAAGACCCCCGTTTTCAACGAAGCTGTTACCCCTGCAAACAATACACAAATAATTAAGGAAATGATGGAGGAGTGATTGACAGTTGTCGAGTTATTATTATGCACACTGAATAATTTATGTCAATAGTGTTAAAAACCTTACTGTAACTTTTTGGATAATGACGCCCTCTCGTGAGACACCAATATCCAATCAATCAATGAGCATATCGAGCCATAAGGAGATTTCCTATAACTTGTAGTTACCAACAAGGACTCCCTGGTCCACGTGACCACATTCTACGGACAGACCCTAAATCGGCCGTTGGTCCAACGCTATCTTACTAATGAATATTCAGCGCCTCCTATTGCATAATTCACCACCAGCGAAAGCAATGCATTTATGTGACATTGTTGCGCAAAGTACGGTGCTGTGTATGTAAATATAACTACAACAAACTGACTATCCAATAAATTGTACATGTTCTTCTCATGAGGAGATGTAAACACAAGCATCATACGTGCAAGTAAGTACAACCACATGTTGCCAAAAAATATAGAATTGGTAACATGGCAAATTGATGCACTATACTGAGCATTCAAATCTTTACTTATAAACCTCACAAGCTTTAAGACAATAATAACAGCGTCACATTTATTGGTGTTAAAGTCACTTACATTTGTAGCTCACCACCCACACTTTGGCAGCCAGTCCTTGGAAGAGCTTGTAACTCCTTCTGGCCACGTTTTCACCATCTATGATTTAAAAATACAAATTGTATGCATATTGAACAGGCCTACTAAAATTCATGAAAATCATGAATCAGAATTGTGACTGTTTCAAAAAATTGTGAAGAAATTATTTGTTTATATGAAAAATTCTACAAGTTTGTAAAACATTAGGATAACTTGACAACTGCTTGTAACGACATGTGGCTGTTGTTTATCTAAATGGCTTATATTGCATAACAATCACTTTGATATGTCAATAATATTCAAGATATTCAAAGCCATGTACGCTTTGGTTATGTTACCTGCATCGTCAGTGATCACATGGGTGGTGGATGAGTTAAATTCTTTTGTGCACCTACTATTGGTTGAAAATGCCAGCTGTTTAACTTTCCTCTGCACAAATAACAAAATCAACAACCCATTATTGGTGGACCTTCCAGTATGTCAGCTCATACATAGATTCAACATAGACCCTTTTACAGATAGACCGGAAATGTGTAGTGAAGGTATGGAAGGACACTTTGTGGGCCAGTTTGCGACAACTTTTTGTACACAAATTTATCAAATTTGTTTTGCTGTAATCTTGTTTAAACTTTGCATATGTTCGCAGAAATTTACATGTAAAATGGTTTTTACTTTTGTTATTTGAAAAATGATTTTCAATGTATTACAGGCACTTGGTGCATCCCAACATACATGCATAAATTAGCAAACATGTACAAATTTGGGCTCAATCAGAAATTAAAAGTGAACAAATAAAGAAAGAAAACAAAAGCAACTTTTGCATAGAATTGTGCGCTTTCAGATGCATGAGAAGCCTTTCTCAGATTGACATTTTGGGAAAAAAAGAATCTCTTTCTGCTAAACTATGTTACTTCAAAGGGAGTCATTTCTTAAAATACATGTATTTTATACTATCAACAGGTCTCCAGTGATCATTTTCAAGTAAATTTTTATCGTATCTAATTTATGGACTAACTACCAAAATTGTACCATGCCTTTGAAGCTTAAGTTTAAAATGAAAACAAAAAAAGAATCCCTAACCGATTGTGAGGCTGGTCCCCTGTGCGTGATACTGAGATCGACTTGTAACTTTTGAATGGGACATCATGCTCTCATGTAGAAACATTGGACGTCCTTCCATAATGTACATTTTCAAAGAAAACCTTAGATAACAGTTGATTTTCTATTCTATCAATTGGGAACTATACTGCCTGTCTGTCATTTTGAGCAGTGAGCATTGTGTTTAACATTAAATGCTATTTTAATTGTTAATTAAACATTGATAAATCCGGTAATTTCGCATCAGCATCGGCCAGATGTTTGGTTCACTTTGTGTACAAAAATCAAGAGCCAAAGGCTTTGTTTGATATAGCCGAATGTTAGTTATTTCAGTGTTGTATAGCGACGTTCTACTGTACAATTTTGTTTTTAGCTTACCACTTTTTCTGAGGGCAGGAGTGTATTAAGTAGACATGCTTTTGTTGGACAACAATCGGAGCATGATGCTGCAGTGAGGTTTGTAGAAGCCAACACAGGAGCTGGGAGGTTGGTAGACTTCTAAAACATTCAAAAAGTGTAACAAAGTATAAGCACTTTACACAGTTAAAAACACAACACGTAAAAAAATAATATTGATAAACAGTGTTTAAAATTGTAAGTCTAATCCTAAATCCCTTGTGTTTAGGATCCATCCTCAGACTAACATGGGCTTCAAAAACCTGTGGTCTTTCACCGACTAAGCTTTAGTTTAATATGCAACACACAGACATGAGTCATCAGTTTGCTTTAAAATAAGTGTAAACTACTCAATCAACATGAAAAATATGGGTTTGGGGCTTTTAGAGTTTTAAAAGTTGCAATGAATTTTTAGGGGAACCATTAGTTGAATTCTGCCAATTTATACTGAAGCCTTATTTGTGGCTGCAAACCAGTGTGTGGCTCATGCATAGAAAGCAATGCTGAATTGTATACTTTAACGTAACAACACATTTCTTGCTTTTTAAAAGTAAAATTCATCTTTTGTTTTTTAACAGCATCTTTGAAGCTTTGTTTAGGCTGCTTTGGTGCTTGCTCTTTTTTCAAAAAGATTAAAACTAAAGGTCGTCACGCGAGGCACATTTTTCTGTCACGCAAGTTACATTGTATTTAAAATATTTTCAGAAAATTGAAAAACCAAATTCCACCTACTTTTTTAAAAATTAAATGATAAAGAATTTAATTTTTTATCTGATTGGCCAGGAATGGGCAACTACATACACTAATGCAACGTTTTTCATTTTTGGGGGCATCATGCGAGTTACACTTTCTGAAATTGTATGATAATTTAAATAACTCTCTTTAGTGTGATTTGTTTGCCCAAAAGAGAAAAAAACAATTGGTTCAGTACCTTTCGCCATGGGAAGTCATCTTGTCCATAATCGTACCGTAGTTCTTGATTTGCCTCAATATCTTGAATTGCAAATAGGCAGAGATGAGGCGTGTTGTTGATTACAATTTTTTTCATTTTACAGTTAGGGTGTTTATTATCATCATTGATGTACCGGGCCTGGCATGAATCGGGATTTGATGCATCAACCCTGTTGGAGGAAAAAGACGATTACTGTCAGATTCGTTTTGCACTTTTAGAAAAGTCATCATTTATTTTAGAAGAACTGCATGTATACTTTGTAATATCAATTAATAGTGATACTTGTGTATCATTCTTAATAATAAATCTGACATTCTGGCTTTAACTATTTTTTTCAATTCAGAAGTGTTAAGTTATAAAAGCTCTGGTACTGAGAAGATCCTACTAAACTGAAAATTACACTGTCCCAGTACTCATCAATTGAACAACAGGCTTCACCTAAAATATCATTATTTTGTTTCAACCTGTTGTGGGGGACTAACAAAGGTGGAATACTAAACAAAATGGGATCATTTTGGTAGTACTTTATCATGTTTATGTCATACTGCTCTACATATCTCAACTGTTAATCAAAAGTTCCACCATAAATTTCAAGACCTAGTGCTTTAATGAGGCTACGAGTTCCCAAGAAGTTAACAAGTTCACATGGAAGACTGGGCAAATAATAAATTATTGTTTCAAGTCATGGGCATTGTGCTGTGCAGAAAATACATGCTGATGATGTAAAATTTTTACAGAATTGAGTAGTGACAAAAAAAATATAGATGGGAATGCATAAATCACCATTTGATTGAGGGTTTGTCTCTAAAGCAACTAAAATGTTATGAATGCACTCACCTGTACTGAACACCATTGTGAAGATAGATGAACTCGTAGTTGTTACTAGCTTCATCAGCTTCGCTTATAGCCCTGCTGACCTGTCCTCTGTACTCTAACAGAAAATTTCCTTGTTCAAACCTTTTTGTTGTGAAAAGGCCATACCCTGAAAAGAAAATCACCATTTTAGTCACACAAAATTGGCATTCAATTTGAAATAGTAGACACAAAGTCCTAGAAATTTCTACCAGTGTAATTTGTTCACCTTGTTTTCACCTTGCTACAAGCAACTTCACAAATCAGGCCAAAAAATGAAGGCGCACTATTCCCACAAGTGTCTGCCTTGAATTTTAATGATGACCATACATGTTGTGAAAAACTGCTGCAAAACTTAAATGCTATAGTATTAGAGTAATTTGTTTAACTGAACAGTCTTTTTTTAACTGTCTAACACTAGAGAACATTTGCTTGCCCCTTTCAATTTTGAGCAAAATAGAATAACACTACTCACTAGACTGGGTTTGAATTGCCCAGTCATTTGCAGAAAATGACTGAGAATAAACATTATCTATATAGCGGTTTCACATAAAAATATAATTTGTATAGCTCACTGTCAGCTGCACAACCTACATCAGTATTAAAAAGCATATAATTGATTTTGTTTCTAGTATAATCTATTTTGAAGTGGTGATTCACTTAAGCTTACCTATAGAGTCATCAATATATCTGTGGCAAAACCCTTCTTTATCCAACCCTGATCGACAGAAATGTTCTGCCTCAGCAATTGGAGATACTCTTCTGGGAAAGGGCATTATAATTCTGTAACAAAAAGAGACTTTTTAAGAGTTAGTTTCAAACCAAAAAATGAAAGCAAAGATACACATTTTTTTGAAAATTATTGCCCTTGGTTAGAGTGACTTAGACTTGAATAAATTTAACATTAATAAATAATTATCATACTTTGACAATGAGCCTGCACCTTCTTTAGACTTTTACCTTTCACTTGTGTCTTGTGACATTACTGACAAAAATAACCGATGATCAGTTTAAATTAAGTTGTGTATAGGCCTACACTACAAGTTACTACTCACGTTTACATAAATGCAGCAAGTATGGTGAAAACAATCAAAAATGCCACCAAGATGAACAGGACAATCACGGCAATGACTAATTTCCGTGTTAATTTTTCTAGTTCCATAATTTTCTCTCGGTAGGTGGGATGACAAACTATTACTTCATTAATAGCCATTTTGAACTTGTTCAGTGTATGACGAATTTAATTTGTGAAAAAAGGAACAGTTGATTTCAATGTAGGCCCTACTCAACTAAGCCTAGTTAGTACTGCTGGTCGTGAGTGGTGGCACTGCAGCAGTCTGCACTTCAACATTGAATCATACACAACAACTACAGCCGCCATAGACTTATAACACTACGTACATGGCGGTAAGCCTGGTTACCTGCTTTGGTTCGGATACCCGGCGCGATTATTTTTGTAACACATCAGGGTCACGTCAGTTCGTGTGTGACGCGTGCCATGGATGTCCAAATTGATTGGTCGTTCGTCCTATGGCGGCTAAACCAACTATTAGATATTCGGGAATTATCTTTCCTGTGTTGACCCTCAGAGAAAAAGGGACCAAGGCCTATGATGAATCCCGTGACTGGGCCTAAATTGCGGTTAATATAAAAATAACCATGATATTCCTCAGCGGGGAGTTTGGTTGATACTGGACTCGTGTGCCATAGATGTTCAAATTGGTCTTGGTCGACATAAGACAGACTTTCACTTGATTGGTCGTTCTAAGAACGGCTTTTTATTGGGTGGTCGTCCTATGGCGGCTAAATCAACTATCAGATATTCGGGAATTATCTTTCCTGTGTTGACCCTCAGAGAAAAGGGAACTTTGATAAATCCCGTGACTGGGGCCTAAACTGCGGTTAATATGAAAATAACCATGATATTCCTCAGCGGGGAGTTTGGTTGATCATACTGGACTCGTGTGCCATGGATGTTCAAATTGGTCTTGGTCGACTTAAGACTGAATTTCACTTGATTGGTCGTTCTAAGAACGGAGTTTTTATTGGCCGGTCGTCCTATGGCGGCTGATGCTCAGATGTTCTAGTACTAATAGATCTAAAGGCCATATGCATCAAAACCAGGGGGTGGTGGGGTTGGGAAGAGAGGGCCGTTATTTTCACACTTTTTGAGGGGGGTGGCCCACAGAATCAAGGATTTTCCAAACGGGGGGGGGGGGGCATTTTGCTGCATATGTCAGCAAATGTATAAACACGGCGAAAGGAAAGTTGGGACACCTGCGAGCGCGTAGCGTGAAGCAAAGTTTAAGGGTCCCGGAAAATGTTGGATTCGTAGATGTTCTGTGCATGCAGGCGATATTTGACCACTGTAGGTTATTTATTTTTTAGCAAAGGTTCATCATATAAACATCATTAAAGGAACATTACAGAATTGGTAAGAAAAAACTTGTAAAAAATACTTTGTGATCATAGATTTACATAAAACTTACACGGTCTAATGATGATGATAGTAGAAAACATCCCTTGAAATATTTCTGTCTGAAATGACATATTTGATGAGAAATGAATAAACTAATTTTCCGATTGGAGTTTATCGCTCAGTGAGCGTTTTATTCATTTTGTTGAATCTATATGATTTCATGCAAATGTGTAATCGGTTTTTTCACTATTTTCTCGTGACCCAGATGGCCGATCGATCTCAAACTTCAACAGGTTTGTCAGTTTATGTATATGGTGGAATACATACAGTGCTTACACTGCCAACCAGTGTTTTGTTAGCAAAAACCAATTCTGTGATGTTCCTTTAAACATAATTTTCGAGTTTGCAGCTAGTGAATCAGGGATGCAATAATAAGGGCCACAAGTAATAGGGCCACAAGGCAGGATATGACTTTGTTACCCCGAATTTGTTCAGTCAGAAAAAAAGACAGCTAAAATCACATGTACATGATTGTACATATTATTAATACTTTTGAGTTGACCTAGATATTAACCGCGCGCTACGTTGGGAAAACTTTATGGACCATTCCATTATTGAATATAGGTGTACAGCTTTTTAAGCAGGGGTATACAAATTATTGGCACACTATGAACTTGCTCGGATAGAAACATTTTACTCCGTAATTACATCAATATTATTTGCAAAAACTACGAAAACGTAAACCTGAAATAAAGTGACAAAAATATGTAGAACTTGAAGAAACCTTTTTTCCTTTTAGCCCGCCTTATTTTCTGCAGCACACGTCGGCTATGGAGTCAACAGTTAAGGGATAGGGAACAACAGCCTATCTCTTAACTGTTGACTGTATTGACGAAGTACATGTATGCTGCAGAAAAACAAATCACAGCCCGAGCCATAGATGTCGTCTGACTTGTAGCCCCAAACTTGCACAGTGGAGTATCTACTCCTAGATATTACAGCAGCTAGGCTATGTGCAGTCTGACGTGTAATGCCCTAATAATATTGTGTTTCCCTCCTTCTTTGAACTTTTTTTCCTTTCTGGTTGTTGTATGTTTCTCTTTTGTTTTGTTTTTCTTCCTAATTTTTTCTTTCTTTTCTTATTTTTTACTTATTTATTTTTTTGCATGAAGAAAAGGGGGCGTGCGACCCAACGCCCCTGGATCCGCGCCTGCACCAATACCATCACAACCCTTGCAGTGGCGTAACTAGACATTTTCATTTGGGAGGGGGGAAAGTGGGGGCAAAGATTAAAAAACAAAAATGGGGGGGGGGGTAAAGAAGTGCAAGATTATCATTAAATATGTTAATTGATAGTTGATACACACCAATGCAGTTCTAGAGTCTACATAGTTTGCAGGTAACAAAAGATTGCGAAAACAACCAAATCTTAGAGAACTTGTCATTTTTATAAGATAAAACTTTTCGACTGTATACAAGGATTCAAGGGCGTCGATGGGTGGGGGGACCAGCATATCAGCATATCAGCATATCAGATGTCACCCCCCCCCCCACTTTTTGATTGACTGTTCATCAGAAATATGCAACAAAATATAAAAATATACACCATTTCCTTGATTCAATATTTCATTACAATTTTTGTTAAAATAAAACTATCGAACATTAAACGTTAAAATGTTTTCTTTATTTTCTTATTTGGCTCTGATGGACCACGCGCAGAATGGTATTTTGGGCCCATTTTCCATTTCTATAATACAGACAATAACCAACAAGTTTCGTCCAAGACATATATAAAAGCCAAAATTCCGCTTAAATACCTTGTTAGCATTCAAGTTATGCGTCATTTGTGTATGCTATAATGTACGGTACATGATCCCTCCACAAAGAAAGTCTGTGTGTGCGCGCACGTGCAAATGTGTTACATTTTGTTACAATCGCACAATGCACACAATGTAGTGCATTTTCGGCCATGACAAGATTTGTCGAAGAAGCAGTGTTTTTTCGAAGACACACGATAAACGCCGGACTCCCGAAGCACATTAAAATGGATACTATAAAGTTATTTTCAGTGGCTACGTCCCAACAGGAAAAAAGGTTCTTTTTAGTGAGTTCAAACAACCCCTTCCCCTTCCACCCCCCTTTAAAAAAACCCAAAACAACCCCTCTCTTTCCTTCATGTGGTTACATAAAAAAAATCAAAAATTAGCTCTGTTTTAACCATTGCCTTGAGTACTTGGATAACGGAGACACTTGTTGTCCACCAAAAAGCAACATCCAAACTGTCAGGGGATGATTTACTACCAGAGACCACACCGACATGTGTCTTCCCTTCACTCCCTCTAGCTGCCAATCTATCTTTGCTAGCACCGGATCTGGTTCCGAATTTCCCGCTCCACGGTGCATTTCACTATTCCTCCATGATTTCACTCAAGTTTATTTTGGCAGTCTCCTCTTCACACAAACCATCCTTTCCAGACCCCTCCCCTACCAACATCTGTTCCCCTTCTGGTTTTTCCCTTTAACTTAACCACAACCCCCTTCCCTATTAAGAACTACACATATCGCCTCATACGTTCTTTAAAGCTTTAGTTTCCACACATGGTTCTCCATTAACAAGGGAAGAATTTTATAAATTACTATAACTAAAGCTTTTTGAACAGTTTGAGTAAGCTCCGGTACTACTATTTTGTGTGCTTTAGTCCTCTAAAAACACTCTAATGATGCTTGAAATACAAAACCATCCAAATATTTGTTTGTGGGCACACTAGTCTCATCTTAATGGTCTGTTTACACAAGGCTACAAGTATGATTCACTTTTCCCCTACACACAAACAAAATATCAATTAAAACAAAAGAAAAACGAAAAAATTTTCATGACTTGCTCGCCCGTCCCCCCTACTTTTCAGTAGCAATCGACGCCCTTGCAAGGATTAAATTACCAACAGTGATTACCAACATCAGAATCATAATCTTCTGTATTTTCCCGACTCTGCCTCTTGGGTGTTGGAGCACGAGGCAAAGACGAGCGCTTTGATATGGAGAATGGTCTGAGCTAACTTTTTTCGCCGGCCATTTTGCTGTTTAAATCTCTCTGACCACATTGTGCTAACAGAGATATTGGTCAGCGTTCAGCCCCACATCAAACTGAACTTTGTGACTTCCTGCACTCTCTGTAACCGCAAACCACAACGTACATTTACCGCCAATACGATCGTTTGTGCGCACGTTTCCATGCATTTGTCATGACTGCGTTATAGGCCACATCGTGATATAGCCTGCCCGATATAGGGTAGAGGGGTCCCCCCCAATGTTCCCATACACACTAGTTTCCTCTTGTATAGAACTACCCCCCCCCCTTAAATCCTCAAAAGAATTCATGAGATTCCAAGCACACAATGAAGACACAATAGGAAGGGGGGGTTCCCTCTGCCCCATATCGAGCACCAATTGCATCATGACATACTGATGTGAATACAAGTTTTACTTTTTACGGCAGCATTAATGCAGCCTTAAACTATTTATTTATTATAAGAATAAACTTTTCTGTGATTTCATATGGGGGGCAAGAGGGGGGGGGCAGGGTGGCAGGGGGAGGGGCCTGCGCCCCCCTCTTGCTGCCCCCCCCCCTCTTGCCCCCCATATGAAATCACAGAAAAGTTTATTCTTATAATAAAAATTTGGTCGTCAACTTATGGGGTTCCAAAGAAGTGAACGTTCTTGTATAAAGGACGGTCGTCCTATGACGGCTAATAATATCGCAGATTAATTCAGGGATCATCAGTTATTTCCAGATTTGATACTCAGAGATTGTAATATATAAGGACTTTGATGCAAGGATCCCGTCAAGGCGGAAATGGAAATAACAATGATTCCTTGCTCCTGGTCGGTGGTTTTGGATCACACTCGTGCGGTAGCCTATGGTTGTTTAAATTGGTCTTGGTCGACTTAAGACTGAACTTCAAATGATTGGTCGTTCTAAGAACGGCTTTTTATTGGGCGGTCGTCCTATGGCGGCTAAATCAACTATCAGATATTCGGGAATTTCTTCCGAGTAAAAGGGTCTTCGAAGAATCCCGTGATTGGGGCCTGCAGGGCATGCAGTTAAAGGAACACGTTGCCTTCGGGTTGGTCGCTGCTGGGCGCTGTTGGGCGCTTTTGGGCTATAACAAGCGTTTGATGTATAATGAGCACTGTCGGAAAGATGTTTAAAAGAAGAATATAATGATCCACACAAACGTGCCTTGGAAATGCTTCGCTTTTGATAACTTTCGCGAAACAAAACGCTCCGCCATTTATGGGAGATTTTGACTCCCATAAATGGCGGACAAATTCCATTAGTCTTATTTCCAGTCGTAGCTGTTGAACTACGACTGAGCAATTATTTTATTAAAAATGTTACGATTACCATCTGTTTATTGTATTCCAATAAATATCCAGTTAATAAATGAATGAAAAAAGAAAGAAAAAACATAGGCCTACGTTAAATAATTAAGTAGCAAGTCCCCACGTCTCGGTCCGTCCGGGCGTCCAGGGACGTACCAGCAGAAGCAAAACCCCGCGGCCATACCACCCATAGACCTCCCCCTGCATGCTGCAGTACAGTAGACGACGCGAAGACAGGGTTCTCGTACAATGTAAGATTTTAGCGGGGCCAACCTAGTAACACCGATGCTTTGTGTGGTGTAAGAAGGTCTGGTACCCGTTACCGTTATTGCATCGACGATCGTATTGACGGCTTGAAAAACGTATACATTTCGCAGGACATGTCTCGGGGATCAGAGGTCAATGTTTGTTTTTTTTAATTACCATTCACTAATTATAACACATTAAAGGTGTTTTATTGCAAGAACAACTCTTAATAAGTATAAGGAACACCTCCAAACAGTAAAATTTCATGAGATTTCAGAGATTTGAAGGCAACGTGTTCCTTTAATGATTCCTCTGCGGGGATGGAGGGGGGTTGGGTCATACTCGTGTGCCATGGACTTTCGCATTGGTCTTGGTCGACATAAGACTGAATTTCACTTGACTGGTCGTTCTAAGAACGGAGTTTGTATCGGTTATGGCGGCTGAGATGTTCAAATGTTCTAGCGGACATAATTACGTATACCACCACCACCACGACCATCCTTAACCAAGACGGGTTCTTGTATATAGGCCGGTCGTCCTATGGCGGCTAATACTATAGCAGATCCATCCAGGAATCATCAGTTAATTCCAGATTTGATACTCAGATTGTAATAAGGGGTTCTTTGATGCCAAAAATAAATAAATTAATTAATACAAATAAAATATAATATAATTCAATGTTTTTTTTAATGTGGTTGGCGGTTTGAGATCAAACTCGTGTTCAAATTGGTCTTGGTCGACTTAAGACTGAACTTCAAATGATTGGTCGTTCTAAGAACGGCTTTTTATTGGGCGGTCGTCCTATGGCGACTAAATCAACTATCAATCAGATATTCGGGAATTATATTTACTGTGGTGACCCTCAGAGAAAAAGGGACGAAGGCCTATGATGAATCCCGTGACTGGGGCCTAAATTGCAGTTAATATAAAAAATAACCATGATATTCCTCAGCGGGGAGTTTGGTTGATCATACTCAAATTGTGTGCCATAATTGTTCAAATTGGTCATGGTCGTTCTAAGAACGGAGTTTTATTGACTGGTCGTCTTATGGCGGCTGAGATGTTCAGACGCACAAAAACTGGGGTTGGGGTTGGGAAGGGAGGGGCGTTACACTCACACTTTTTGATTTGGGTGGCCCACACAATCATCCCCCCCCCCCAACACAAACACACACACACCACCACCCCCACCATCCTTAGAGGACACTTTGTCCCACATTGAGCATGCACGGTTGTTCAAATTGGTCGTCCTATGGCGGCTGATACTACAATAGTAGTTTCATTCAGTTTTTATTCGGCGGTCGTCCTTTGGCGGCTAAATCATCTATCAGATTTATTCGGGAGTTATCTTCAGAGAAAAGGGGACTTCGATGAATGCCGTGATTGGGACCTGGAGGGCAGTTATATGAAAATAACCATGATTCCATTATTCCTCTGCGGTGATGGAGGGGGGGGGGTGGAGCCAAACTCGTGTGCCATGGGGCATACCTAGATGGGGCATACTGATGTCCTGTCACCCCCACCCAATGTTGCCAAGCACTAAACAAAGAAGCCAAATATATGAAATAAGTACACAAAGTGAAGTGATCCTGTGCTCAGCAAATGATTAAATAATTATTCACAAGTAGCCTAAGCTAAAAAACAAAACAAAAACAACAACTTTAAAATAGTCATTATGCTGTAAAATTCGTGTAAGGAAGTGTCAGAGACTAAAAATGATTGGAAAAAAAAAAAAACATGAATTAAACTTTTCCGCAAAAGATAGGCCTAACCAAGAAAAGCTGAACCTTTACCAAGGATTACATTTTTTTTATTCAAACCATCTCAGGGTCCTATGCGAGCCCTCGATGGGCGCCGGACCCCACTATTCATATAGAGTGTGTATGCGTTTCCCAAAATGTTCTAAGTTTTAAGAAGGAGGGGAACTGATCAAAACAAGCTCCATCA
Organism: Pycnopodia helianthoides; assembly: GCA_032158295.1. Lineage (NCBI taxonomy): Eukaryota > Metazoa > Echinodermata > Asteroidea > Forcipulatida > Asteriidae > Pycnopodia > Pycnopodia helianthoides. The sequence continues at coordinate 4,855,779 of CM063258.1, read as the reverse complement.
AAGAAAAGAAATGAAGATTGGTTTTGGGGGTCTCCGAGATGCGTTTCTCCAAAATATAAGCACATCATTTTTAATGTTATTATTGTTATTACAAAGATTTATTACTTTTATTTAGAAAGTATTTTAAATAATAGAATTTGCGTGATGCCATCGAACTGTAGTCCACTGTCCGTTTTTAATTAATTAATCAGTACTCCGCAATTTTTTCTTTTTTTAAATCTCATAATATTACAGGTTCCCCATCTACACCTAGCCAAATAGCATGGTAAATGTCTTGTTACTATCCGGGGTCTTTTTCACCCCAAAAAGTCCATCAATAACCAGCTCTCCCGGAATTCCCTGAGAAATTGTTGGCCATTTTTCATCATTTTGGCTAATGGCCACATTAGGTAAATTGAACCATATGGTATAAACATACACATAGACTAATGTGGCCCCCTTTCAAATTATAGTGCTTTTATTTGTTTCATTTAGTCAAAAGGGTCTAGCCCTATATGTAAAGGTTTTGGGCAATTTGAAAGTAATTGGGTTCTCCAAAAAAATGAATTACGTCAAATACAAACGGACAGTAGATCACAGTTCGATGGCGTAAGCGTGCGTTTTTGTTGTTGTTGATGGTGTCACGCACGGTTAATTAAACAAAACACATTTTAAAGAACGTCAATTCTTTGATCAGAAAAGCGGCTTAAATCACAATTTATAAGCTGAAAATCCCCTTTTTACGGTACGAACAGTGCTACAAAACTAGATGGATTCGGCCACTTGAGGGCGCCAGACCATAAATTAGGTCCAGCATTTGCCACCGGTCGTTGTATTGGTTTACAAACAGTTTGGAACGCTTTTTTGAATTACCCGCCCACCAAAAAATCGGCAAAACCCCTACAATGTGCAAACTAAATATACAAGACCAAAGCTGTGAAAGTGAAATGCCTTTCTAGGTAAAGACGATTGTTTCCTTACATAAAACAATACCTAACATCATAAAATTGTAGGTGGACGTCGTATGACCACTTTTTTCTGCGGTCGTCGTATTAGTGGAAAGACAGTTATATATATATATATATATATATATATATATATATATATATATATATATATATATATATATATATATATATATATATATATATATATATATATATATATATATATATATATTTTTGCCTCTGACGAAGGTCCGGTTTGGATCGAAAGCTAAGGCCATCTACCCTACAAATTTTATATATATATATATATATATATATATAATATATATATATATATATATATATATATATATATATATATATATATATATATATATATATATATATATATATATATATATATATATATATATATATATACGTTTTTTTTTACGCATGTTTATGCCTCTTACGAAGGTCCGGTTTGAATCGGAAGCTAAGGCCATCTTCCCTATACTAGTTTTATACATAATATTATATGCAGCTTGCCCTCTAATCCTGTCCTTTTTATTCATTTCTCCTGCATTACCCAGATAGCAGTTACCACCTTCAATGGTCCATTAATCACCCTTTCACTGTCAATCCTTTTGTCCTAACTACTTTACTACTGTTTGTAAACTAATAACTTTGATTGGCTATAATTTTTTTTTTTTTTTTTTTGGATACCTTCCCATTATTCCTTGCTTTTCTTTTTGTGTTGCTATTAATGGATATTTAAACCTAATCTTAATGACAATTTACGAAAACCAAAAAGACCGATAGGTACACAACTACTTACCTTTCCTGCCATCTTGAAGACGTCAACTGTTTTAAGCTGAGAGGGAAATAAGAAGAAGAAGGGAGGTCAGAAGATATTACACACACAAAATGAATGGTAAAAATAAATTGGTAAAAAAGTTTTGTACAATATTACACGATTTATGTAAAAATTTACCAAACTCAAATACATAACTCATTGGTAAATTTTAAGTTACATAACTTATATGTAATGTTATGCTTTTACAAAACTTTTGTCAAGTTTTACATTGATCATGTAATTTTTACAGTATTAACGTAAAGGTTGTCAGGTATTGTGTAAAGGTTACATACTTAAAGAGTACGGACGCCATTAGCATGTGCTTTTCACTGTTAAATCGTGACGGGCGTCTGACGTCGCACTTCAGGATAGAAACAAGGACGAAAAACCTTGCAGACTGGGAATTTGACAGCTTTTGCAGACATTTGAAGGTAAACTACTACATAGGTCTACTTTATAGCATTTTTAATAAGAACAGAATACAGTTTAAAGCCTGCAAAATGTATAGTCGCAGATTGTGGGTGAGAGTGTCTGTGGGAGAGCATGCAAGTATGTACGTAAAAGGTACACAGTGACAAAATAACATGCTATTGCTATATTGTACTCGACCGTGTTCTAAAACTTGAACAATATTGAGATGCTCCTGTACCTTTCAGCCCTTTTCTAGCTGAGACAGCCACTAAGAAAACCCTACAGAGTATAAAACTAAGACATTGAAACCAACCCAAATAATATTAATAAAAAATTGTAATAAACAAAAAACTGGGTGTTTTATTGTTATGTTTTCAGATGAGACATCTGCCTTGCAGCTGACTGATGAGACAGCGTAGAGTTTTGCAAAATAAACATCGATCATGTTTCAAGATTGACCTTTTTGCTACCTACAGCATCAGGATGCATCGGAATCATAATAAATATCAAATCAATTTTATGATAAACAAAATAATTTAGTAACAGTTTACAAGGTCAAACGGTAAAGAATTACCTTTAAATTGGGTAAAAGTCTAGTATTCAACACAAACAATAAGTATCTTTTACCAATTAATTCAGTAAAGCTTACTTAATTCATGTTTACCTAGAAAAGAGGTAAAGTTCTTTACTGATTTTTGAAGTAAATATTTACACAATTTTTATGAAAACTTTTACCCAACCTGCATTATGTAAAACTTTACCAAACAATTAGGAGGTTCGTATACAACATTGCAAATTTGTAAAATTTTACACAACCTGTGTAATTTTTTCTGTGTGTGTACTCATTGATCTGGAAACGATTTTATTACTTGGTACCGGTACCCTGTGTTGAAACAAAGTTTGATCAATATATATTTGTAATCACTTTTTACCGTAAAATAATGGAAAGAGAATGCACTGATCGCAGGCACTTATTTGCTTCTTCATTCTTTTCATATTATTTTCTAAGAGGGCTGTACAATGAACTGATGGTTTCCTGGTCATAGCTGAGGTACTCAGTAAAGCCCTTTTTCACACGAGAGCAAATAGCACTTCGTGTGACAGGACAACAATGTTTGGACTATCCAAGGTCCCTAACGAGAAATCTTCTTAAATTTGCCGTCCTTTAATACGGACATCAGACAGTCTAAACATTGTTGTCCTTTCACACGATTTGAATTTGTTTTCTTCTCTCAACCATGCTAAAATTAAAGGAACATTACAGAATTGGTTTTGCTAACCAAACAGTTGCTGGCAGTGCAAGCACTTTATGTGATCCACCATATACATAAACTGACAAACCTGTGGAAGTTTGAGATCAATCGGCCATCTGGGTCACGAGAAAATAGTGAAAACCGATTACACATTTGCATGAAATCATATAGATTCAACAAATGAATAAAACGCTCACTGAGCGATAAACTCCAATCGGAAAATTAGTTTATTCATTTCTCATCATATATGGCGTTTCGGACAGAAATATTTCAAGGGATGTTGTTTACTATCATCATCATTAGACCGTGTAAGTTTTATGTAAATCTGTGATCAAAAAGTATATTTTACAAGTTCATTTCTTAACAATTCTGTAATGTTTCTTTAAGCAAGGGATCCTTGCTAAAAAATTGCTCCTGCGTGGTTGGCTTTCTTCAGCTATATTTATTCAGATTTAAGTCGTGAAGCGGAGATTAGTTAATACGAAATATAAAAGTGAATGCCATGTCATTGTGTTTTAACCCTAAACATAACTTTATACAAAACTGTACCCTTAGTCTATCGCAGTTCATATTTCTTGTTGGTGGTGTTTAGGGAAATAACACTGATGCGCTGTTTCAACGCGAGGATGGGGACCAGTAATAATTTTTGCTCACTTTTCTGAGGACTCCATCTGTTTTTAAGAAGTATGGCAGCTTTACATACTGTAGAGTTGAGCGTTAAATATAGAGGCCCATTATGTGTATAGACCAATGAAAAAAATAATTAGTATGGACAAGCATCAACTGCAGGCGCGGTTCTACGGGGGGGATAGGGGGGGGGGGCTAAAGCCCCCCCCCCCCCCAATTTTTTTTTTGTCTACCCCCCCAAAAAAAGTGCAAGGGAAAAAAAGAAGAAGAAGATAAAAGCTGGAAAATACTGGATCTTTATTAAAAATAAAAATGAATAGATTTGCACGGTCTTTTCACATACTATAAGTCTTGGCCCAGACTACATGACTTGTACGGTTAAATGTTTCATATTGGACAGGGACAAGCGCGGTGCTTAGAATTTGCGGTTTCCGCCGGCGCGCGCTTCCGCCTTGTTTTGTTTTGTATTACATGAACATAAAAACCAATCTCAGTTTGGAAATGACGATGCGGTGATAAAACACAAGTGGCTCAACATATTATCACCGGAACAATGTTCTTTTTAGTAAGTTCTAACCTCTTCCCCCCCCCCTCCCCTCCCTTCCTAAAAGCCTTCCCTTTTTCTATTAGAGTATAAGGAGGCTTGAAAACATCAAAGAAAATGTCTGTTTTAAACATCGCCTTTTGACTTTTCAAAAACAGAGACCTTTGTCTCCCACTTAAACAAAAAACAGTCATAGGATGGTTGATTACGAGACCACACCAGAGCCATGTTACATTAGTTTTAACAACGTTTCTCTGCCTATTTATCTCTCGATGGCTACCTCTGGAGATAATAGTTTCCATTTTTCCGCACTCCAATTAACACATCACTAATTCGCTGCAGACTGGTTAGGCCAAGTAACAAAAGTAACACGTTTCTCGTCCCCGCACGCCTCCTTTTTGGCTTCCGCCTCTTTGCTTTTCTTTTCTTGTCTACTATTTTATAACAAAAAGGGGGAAACGGGGGGGGGGGAGAAAAAAAGGAAAATTCGAAAAAACGAAGTTCCTTGGTTTATTTTTGACTAAGAATTTGTCTATACTTTTTTCAACTTAAGTATTCTTAACTTAACATCGCATGCGAAGAGTATTTGAGTATGAGCCACAGATCGCTGCATGAGCCCGGCGTCGACTTTTCTACCTCAATTGTGATGTTCGCGATATAAATAATATTGAACACATGTACATTTCACTGTTTTTGAATGTTGAAACTTGCTTAGAAAGTGGACTAAAAATACAAATCATTTGTTTTGTCATACATTGCATCAGTATACTCAAATAGAAAAAAATGTGAATAAATATACCTTGGCCAGCCGTATTTAGTATTTGGCAAGCTTTAAAAAACATTTGAGGCGTCAAGTATAGTTCTGTATATAAAATATATGGATAAATGGATAAAATATATTTAAAAAATGGAAAATAGTCAATAGTAACGCCCTGCCTCCTCTTTTTGAAAAAGTCCAGACGAGAAATATGTTACTTTGTTTACCTGGCCTTATACGGTCTCCACTCTCTCTCTCTCTCTCTCTCACCACCCTCCCTCCCTCCATTCCGTCCATCCCCGGGCTTCCGGCGATTTTTTGCCCTTCCTTTCCCCCTCCCCGTTTTTTATAAAGAACTATACTTGACGCCTCAAATGTTTTTTAAAGCTTGCCTTTCAATACATGATTCTCACCCGTCACGGAGAGAATCTTCATAACTGACAAATTTGTATGCTTTTTGAACATTTTGAGTGCGTCCCGGTCCTATTTTTTTCTTTGCTTGTCCATTAATAAAACCTTTCTATAAGATTCTTATATCGAATACCATCAAAATATTTTTTGTGGCCACATGATCTCATCCTGACTTGATTGCACACGGCTACATATGATTTCACTCTTCCCTCTGTAAACATCCCATAATATTCTCAATCAAATTCGTTAAACCACTGCGAGCTTTTGTTCTGTCTACCGTTTTGGAGTCAAAATAGTTTGCACGCAACTGCATCATGTGTTGTATGATTATTGTATCTTTCTACTTATTATGCGACAAATACATGAAAAATGCGCTGTTTATATGTTCCTTTTCGACTCCCAAAAAGAAATAGCAGTAGCGAAAATTAGAGGGTGACGTCACGTGCAAAAGGTCTAGCCCCCCTAAAATTGTGGCTCTAGAACCGCGCCTGATCAACTGTTGTCTTACCACTCACCTAGTTAAGAATCGTGACTTCAGAAGTTTGGAAGACGTGTAGCAGTTTGACACGACCCGATCTGGTTGGAAGCTGGAGCGAAGTGGTGATGAAAATAAGCGAGGCACTCGGTTAAATGCACAACCTTGTGTAGCGCTCTCAAAAGAAGTGTTGCCAAGGTGAGCCTAGATCATCATCAAAATAAATTTGTATTTTTCGATTGTTATTCAAAGTTACATGACTAATAAAGTGCTAGGAGATATCACGCGTTTTTCTCAGGTTGTTGGTTGCTCAACGCGGCAGTCTGCCAATATTTAGTTGACATTCATTCTGACAAAGGCTACCACGCCCCTTAACGTAGTGACACCCCCAACAGACGGTATTACTAAGTGAATTACGCCGTATGAAGCAAAAAAAATATTGCCGAGAGACCTCGTAAACCTAGCATGTCAAACCACGGATGAAAGACCCAAATAACCTGTGACATCCAAGCGAACAAAAGAGCCACAGAGCCTGGATTTCTTGCAGGTACAACTTGCACAAAGCCTAATCGAAGAAAACATAAAATCTGATATTTTGTAGATATTGCACTGTCCGGAGTTTATCAACTTTTGATATGACGAAAAGGACACATCTAAATGTGGAAAGTATGACACGACATGTAAAATTTCCCATATGACCAGAGTAGTATCTTGCCTGCCAGAAAGGCCCTGGAATGTACAAGGTCTCTCTTTTCGTGAGCTGTGTTTAACTCCCTACTGTTACCAGCCAAAATTATACGGTTTTACCTTGAAATACACATACAGTTAAATGCATGGCTGGAAGTTCCTCTGGAAGGCCGCAATATAGGGGTGAGTCTTTTTGACAAAGTCTGTGTAATTTTGGCCAATAAACATCCATGTTGGTAGTTGGGGGTGGGGCTTTAGAGCAAGCCTCACTTTCGTCATAATAGAGTTTGTGAGGAAAAAGGAGCAAGACTATTCATTTTTTTTCCTCTCCAAATAAACATCTCTGGCCCCTCTGCGGGGCATTGGGCTTGATTGACGAGAAGGCTCCATTACCCCATGTGCAGGGGGCTTTCCCAGACCAACTAAAAAGTTCAGTTAGTGTGTCACGCATGCTCGGCTTTAGTGACGTCACGCACACAGCAGGAGGCTACGGGGAGTCTTAATGACTGCAGCTTAAAAGTCACCTGGAAATAGATTTTTTTTTAAACATAAGAGTATTATTAACAATAAAACAATTTTTTGAGTGATTGTTTGTCATGATTTATATGTTGTAAAAAAATAGATAAAGTTTTTTTTTTTTTTGGGGGGGGGGGTGACTCCGCCTTTCCCCTTTTGTGACGTCAATCGAGGCAGACTTCGCCTCGATCGACCATCGACTCCCCTCGAATTTGCCTGCATTTACGTTGTAAACACACGTGCAAGTAGGTCCAAGTAGCGAGCTTGTACTGGATGCAGCAAAACAACTAAAGATGGGGTCAGTCTGCATCTGTTTCCTGCAGATCCCAAGTATAGGCGGTTGTGGGCCGCGAAAGTCAGACTAACGAGGGCAAAGTGGTCCGGTCCGACGTCGTTTTCGGGGCTATGCAGCGAACACTTCACACCGATCAGGTACCCAGACGTAATGTACAGGGCCAGACTACATTATTTTCTCTTCAAATATCGCGCCTCGATTGACGTCACGAACAACGCCACCATGGGTCAAGGTAAAGGGGGGCCTACTCTTAAATTTGTAAATAAGATAAAAACTATATATAAAAAAACCTTAGTTAACTGTTTATTCACATCTACTCATCAAAATATATTATATTAATGACAGAAGCTTTATTTTTTTTTTACAAAATACCACTGCCAGGTGCCTTTAAAGTAGATTCTTGCTAAATTTATAAATACTCAGTCGTAATTTAACAAAAATATTAATAATTTAGGTCTCCACCAAACGTCCAGAAACACTTTCCAAAAGGTGCATGCACTATTGGGTTAGTCCGTTTACATTGAAATACACATGCGTGGTTGTTCATCCATCCAGGGGGTTGCTAGTCTTTATGCACATTAGCATCAAACTAAGGGGTTATAGCCTTCCCAAAGTGGCTTATAACAATCATCAATCATCCTTAATTTCAGCCTGGGCAAAACAGGGGGAATTTGTTTTTACAGGGTCTTTGTGTTATAGTAGGCCTATGCCAGAACAGGTTACTTGTTTTTGAAATAAATAGCAACTTTCTTGAAGTTGTTTTCAAAATGTTAAAACTGTGCTGTTTTTCTCTATAAAATGGTACTGCAAGAACAAGATAAGAAATCGGTGCACTTTTAAACATATTTTTAACGGTCTTTAAATGTTTACCCTTTTGTTAGCAAACAATTGGCCACATTTTATACTCCAAAATATTATTGCATCGTAACATAGAATTTAAGTAAGGGGATAGATTTTTGTATCCCTTGTTCCTCAAAACTAGCCGAAAGGAGGAGTTGGTAAAAATGTTTATCCTGTGTTCCGTAAACCCAGCTAAAAAGAGGAAGGGTAGATTTTTTGATCCATCGTTCCTAAAAATTAACGGTCTTCTTGTGAAACTGTATTGATGTTTATATTAACACCACAAAATCTGCATAATACTTTTAACATAACTAAAATTTATTAAATTTCAATTGTTAGCCTTGCAAAATGAGATTTATTGGTAAAATCTGGAGCATGCTTTCCACAATTTTGAAGAGGAAATGGTAAACGCAACAATGTGTTGCTTTAAAATCCTGATTTGATAGCAATATTCGGACTATAAAGAAAATTCTAAGCTGTACATTTGAAAAACATTCAAAAAAGAAAACTTGCAGTTAAAAATGAACCTGTTGCCAATACACATCCGTGTTTGGGGGTTGGAAGGATAAGGGGAGGGGCTCCAGAGCACGTCTCACTTTCGTCACAACAAAGCTTGTGGGGGAAAATGGAGCGAGACTATTCCATTTTTCAAATGTTTGTGCAACTGCGCAACCACCACCCTCCCCACCCCCCCTAATAAACATATCTAGCCCCTCTGAGGGGTATTAGGCCAGGTAATAAAGGGGAGAAGCTTCATACCCAGCCCTGGTGTAAAGCGATTTCAAAGACCTATATAGAAAGTTTAGTTAGTGTCGCGCATGATCGGTTGTAATAAAGTGATGTCATTGTAATGCGCACTAGGGGTGTGTGCGTGTGGGGGGGGGGTAAACACATTTTGGCTCAAAATTATTGATGCTGTTAACCCTTACTTGCACTTTATGTACTTTTAAACTAATTCACATAGCTGTGATTTAAAGTAAGTTTTGGGAAATTGTAATACAAGTGTCTGATGAAGCTATTTCATCTCATACCTGCAGTATGAAGCTAAAACCCTGACAGGCCTACCCCTTGACGGACTAAAAATGCTTTTTGCTCTTTATAAACAAAAATTAATTGCTCCTTTTCTCCTAAAGTTTTTTTATGAACGGTTAATGACAACCTATATACGGGACTGTTCTGACACCCCACCCCTTAACCTTCCAAACCCCATCCCAAAATGTTTGTGTTGGCCTAAATAACCCCTACCCTCTGTCGAAAACATCTCCTAGTGATGATAACAAGATGATGTGGGTGATTGTTTTAATAATGATTAATGGTTGTTACCAAATCAGGATAGCAAAGGCAATGACATGAGGCTAATGTTTACACACACACACAAGCTCCCACTGGAGCTGAGCTGTTTTCAAGCAATGAGATGTTCAGGATGAAAGAACTGACCCAGTACGTCCATCTTTTGGCATGTGTCTCAAACTATTTGTAACATCCATGGGCGGAGTGAATAACTTTTTTTGCATAAACCCAGACTGAGTGCAACAGCTACCGAACCTCATTAAAGGGTGTGATTTGTACACGTCACAACGTGGGCGAAATATTGTTTGAGCTTAATAATTTATTGTGAACAAAGCCTGTGTTTTCCTGTAACAGGTATTGTGGAACGTATACACTCCAAAAAGAAGTGTATTTATTTATTTTTGTTTGCTCCGTATAACTGATTGGTACAGTTAATATTGTGTTGCTCAAAATTTGGCAAAGCGACTGTTTATGTGTGCACTCTAAAACCCCTCATGATGGGATAGAATTGACCCAGTTTCGGGTTGCAGGGAGCCCGACCCATTTCCAGGTCAGTTTGACCCGGAATATGTGTGAAGCATTTTACCAAATATTTCTTCGAGTGGGCCGTCTGCAGGTAGGCCATGTTGCCACTCGCTTTGATAATGTTCACCGTCCACTGCCACACTATGGAAAATCGCAGGATGATAATAAAAAATCAGACCATTTGATAATCAATCATGCAGACGTTTTTAGTTTAAATCGATTTGATAATGAGGAATAATTATGTGTGTCTTGGGCAAAATAAATTAGTTATAGTTGTTAAAATGCAAACAATCTTTGTACTCGTATAAGTGTGAAGAAGCAGTGGACTTGGATTGGTTTCCAGGTTCTTTATCTTCATACTTGGAATTTACATTACACTCTAAAACCTCCCGGGTCAGAATTGACCAGGATTGTTGGCCAGGGGGCCTGGCCCATTTCTGGGTCAGGCTAACTCGGCTTGGGTCATGCAGACAGTTTTAGTGTCATTTATAGACACGGCACATTATAAAATTGTACACACTTTTATCATTGGAGGACGAATGTACTCGAGTCAGTATTCGAGTACGATTGTATACCCCAACACTACTGCACACTTACTGGAGAGACCTACAAGGAGGGGGTGGGGGAGGTATTAGGAGGGTCTACCAGTACACTCAAGTCGTTTTTCTCGGACTCGAGTCGTTTTGATAAATAGGTTGAAAACCGCCCTAATAGGCTTTGTACATGTAAATGCCTACCTTTTTCAACTTGACGGCAACTTAGGGTATGATAAATGTACACCTGTCGACAATTCTATTGAAAAATGTTGTTGTTCAAGATCTATTTTAAGAGCATCATTGTTGCCTAAAAGCAAGGGAACTTATCGTTGGCGTATGTTCTGGATAGGCTTATAATGCATGAATAATGTTGTTTAATGTAACCATGGAGGTAATAGCGACAACCTGTATTTGGGACAAAGCTATCGAATGGGTGGGGGTATTGACAGTCTTTAGAGAATGGGTCTTTTAAACTTTATGGGAAAAGCATAGCATTGTGTAGTCGTTGCAGAGCAACCGTGTGTTTATACGAAACATTATGTTATCTTGAATAAAAATCCTTAACATGCTGAAAAGCCAATACAAACACCCCAACACCCTCCAACAAACAAACAAACAACACACTTTATATGAGACACATCTATGTTAGTTTAATGGGTAGGTAGGAACAGCTTTCCTTCCATCACAAAAAGGTTCCAAAGTATAATATGAAAGGATGCATTACATTTTAAAGGTGATTTATATATAAAGCTAAGTGTAAGCGTCAACAATTCCCTCAACAAATATGATCAGTATTAATTTAACCACTTCCATGAGAAGATAAAATCGCCTTGTGAACAAGGCGTTAAATGTTTGTTGCAGTTATACGGCTCTTATATATGCAAAAGCTCGTTTTATAGTGCTTTTCTGCAGGTATATATTTGGCGAGCCTTGTTTTTTTAAATCTATTTTTAATTAGCAAATCTTGTTTTGGAGAAGGTGTTTGGTGAGTTTTGGGGGTTTTTTTTGCAAGTATTTAGCCCATCCCGCACTAAGCGAATAAGGGGTAGTCTGTACATTGTTCACTTGCACATACCCAAGGCTTACACAAGTAAGAAACGATGACTTTTGTAATGAATCCCATATATGGTACCCTATAAAACTATCATTTCGCAGAGAAGCGACGTGAGGCAAAAGGGTTTTCCCACACAAAAATGGCTCTATATGTGTGCGCATAAATCAGAAATTTGGCATAACTTTTTATTTATTTATCTGGAAATATGTTTTTATATAAGGAATTTCAAAAATCTACTCAGCGGTAGTATAACAAATAGCAAGACAGGTTCTCTAAAGAACAAAATCTACAAAGCAAAGTATATACATGGTGTTACCGCAAACCGATTATACATTGATACCTCACCATGCAATGCCTCAAAACCCAATATTTATAAGGTAGTTCAAAAGAATATATCAGCTAATAAACTAGAAACATTTCATTCAAGTATTAAAGAAGTTAAATTGGTTATAAAGATTATGGTCAAGGAATATCAGAGGAGTAATAATGCTGGGATTGTCACTAGAAAGTTTAAGCTGACTAAACCTAACGGTAACGGAATATTATAAACCGTTGCCCAAACATGGATACAGAATTAGTCAGATCAAACACTGGGTAAATCAACAGTAAGTGGGAAAAGGTTTTCATGAAACAATTAAATGTTAGTGTATATTCCAGTCTATACAAAATGTTGTCATCTTCTTTGGAAGTAAACTTTTAAAAGGTAGGTATGATTATTTATGTTATATGTGTAACAAGGATACTTTGTATTACAGTAAAACAAAAACCCAAAGGGCACTTTCTAATAGAGCATTTATTTCGAGTCAAGTACCCAGAGCCATAAAGAATACTATTTGGTTTTACCCTTACACAGATGTGTGTATAAAGCACTGTATAATACTCAGTACTTTCCCGAGTCCTGTAAAAAAAATCCACAGTCATATCACCCGAGTAATATGCCCGTAGATTTCGTTTCCCCACAGGACTCAGGAAAGTACTACACAGTATCACAGTGCTTTACACACATCGGTGTAAGGGTAAAACCAAAAAATATTCTTTATCCCCGATTCAAATTTAACAGCTATTAAATTGTTGCAGTACCCGCTGCAAGAATATAGGATTTGAATTGCCTCTAGCTACCGGGCATTCTCGTGGTCTAGTTGGCAATACATCTGCTCTAGAATGGCAAAGGTTGTGAGTTTGAATCCCACCCGAGTAATATGCCTGTGGGTTTTTTATTCACAGAACTCAGGAAAGTACTGAGTGTCAGTGCTTTATACTCATCAGTGTAAGGGTAAAACCAAATAATGTTCTTTATCCCCGATGCAAATTTAACATATTAAATTGTTTAGGTTCAGTTCATCGACTTTTATCACGTTCTGATGTTATCTATTTCGGGCATCTTCCCGGATACTTGTTACAACAAAATTAATGTCAAAACCTATATCAATACAAAGGGCACTTCGGGTGAAAAAAGTCATGTTTATAAGCAATATACTTTGCTTGGGGTAGAACAAAATGTTTTAACTTTCTGGAAATTTAACACTTAAAAGTTAGATTGTTACCGTGCAATGTACAGACAAGTGAGAGCCATATCTGATTTTAAGGCTAATTATACACTACTTACGGAAACGAGATGCTAATAATAATATCATCTCTTAAAAGTACAATTTAAAAGATTAATAATCATTGGCTACATAAACACATTATTACCCCTGGGGGTCACTGGGCCATTCATTGCATTCATTAAACCCACTCCATGAATCAACGCCTTGGCTGTCAAAAGTCTACATTGGTGTCTCTGTGTATTAAATCTACTTGCAGATTGTAGCTCAGTATCTCGGGTGCTTAACAACGCGGCTGAAGATGGGGTAAATAGAAAGGATGAAGTCATTTAGTTTAAAAGAACTGCATGACAACCTTATAATGGGGAGTTCATGTTATCGTCATCCGATGACTGTTTGGATCAATGATGGGAGTCTTTACCTAGTCATGGGGAAAGGTCAACTTGACAGAGTCCTCGGACGATGGGATGAGGCGTCGCCGTCCTTGACCGGAGAGTCACTGACTCGTAAGCCAACCTTGTCAAGTGCTACGACCTCAGTAATGAGGTTAACTGACCTTGAACGAGGTTACTGACCTTGGATGGGATCAAACTTTTGGGTATGTTTAACTAATTCTGGAAATGCACTACAGCGCCCTCAGTATAGTATGAGTGATTCACTTACTTTCTTAATTGGCCGCAGTGATGAGATCTGGTCGTTTTCACCCCTCCAGCTCCCTGCACTTAGGTAGGAACCTTCAGTGACGATGTTCTGAATCCCTCTGTAATTGCAATGCTCATACAAAATCCAGCTGTAGAAACATGTCAAGTATAGTGAAATGTTATTGGCACAAACTAGGGCTAAAAATCGTAACAGAAAATCGTTATGACCATCAATTAGCTGTACTTATGTTGTACTTTTTGCTTTTGCTCTCTAACCCATTTTGCTCTCTATCCCACGTCAGAGTACAAGTTTGGCAAAGGGTTGGTGTCGTTCCGTTTGAACCTATCATTTAACCAGCAAAAGAACGTTCAGTAAGCATCACATGAAAAAAAAAAAACTTGACAGCGATTGTTTATATAAGAAAACCAGTACACAGACATTTATATATAACTGCAAATAATAATTAAACAGAACACTATTATGATACTGGTGATTGATAGTTTCTTTTAATTCAAACTTACACTGGTATACCTGTTTATGGGTGTTGTCTTGTCATTTAGCCTACGAGAAAGGGTAACTTTTGCATTAATTCAAACTTGATTAGCAGGCCTACAAGACAATAACATAATAAAAAGTTACCTGCACCCCTGCCCCTTTAAATGGTGGTGTGTTTAAATCACCTGATATATTATTCTTCCAGGAGGTGACAGTGTTTGTTGCGTAACTGATAACAACTGAAACATCCTTAACTATACAAGGAAAACCGAACCTGTGACACCGCATTTTTTTTTTTTTTTTTCATTAAAAAAATCAAAAAATCAACCACCCATGCACAAGGACCCATATTTCTCATTGTTAGACCGCAACGCTTGGCTTTAGGCAAATATTGGACCCAATGTCGTTTCTCTCTTGATACATAAGTATGCTTAGAGGTAAATATTCACATAAACCGTTTCCAGTTCCATTGTAAGTTGTTTGGAGAACAGGAGATTCTTCTTTTTTAAAAAAAATTCCTTAAAAAGTAATTAGACTTTCTAATCCACTCCACACAATGTGGACATCTTTTGATCTTAGGCCCACACTATTGGTGTGTGTATACTGTCACTCTAAAAACTAATTGTTAAATTCAACACTTTTAAGAGTGCGGTGAGTGACAACTATTTTAAAGTTAAATTCGTCTGATTAAAACGGAGTTACAACATTATATGTGTAGATGTAACTTTGACAATTAACATTTTCATGTGGTTAAATCTAACCTTTATAGAGTTGTCAATCACCGCACTCTTTAAAGTGTGAATTCAACTCTTAGTTTTAAGAGTAAGCGTTCCACAAGCTCGAAATGAAGCAGGAAAAAGTAGACACCCTCGATAGTACTAGGACAATGGTCAAGTGAAATGCCATCCACCATTTTACCTTTATACCCCGTCCTTTAAAAAAATTGCTAAAAAGTAAGGACAATACTAATAATCAAGCGTTTATGTGATTTATTTGTTTAAAATATGTATTTTTAAATAAAATCAGCCGATGAGTTTATTATTCAGTTCATCAATTTTCATTTGTCACGCTCTGATGTTATCTATTTCGGACATCTTCCCGGATACTTGTTAGAACCTTTTACATGATTAGCTAATGTGACACGTTTTCAACTAGAAATGCCCCCCCTCTCTCTCTCTCCTTTTATAAAAATGTTAGTCTAAAACTGTCTAAAACAGTTAAAACGATTTGCATGAAAATTCTCATATTTCTTGAGAAAGGAAAAAGAGTTGGTGTTTCTAAAGAGTTTTAAATTCGTAAACCAAGGAAAACACTCAGACTCCTTATAACAGCCTAAACAACCCCACAAAAACCACCAAACTGTTAAAGAACTTGATCTGCCAGTGTAACGAGTAATCTCGTTCTAAGCCATGACATTTGTTTGTGTTATCCCAAACAAATCGTCCAAACAGTAACAAACAGCAAACAATTCTCCAGTGGCGTTTGCCACCCCCCACCCAATTGATTTCCATGCCATTGGCGTAACCAGAAGAGGACAGGGGGTTGCTGTCCCCCGCCCGCTCAGTCCCTCCCCCTCTTGCCAACCCGTACTCAAAATGTGATCGGAAAATTCGCAAATGAATAGTTCGATATAAAAGCACCCATAAATTATGTCTTTGACCCACTTGTGTGCCCCCGGCCCCCCCCCCCGAAAATGAAAAATGTTTGGTTACGCCACTGGTCCGTGCAACCCCGGTGCCAAGCCCCCCTCCCCCAACCACCGAATCCATTTGAAATCTGGACCTTTAAGAATAAAAAAATCTACCCGAATAAAATGTTCAATTTTACAAGTTTGTATGTAGTAATTTCAATGTTTTTAAAAATGTTTCTTTATATTTGTTGTAACCTCCACTTCAGATTATCTTATTTACAAAAATGTAAACTTTAGTTTTAATTCGCAAGAGGTGTCCCCTAGAAAATAAAAAATTGCACTTCCTTGTACCTAAAAAAATTACTATGTTTGCCGCTGTCGTTCTCAAACAATGCCTCCGATCAGGCGCGGTTCTACGGGGGGGGGGGGGCTGGGGGGGGGGGCTAAAGCCCCCCCCCCAAAAAAAAACACTTTTGTCTAGCCCCCCCCCTCCAAAAAAAAAAATGCAAGAGAAAAAAAGAAGAAGAAGATACATGCTTGAAAATACTGGATCTTCATTAAAAAATTGAAAATAAATAGATTTGCATGGTCTTTTCACATACTATGGTCTTGGACCAGACTACATGTACGGTTAAATGTTTCACGTCGGACAAGCGCGGTGTTTAGAACTTGTGGTTTATGCCAGCGCGCTTCCGCCTTGTTTTGTTTTGTATTACATGAACATAAAAACCAATCTCAGTTTGAATATTAAGACGATGCGGTGATAAAACACAAGTGCTCAACAAATTATCACCGTAAAAATATTCTTTTTAGAAAAGTTCTATTCTCTTTTCCTTCCCCCTCCCCTCCCTTCGTAAAAAACCTTCTTTTTTCTATTAGTTTAAGGGGGCTTGAAAACATCAAAGCAAAGGTCTGTCTTAAACATCGCCCACTGACTTTTCAAAAGACAGAGACCTTTGTCTCCCACTTAAACAACAAACAGTCATAGGATGGTTGATTACGAGACCACACCAGAGCCATGGGACATTAATTTCAAAACGTTTCTCTGCCTATTTATCCCTCGATGGCTACCTCTGGAGATAATAGTTTCCATTTTCCTGCACTCCAATTAACACAAACTAATTCGCTGCTGACTGGTCATACAGTCTCTACTCTCTTTATCTCACCAACCTCCCTCCCTCCCTTCCGTCCAGCCCCGGGCTTCCGGCTGTTTGTGCCCCTCCTCCCCCCCCCCCCGTTTTTAATTTTTTTTTTTTATAGAGAACTATACTTAACACCTCAAATGTTTTTTTAAAATTAAAAGGGTGACGTCACGTGCAAAAGGTCTAGCCCCCCGAAAATTGTGGCTCTAGAACCGCGCCTGCCTCTGATGTTGATAAAAAATACTCGTAAGCTTATGTTAAGCATTGAATTGTTGCATTGGTTGCCGTTCAGAACATAACTGCATAATATTAAGAGTTTGTTGTTGTTGTTTGTCCATAACATTGTTTGTTGGGTCAGTTTCAAATCAACCGACTTCAAAGAACGTAATAAGGCTAATAAACGTCCGACCAATGAGCTACGCTTCTTACATGCTCCAAGTTTCACGGACGACAATGCCTGTAGACCAAAGAACATTAAACTCCATCCGCGCACCGGTGAAAGTAGTCCGCCTTTGCTGTTTAAACATCAGAAAATGAAGGATAAACATAGTATAGTTTATCTACGTTATTTCAATTTGGGTTACCTTTGAAGAAAACAATCTTAAGTTTTATCATAAATGTACTTTTGCTTACATCTTTCAAAAAGTAAACGCCTCGTGTAGAAATATAGTCCTGAGTTAACAGTGCACCAAGGCATTTTGTTTGTTTTTTATTACGGTGTAATTAGCACACGTTGAACGGATGTAACCTTGCGATTCCTGTGTAAATCGTCGCCTTGTTTACGTCAAATTTTCATAATTTTGCCAAATTTGGTCAAGCCATGGATAAAAGTGGACGCTTTAAATTATATAGACCAAATGTATATCGTCTGCAGCTGGGACTGGACGTGAACTACGGTTGAATTTTGGAAGTGAAATGACATCAACCGGTGCTGCACCATCTCGCTCTACCGCCCGTGTGTCGTCCGTCAGCCGTGCTTGCACTTCTTCGAGACGGCGAGACCGTACAACTGCGAGCAAAGGCTCTGGCTGTTGCTTGACGGTTAATTTTGTGCTGAAACTTGCAACAAATTTTGTGCAACAAGGGAGACAGTTTTACGCAACGAGGGAGACAGTTTTACTACTGGTAGAATGAGGAATGTTGTGTTCGAATGGTCGAATTTTTGCGTCGAGTTCAAGACAAGGTCAAGCCTGACCAGGAGGTGGTGAGTCAAAACAAAAACCGGTTCTTTTTAGAACCACCGGTACTCAGTACGGGCCTACAACTTTCATGACTATGAGAGATTGTTTCAATGGTTTTTACTGCAAATCTTAGGGACAAAAAATGTTTAGCTCTGTGTTGAAAACCCCGTTTATTTTGTCAAAACACTTAAAAGTGAAGGAGAGGGTACACTTTTTGTGTGTTCGCAATCAAATTTCTCTCAAAATGTATATTTCATGCTCAAGTTCTGTTTGTGATAACAAATTTTTATTTTCTCAAAAATAAAAACATATTCAAAGGAAAATTCTTTGTCATGATGAATGGTACACATTTTGCAAGGTATTCGCGATAAAGTTGCTGCACGACCTGCCAATTGTATTAAACTTACCTTGGGTCAAACAGGAAGGCAATCCTTTTTGCTATAGAGATAATTGGTTTCAAAGATATTTTAACATGTAACTAATAAAGGATAAAATCATAAAAATAATTATCTTTTTAAACCTCTTTTTTTTAATGTGTTGTAAAAATACTTGATCTTTTAAAAACACTAGACCATTAATTATTAATGATGTAAATTTTACTGAAATTCGTGTAGCCATATGCTTTAGAATATCTTCGGTCATGTTGAGAGTTTTTAAAACACATTAACAGTCAGACGTTGCCATTGTACTTAACTCTACATTGGCTTGCTTATTAGCCAGATAGCTTAGAAATGTGGTATCCCATACCCAGCTGTTGTTGAACGCGCACTGCACACACCTGTTCACTCACGAACTGAACAATGAGGCGAAAAGGTCGTGACCTTTTAAAGAATGTACGCCATTTGCTTCGATGACGCAACTATTTCTCTCGGAACTGGTTTCATTCATTGCATCTCCAATAAAGAAGATGAGAAAAAGAAGAAAACATTGATCTTCATCGTACCAAGCAGGATGATAGTGAATTGAATAATTGTAAACGACTGTGGGAGAAGGCTGACTTTAGATAAAAGGCAAAACTCAACACCACACATTACTGAACCAACAATCCACCAAACGAACATAACTTTTGTGCACTACACATTAAATATAAACAGTTTTTTCTTAAGGGAAGTTAAAAAAATTTTTTAATGAAGTCGTTTTTTTAAATTAAAGAAAGTAAGTAAGAGGAAGGAAACAAGTTAATTGATGCTTAGCCTAATTAGCTTTTATTTTACTAACTCAAGTTCCAAGTAGAGTGAATGATTCAAATAACTTGTATGAGCGTGTAGCCTTCTTGAGAGGGAATGAATGTTTGCGAAGGAGTGGATACACAAATTATTATGAAACAAATAAATAACATGAAAATCACTTAAGAAGTAGCGTTATGAAGTAAATTAATTAAAGTATAAATCCAGCTTAATTAATTTCATGGTCTGTGAACAGACTAAGGGATTACTACGATAATATTGATAATGGGAGTGATAGCTTAATGAAATAAAATTCTAGGTAAGCTGATAGTCATGTAAGTTATAGTAAGTTATGATCTTATAGCAGTTTTAGGGCAAGCAGAAGGTATGCATGTAAAATAAACATACATGCTTTACATAGATGTAATTTATGACAAATCTTGTTCAAGTCTGGGAAAACATATTGGCTTCAATATTTTAGTTTCTCAACGTCTTGTATGGTATGGTAAATTTTAAGGTTTAGGCCCTACAGCTCAAATGTTTTAGGCCTATAGTTTCAAGTCTATTCACTAATACCGCCTCTCTCCTCTCACTGTAGTAGAGTTAAAGAAATTCTTTCATTCAAAAGTCTGGCTTTGAAACTTTTTCTCCGCCATCTTTTTTCCTCTTTTGAGGTCCTTACTGCATGTCCATGTTGCCTTTTGTGGATTCATAAAAGCTACATGATCTTTCTTGGTTTTGAGCCACATTCATGCACAGTATCCTTGTTCTGTGATTTCTCTCATGTCTTATTCACATTCTTCATCAAAGGTAAGTCATTGTGTGTGCATCAAGTATAATGTTCACCTGTTTGCAATCAGGATGTGAAGTAATGAAGTGTTTTTTGTATATAATGTGGAGAATGTAACAGTAGAATTGTATTGAGTTTGTAAGAGATTAAGAACTTTGTATAGTAGGTGGTCTGACATTGTTGTCATGAGGGCCTGAAAGACAAAGATACTCAATGTCAGAACTCAGCTGGCATTTTGTTCTCTCTGCTCTTACTCTTAATCAACAAAACATTCTTCTTGTGTTGATTCTTACTTTTAAACGTCTTCATGTATGTATCTGCCACCATCCTGTCTCTTGTTTATAGAGAATGGCAGCATCCATTTCAGCGACCCTCCCTTCTCCTATTTATCTTGTCCACATTCACCAGATTAAGCTATTATGAAAAAGGTAGGTAAATACATGAATCTGGTTTAAATAAAAAGTAATTTACTCTCTTAATGCTATCTCCTGCTGAGCTTGTTGCATATAGAAGTTTACATTCTTTGGTAAGTAGATGTGGTAGAAGTTTAAGTAAGTTATTGCAAGTGCAAAAATCATTGTCTATGATTGTAAAAAGGTGTAATCTAAGGTGCTTTTTTTTACTCTGTGATATACTTCAAGGCCGCTTTTTGGGGCTGTCTTTCCTTCCTGGAAAATCCTTACCCACAGTTGCCCTCCTCCAAACACTACTTCTTCTTAGTTTCTCATCGTCTCAGAGAATTTCTCTTCTCTACCTACTATGACCCTGAATCTTTTTTCTAATATGCAGTCCCCATCTCACTCAAGAAAATTTTGTAAGGGATAAAACCAACTCAAGGTAAGTGTGTGTACATGTATGAGTATACATACAGTGTCAGAAATATTTATAACATATTATGTCTTCCACTTTAGTAATATCTTAGGTGTGCTCTGTGTATAACTAGTAATATCTTAGGTGTGCTCTGTGTATAACCATTATAAGTTTAATGGTTAATATTGTGGTAAGCAGTCAACTTACAGGTGAATCAGTAAGCATGATAAATATGAAAGTGTAGTTTTTGGTTTAAAATATTGTTTATTTTTATTAGTTTATTTTTCATAATTTGGACTCTCTTCCTGTCTCATCCCAAATGTCTCTTGCCATTAACCCCCGTTGATGCGAGATAGTTAATACACAAGACAGTTTCTTTGGACTGTCATCTCCCCTTGGAATTCCTTATTTTTTTCTTATCCTATACAATTTCCCTTCTCTATCTATGACGCTAAATCTCTTTTCTAAGACAGTGTCCACCCCTTGAACAATTTGTTTTTGTCAGGGATAACAAACTCAAGGTAAGTGTGTGTACATGTATGGCTAAACATAATATTATTGTCTTCCACTGTGGTAACATTGTTGGTGTACTGTATATTATACAGTACAAGTTCAGTGGTTAATATTTTTCTAAGTGGTTTATAAGGTACAAAGTATATCAGTAAGCATGATAAACGAGTATTAAGTATAATCTATGTTAAAAAAATATTGTTTGTTCTTATTCATTTATTTTTTATATTTTGGACACTTCTTCTGTCTCATCCTACATGTCTCTTGTCCCTAACCCATTGGTGTGAGATAGTTAATATACAAGACAGTTTCTAAGGGATGTCTGTCATCTCACCTCAGAAATCCTTACTTTTTTTAATCTTACAAAACTTCCCTTCTCTATCTGTGATGCTCAATCTCTTTTTCTAAGACAGTCCCCACCCCATAACAATTTGTTTTTGTTGGGGTTAACCAACTCAAGGTAAGTGTGTGTACATTAATGGCTATACATAATATAATTGTCTTCCATTCTTGTAATATTGTAGGTGTAGTGTATATATTGTATGGTATCAATTCAATGGTTATATTTTGGTAAGTAGTTAATAACATACAAGTATATATATCAGTAAGTGTGAGTAAGTGTAGTCTTTGATGCAAATCATTTGTTTATTTTTAATTATTTATTTGTTATATTTTGGACTCTCTTCCTGTCTCATCCCACATGTCTCTTGTCCCTAACCCACTGATGTGCGATACAAGACAGTTTCTTAGGGCTGTCATCTCACCTAAAAAATCCTCGAAATTTTTTTTCTTCTTAATACTATATAATTTCCCTTCTTTCTATGGCGCTAAATCTCTTTCTGATGCAGTTCCCACCCCATAACAATTTGTTTTTGTCATGGAATACCAACTTAAGGTAAGTGTGTGTACATGTATGGCTATACATAGTCTTCCACTGTGGTAACATTGTAGGTGTACTGTATATTTTACAGTACAAGCTCAGTGGTTAATATTTTTGTAAGTATAGTTATAAGGTACAAAGTGTATCAGTAAGCATGATAAATGAGTAAGTGTAGTCTATGGTGAAAATATTTGTTTATTTTTCATATATTTTAAAAAATTTACTTTGGACTCTCTTCCTGTCTCATCCCACATGTCTCTTGTCCCAAACCCACTGATGTGAGATAGTTAATATACAAGACAGTTTCTTAGGGCTGTCATCGCACCTCAGAAATCCATCCTTTTTTTCTTATCTATACATTTTCCCTTCTCATTCTATGACGCTGAATCTCTTTTCTAAGATCCCCAGTCCCCATCTAATGACAATATTTTTTTGTCAGGGATAAAACCAACTCAAGGTTAGTCAGTGTGTGCACGCATAGGTATACATGAACGTCCTCTACTCATGTAATATTGTAGGTGTACTGTATATTATGCGGTATAAGTTAATGGTTAATATAATTAAAAGTATAGAGTATAGAGTATTAAGTTAGTAGTTTATAACGTTTAGTATTATTACGTGATAAATCAGTAAGTGCAGTCTATGGCGCAAGCTGTTTGTTTATTTTTTTGTATTTTTATTTGGTTTACTTTAGACACATTTCCTTTTTCCTCCCACATGTCTCTTGTCTCTAATGGTCAATGTGAGATCAGTTTCTTTGGGCTGTCATCTCACTATTTCCTCAGCTAAATATCCACCATCTATTTTCAGAATTTCCTTATTGTGTCAGCAAAGGTTCTGCTCTCTTTACTCCTACACTTCCTATTTCCCTGACTCAGTCCCCCTTGGTGCTTGGTGTAGAAACAAGTACATGTCACAGGAATCTCACAATGGGAAGTGTGTGCACATGTTAGTTGCCTGCTCAATGCAATGAAAGTTCTATTCACTATCAATAGTACCTTAATGTATGTGTACTTTGTGTAAAGATCATAAATGTAGTAATTTTGCATGTATTGTAAAAGTTAGTAATTGGAAGAAATTAAGTACATGTCTAATAATGTACATCATGTATAGACTGCATTTGTTTCCTACTGCTATACAATCTGGTCACATTTTCAACTCAAGGTCTCAGTTACCTCCCTGTCACTGTAAGAAGTATCTATTGGGTTGTCAAGTCTTCCAGCACAGATTCTCTCCTGTGCCTGAAAAACTCACCATGATGGATGAGAATTAAGAAAGAAAATAGATGGTGCACAATCTAATTTCTTCCTTAATTTAGATTCCATGCCCTATTTCTTACATTCATTTCCAAATTATTTTGGCCTTGCCATGAGTTAGGTATAAGGTGAGTTAACAAGGATCCTATATGATATAAAAAGGAGAGGTAAGGATAAAATAAAACAAGAGTTTAAGTCTATTCAAAAATTTAAAGACAGTATGTATTCAAGTAATACGAACAGGATGGTAAGGACAGTTTTACTTGTAGGACCAGTGAGTAATGCCTGCATGCGTAGACATAGATTCAGACCATACTTGTAGGCCTGCATGCTAATAGGCTGTAATCAAACTGTTTTCTTATAAAACAGACTTAAAATAGTTCAAGCTAAATAGAGTCATAAATTATTTATTGTATGTCTGACTAAATAAGTGCGAAAATAATTAATTAATTGATAAATAGTTAATTATTTAATAAATAAATAAGGAGTGAATTAAAGAGCGTATGAATTTATGGATGAGAGATGGATGCATGGGTTGCTGAAAACTGTAAAATGGAACTTGAGTTAGCTAATTTGACTAAACTTAAATGAAATCTAAACTTAAATAAAAAGATGTCCACCAAACAGAAACTCCAAAACAAACATTCATGCAAGTTACAACACCAAACGCATCGCATTGCTAATGCTTAAACACACTCAAAGAAGGAAAATGAGACAAGGTTATCATTCCTTAATGATGCTCCCCGAATCTTTAATGACTCTGACCACTGACAAAATGTCAGAAACCCAAACATCAGTGGCTAATTATACCATACCCATGTATGGATTTTTTGTCACATCCACCTGATGCAACATTGCCACGCCCACCAAAGTAAACTAAGAGTTAATCGATGTGAATGCGTCATTTAACCACGCCCACCAAAGACAAACAAGCAATCGTCAAAGTGAATGTGCCATTTAACCACGCCCACCAAAGACAAGCAAGAAATCATCAATGTAAATGCGGCATTTAACCCATCCACCAAAGAAAACCAAGAAATCGTCAATGTGAATGCGTCATTTAACCACACCCATCAAGAAAAACCCCAAAACTGTCAATGTGAATGCGTCATTTAACCAGACCCACCAAGAAAACCAAGAAGTCATCAATGTGAAAGCGTCATTCAACCATGCCCACCAAAGACAACCAAGAAAACGTCAATGTGAATGCGTCATTCAACCACGCCCACCAAAGTCAACCAAGAAGTTGTCATTTAACCACGCCCACCAAAGACAACTAAGAAGTCGTCAATGTGAATGCGTCATTCAACCGCGCCCACCAAAGGCAACCAAGAAATCGTCAATGTGAATGCGTCAGTGAACCACGCCCACCAAGAAAACCAAGAAGTCATCAATGTGAATGCGTCATTCAACCACGCCCACCAAAGACAACCAAGAAATCATCAATGTGAATGCGTCATTTAACTACGCCCATTAAAGACAACCAAGAAGTCATCAGTGTGAATGCGTCAGTGAGCCACGCCCACCAAGAAAACCAAGAAGTCATCAATGTGAATGCGTCATTCAACCACGCCCACCAAAGACAACCAAGAAATCGTCAATGTGAATGCGTCAGTGAACCACGCCCACCAAGAAAACCAATAAGTCATCAATGTGAATGCGTCATTCAACCACGCCCACCAAAGACAACCAAGAAATCATCAATGTGAATGCGTCATTTAACTACGCCCATTAAAGACAACCAAGAAGTCATCAATGTGAATGCGTCATTTAACCACGCCCACCAAAGACAAGCAAGAAATCATCAATGTGAATGCGTCATTCAACCATGCCCACCAAAGACAACCAAGAAATCATCAATGTGAATGTGCCATTTAACCACGCCCATTAAAGACAACCAAGAAGTCATCAATGTGAATGTGTCGTTAACCACGCCCATCAAAAGACAACCCAGAAGTGATCATGTGAATGTATCTTTTACCATACCCTTAAGAGAAAGGATAACCAAAAAACATCAATTTGACTTTGCTTAACCAACGTTTCAGTGCAGTAAAACAGGCTGAACAATTGTTGCTTGTGTGTCAAAACCAGAGCAGACACCACAGTGGTGTATAGTCGGTGTTCTTTACATAAATGTGTATGCAATTTTACAATACTATTAGCTTTAATGGCCTGGTCACAACTTTAATGTGTTGAATAAATTATTTTGTTAAAGTTGATATTACTAGGCCTATAGGACATTATGTATTAAGTTTACAACTTGTTAGAGTTATTGAGCCACCACAAGCGCAATGTTTGTTATCGCAACAAGAACAGGATACACAGAAAGTGACGCAGAGGGCGGACTTGTCACCTGGTACCAGCTGAATTTGGAAAGGAGAAAACATGGCAGCTGATGCTATAACCGCAGTAAACATTGTCCCTTTGGCTAAAATCATATCCAATCACAAAACATCATACAGCACCCAAAAACCACTTACAACTATAAAACACTAAACTGTTACTTATTCTTCACTTAAATAAACAGATAACTAAAATGTGTAAGAAGTGAAGGATGTGGATGTGAGTGTGGTGGTGTAAACATTATGCGATAATTAATAAAACAGTTAAAATACTTATTATTTTATAAAATAAATACATAATTAAACACTTTATTAGTCTATAAATAGGTCTTGGAGAGTACCAATGAGGTACATTTGCCTAAGGGTAGTTAGTGTAAGATTTTAACTGTGTTATAATGGTCTCTGTGGTGATGTAAAAATATTTACCTACTGCCGAAACACGAGGTAAGTAACAGATCATCAAAAGCCTCTTTGCTCTTTAACCTACCAGCCTGAGGAGAAGATGAGGAAAATCTGAGGAATTGATGTTGATTCCTTCAAGTGACTATTGTCTACTGAACTGTTTATATTGCGTCTTGTCAGTTTATTTATAAACATTATTATAATTTATTTAAAAAGTATGTATCAACGTATAACAAGAACACAAATAACTACAAGGTGCAAGAAGTGTGAAGTGTGAATTTTTGGTTGATTCTCTTGATGGATAATTATTGACTAATTTCAATAAATTGTTTATTAATAAATATTTTAAACCAATACTAAGATCATTCAGTCAAACATAGTTTCACAAAAACATAACTCATCGTTAACACGCGTGCCAATCGAAATACAGGGTGAAGGCACCATGAAGACCAATCAATAACTTTAGTTCTTACGGACCACTTCGTCAATGAGAAATTACTCGATGAATTTAAATTGCGAGAAAATCAGCAGGATGCACAAAGGGATATAGTTTCAAGACATTGACACTGGATACACCGCTGTGGTATGGATATACCTCACTGGCAAACTTCACCGGATAAAGGCCTACCTCACTGCAAGTACCTACATCAGAGATGAACAACAGCGACCAAAATCTATGAAACCACCAAGTCTTCGTTGTGAAAGAGTAGCAAAACACGACAAATGTAATGTAAAACGAGATTTATATTCTAAAAGCTTTAAAGGAAAATCAAAATCCTTATTAAGTTATATTGTATTTTTTTGTTAAAATTAATTACTTTAAGAGAAAGTTACCTTCAGACAAGAAGCAGGTGAAAAACCAATCGGGACATACTGGAAGTGAGCAATTTCTTACATCGTGTCCCTTACAAAAACGGCGAGCAAATCTTCAAACAAGAAGCTGGAAGTGAAAAACACATCAAGACGTTATTGCAATTGTGAACAATTTCTTACAATGAACATTCGACTCTATACAAAGCAGCAGAAAGGCCAGTCGTGGAAGAAAATGTCAGGGACAAGACTTTTCTAATTACAGCCACCCTCCGAGCAAGTTATAGACGATCAAGCGCATTACGAAAAACACTTTTATAAAACAATTGAAACAGTCATGCAAACGCTAAAAACACACAACATATAAATTGTGGTTGATAAATTATAAATAATTTAAATACAAGCGTGTGTGAGACATCCGAAGGATGAATAACAGATGTGTTCCTAGTGTTTGTGGGTAAAACAAACTTAAATAAACATATCAATTAATTAGTTAAAATAATAACTAAGGTATTCAAACTTAGGAATTAGGTCAAAGTAAACCATGTTGTCATTGGTGGAAATCGCTCGAGGAAGAAGACCTGTCACCAATGTCTTTGTACATTATATCTATAAGTCTCCCATTAACAAGGACTATACTCCACAAGAATGTCTACATTCAATTTAAAAGGTTGAGATGTTTGTTATGCCTGTATTCCTCACAATCACCTTCGAGCCATCACTTTGGGTGAACTGCTGGGTTAAAGGAGAAATGTTTCAAGTATGGAGAAATGATTGAAGAAAATCTTTCAAGTAATGTTGCATGTTTCACATTTTAGTCCTTGATTCATTGTTGGTTGCTCTAAATATTAAACTATGTGTCTTGACATGAAGGCCACTTCGTTACATTGGAGTTCAACTTCTCGGCTCCCTTCATCATTTCAACTACAACCTCAAGGAATTTGATGAGATAAATCTTTTTCAAGACAACTTCAATCAGCTTAACCATACTGAGCGCTGATGTCCCTCGCCCAAGACACGATATAATTATTATATTCTCTGTTTATGTTTTCTGTCGCTTTCATCACTACGTTAGTCCCATGACCCCATGACCCCTATATGGGGCCTAAGTCACAGCTGCATCATTAATTTATCAAAATATGACTTGCTGTGTCTCCAATCATCTACACTTTCTTGTTAGTCAGAAAACTTTACAGGGAACGTGGACAAGTTCTTTCTCAATTTCTATACTTCCTTCTTCCTTTGCAATGTAATTCAGCATTCCTTATCTTGGAATACATTAGAAACCACATTCAACCTTTCAGTTACAAGGTGGATAAATGCACCAGGTAAGTTAAATCATAGGAAACTATAAGCATTATTTTTCTTCCTTCTGTCATCTTCAGATGTTTCTTCTTTTTCTTGAAAGATAAGAAATGTTAGCAAAATTCAGTCTGTCGACTATCAGCTTCATAATGATTACTGAAAAGGTAAGTGGCCGTGTTAAAATACGGGCAGTCTTCATGCCAACTGCGGACTACAACAGTCATAAACTTCATCGTCTTCTTTCTCACAAAATACTCTAATCTTACATCTTTCTTCCTTTGTTTCTGGCTATGAAATCAAGCGTTCTTCATCTTTGAAAATGGTTTAAGATTATACTTCCGCCTGTGCTGCAGGCCAAATTACCGTACAGACCTGAGAATCAGTTTAAGTAGCATCAGTGCTTGAAACATCACAGGAAGGGTACTTTTACTTGACGTCAAGAGAGAGGGGTGCTACTTCAGATATGCTAAGCGAAAAGATGTTTGCAAGTACTCTCGAGTTTGCCGGTGTTGTCTTTAATCTTGATGAGCTATCCTTCGTCGGCAAGTTCGTAATGCAAAATTTCGGAGGTATGTTCAACCCCTTGAGAGGGAGAGGAAATCTTATCTTCAAGATGAACACGGATACGAGCTTAACCATATATACTGGGGATAATTTTTACTTGCATATGACAGGTGAACTCTTGATATCTCACTGCATCGACGTGGACAAGGCTGTGGATACCGTTAACAAAAAGGAATCAATTTGCATAAAAGGAAGAAAATTTTGATGGGGGTAGTGCCATAGTGTCCAGAGGATGATCTGGACGAACAAGCCGTGCAAGGATACATCTTGGATACATTCATGGCGAAATTTCTTTTGACATCATCACCTGAGGATACCACTGCACATAGGCCTTGAGGTGAAAGACAAGTGTTGGATTTTTTATGTACAATTTTATGTAGTTTAAACGCATGCTTGGAGAACAACTTGATATGGAACGAACACTGAGTGAGTGAAAAAGCCGGAATGGCTGGATCAATAATGAATGAAAGAACTTTGATTAGTTGAAGGCGAGAGTGTGATCGAAATAGTCAATTAACACATTGGAGGAGGGGACTTGCTAAATTAATCAAATCTAACAAACAATTAAATTGACACTATACGTTTACAAACATCAAACATTACTCATTCAGTCAATCAGACAACAACGTCTTGCGTTAACACGTGACATCACTAAGCGTTTGTGCAGTGAGGAAATCATTACGTCATCGCGTGGGACTCAATGGATGCACTAATCAGGATCACAACTGGGAGGATTCGGTGTCAACTCATGAAGACCCGCCATAAAACTTAACGAAACGTTGATCTGATGACTGTTTTTATCAGGATTGGAATAACGAGCTTTGTATGGAGACTTTGCCTCATAATGCAATGTATGTGAATTCATTGGAAAGTTTTGAGTATAGGCCTACATAATGCAAGGATAATGATCATCAATAAGCGAGAAAGCTTCTGACGTCATGACGTATAGTAAAAGAGGTATCATCGAGTAGACGCCGAAGCTCCAGTGAGAACTGTGTTGTTCACTTATACGTTAGTTCAGCAAAAGTCGACTATTGAAAGTACATAGTCAAATCATTTTCTTATAACGATGGAAGAGCTTGTTATGGAGGCTCTTCTGTGCAGCCAAATTATGGTAATTTTGTTTTGCTAGAAAATTGTTGTTTGTGAAAATTGTTATACTTCTTGTACAATGTTATGTATTGATCATAGAGTGGTTTACATTATTACATGTGGTATTTTGAGTGTCATGTGTCAGTTATAAATAAAGTGAGTTTCATTTTAGACAATTGTCTTTTATTCACGGAAGTATGAAAGTAAACGAAGTGTCTACTAAATATTGCAATAGGAGGAAATAAAATAATCTTCATAGGAGAATGTAGGGCTAAGTCGTTATTTGCTTAGCGTACATTAAAAAAAAATTCAATGAGATATCGCCCAACTCGCAAGGCCAGAGGGCTACTTCATGGTGAGGGCTACACTTAAATGATTTGGGCTGTCAACCTCAATCAACTGTCACCAGGGGCACGTTGCCACCTACTCCTGGGGCTGAAACAGGGTTATACCCCCGTCACAGTCCGTAAGGATGTAGGCATGGGTATCATCCACTAGGAGCCTGGCTGGTATGAGCAGAATGCACTACCTGATCCCAACTTTTTACGAAGCAATTATGGTTAAGTGCCTTGCTCAAGGGCACAAGTGTCATGACCGGGATTCGAACCCACACTCTGCCATGGTGACAGCACTTCATCAGAGCTTGGGTCCGGCCACGACACGAATTACTCTACTGGAATCCATCTCAGGACTTGGTTAAAAAAAATCAGCTGTGTGATCAAGGATCGTGTACTTCATCGTATTCAAGGTATTCATTTTTACGTATGTTGGAGATATCGTAAACCGCCGTCTTGGTTATCCTGTAGACATAGCATGTATCAATAGTAGGTTTCTCAGTCATTTTCGGCAAATAAGCGGCCAATTTTAACGTCACTTTTTTCGCGCGAAGTTGAAAGCTCCACAAAACAGTCATTCAATTTCATTTATTGTACAAGTTCCGTCATATGTAATTTAAAAAGTGAGATTGAACGAAGGTTTCAACTGAAAACATTTGGTGCTCGCATGTGGCATGGTGTGCCCCCTCCTCTTGTGTCTTCATTGTGTTCTAGGAATCTCAGGAATTCTTTAGAGGATTTTAGGGGAGGGGATACTTCTGTCCAAGAGGAAAATATTGTGTCAAAGTATGGGAACATTTGGGGGAAGCCCGGGGGACCACCTTCTGCCCAAACGGGCATGGTATAACTGAAGGAGCAAAATCCTTTCAATACGGGTGCAGAAAGTGAAGTAAGCTGTTTTTTGGCCGAAAAAGTCCGGGAAACCTTTACATTATTTAAAAGTAATTTAAAGTTATTTAACAGTAATGTAGAGCCACATAAGTTCCGTTTTCATTCTGTTTTTTTTTGGATAGGCCTACATTGATTTTGATAGGATCAAAAACAAGATAGCCTCACCATAACCTAAATCTTTGGATTTTCCAGGCCTAGATAAGTTTAAGAAGGCCTACAGGTATTTTGATTTCACAGTTACTATTGTGATTAGCCTAAGCTTTGTAATCGATACTGTTAGGAATAGGCCTACTGCACATAATTTAAGTCTTTGGATTTTTCAGGCCTAGATAATTTTTAGAAGGCCTAAATGTATTTAGATTTCACAGTTACAGGCATATTTTATTGTGACTAGCATATAATATTCGATACCGTTAGTAATGATTCACTTCGGAAAAGAAAGAACAAGTCGTTTAGGACACCACAAAATCCGTTGGGTGAGGAACGGACGGCTGTATGGGGAAATGGAGGAGGCGTTCAGTATTTTAGAAATAGTTCGATCGAAAAATTAGTTGTTTTCAAACTTTGAAAACTTGCCAAATAGAACTGATGAATGTTTGTTGTCGTAGACCAATGTGTAGGCCTACTGTGCGACTGCTGCGTCGTATAGAGTACGATAACTGTTGTCATTGACGTATTATTGGCGCTAGAGGGCGCACTAAACATCACAAAGTATTAAGTATGCTTTGTATAGCACCCAAATCCTTTAAACTAATATGTGTGCAATGTTTTTATGCACCACTCTACGTTTATACTGGCAATGTCAAAGTTCGTAAACGTCCACTCGGTCGTTTGGAAATCCGCACAAAAACTGCCAAAATCTGCGATCGTTGCTGTTGCTAGTCGACAACAACGAACAAATATTGTGAAGTCCGGAGATTCTTTTTAAACAGGTATTCATCATTAACTGTATTATAGCCCCCTTAGTCTTAGGTTCACTTTTATATTTGAATTGTTGTACTGTCATCTGGTCATTGTGTCAACTCGAGTCAATGTCACGGTTATTTAGGTTTTTGGCGGTTTATTTAACTGTTCGTAGGCCTAATTAAACCGTCCCGTAACATAGTATAAACAATAACATTCTTCAACCGTGCCTTTTATTTCAAGTATTTGGTGGTCTTTATACTTATGAACTTGATTCTAGCACAAGAAAAGACGATGATTAAGAGAAGTTGTACTTTCCTACTTTTTTTTTCAAAAGTTTAGTGAGAAATATGAAAATTTTATGTAATTTTTTTCAATTTATTCATTACTAAAATAAAATCTCTAAAGGCCTAGGTCGGTCTACTATTTTATTAAATTTCAATTAGATTTAAATGTTTTTATAATCTCTTTTGAAATTTAGATTTACAACTGGGCCCTATCCATGATCCATGCTTCATTTGTTAAAATAATAGGCCTATTGTTTTAATATAATATTAATTGATGTTAAATGGACCAGGCCAAGTAAAAAAACTTATGAGTTTCTCGTCCCGCCTGCCTCCTTTTGGCTGCCACCTCCTTTGGCTTTTGTTTACTATTTACTATCCAGAAAAAGCCAAATTAAAGGGGAAATTCAAGAAGTTCCTTGGTTTATTTTTGCCTAAGAATTTGTCTAATGTCTAGTCTAGACTCTTTGCATTACTAAAATGATACAAATTTGTTTTTTCATATGTTGCATCAGTATACTCAAATAACACATTATCTGTGAATAAATATACCTTGGCCAAGGCAATCTTGAAAAAAAAGCAAAACAAATAAAAAATAATAAATAGTAAAGGCAAAGCGCTGCCTCCTCCTTTTTTGAAAAAGTCCAGGCAAAACCTTGTTACTTTTGTTACTTGGCCTATAGTTTATCATTTATTTTAAATCTTATTTATAATGTATAATGTGTATACTACTACATTGATTATCATTATCATTTTTTTCCCCAGTGGTTTGACAATTTAATATCCCAGCTGTTAAACACAGCTCACTGTGCATCCAAACAAATCATGGCACAGCCAAATTCAACTCTACCATTGTTCACCTCTACGCTTAAGAGACCACTCGTGTCAGATTCGTCTGAGCTGGTCATTGAACCAAGGATTAAAAGGCCAAAAGTCATAGGTCATGATGGGGGTCAAAACGACGAATCAATAAGATCTACAAGGATGATGGAGGAGATGAAATGGACAAGAAAAGTGACAAGAGGTACATACATGCTAGCATTAACAACGATTAATTATTTTGTAATAAATTAATGACTTCATAACGAGTTCAAATGATTATAACACTGATTGGTTGAAGTTTCCGATACAATTAGCTTGCAGAACTTAAAAGAAATTTGCATAAAATTGGGCACTTACAGGTAGGGTCATAGATTGGTTTTTGTCAAAATGTCAGATTTATAGGCAAAGTCATAGAGAGAGATCATAGATACAATAAAAGTCACATGTGATAGTTACTTGATGAGAAAACCGCAAAAAGTTGCCACAGTATTTTCACAATCTAGCATTGAATCCATCGACAATTAGTGAGGTGACAGCGGGTACCAAATAGATCTTTGGTTGCAGCATTCGGGTACAAAATCTGAAAAACTTGAGATCTTAGAAACAAATCATGCATGATTTGTTTCTCAGATTCAGATGTTTTTGGGTGAAAAATTATTCATTTACATGTTACTAAATTACTACAAAGGGAATCCTTTCTCAAAATAGTTTATACTATCAACAGCTGCAGTGTCTCTCACCAAGTAAGTTTTTATGGTCGTTCATTTTTAGAGTACTTACCAATCTATGACCCTACCTTTAAAGTTTACACGCAAAGTATTTAAAGTCGCACATCAAACAAGTCTTGTCCATTGGATTTGTTTCTATAGAGATACTTGTATGTACAGAGGAATGCAATTTTTAAAACCAAACCCCAAAATCTTTATTGCCTTAGGCCAATAAATGCTCTGAAATAAAGGCCAAGGTTGTCCACATTGTACAGTGTATCAGATTTTTCCCAAAAGTTCAAGCCCATCATTTAATTTGTTTCTGTTTTGTTGTTGTAGGTCAATTAAAACTTGCTGTATATTGGAGTCAGACACATCTCTTGGTTCATGGTAAGCTCATTTTTTATTCTCTCAAAGGAATATTATTAATGCTCCTAAGGCTTAAAGGAACATTACAGAATTGGTTTTTGCTAACAAAACAGTTGCTGGCAGTGTAAGCACTTTATGTAATCCACCATATACATAAACTGACAAACATGTACAAGTTTGCGATCGATCGGCCATCTGGGTCATGAGAAAATAGTGAAAAACCGATTACACATTTGCATGAAATCGTATAGGCCTAGATTCAACAAATGAACAAAACGCTCACTGAGCGATAAACTCCAATCGGAAAATTAGTTTATTAATTTCTCATCAAATATGGCGTTTCAGACAGAAATATTTCAAGGGATGATTTCTAATAACATCATCATTCGACCGTGTAATTTTTATGTAAATTTGTGATCAAAAAGTTCATTTTACAAGTTTTTTTCTTACCAATTCTGTAAAGTTCCTTTAAGTGAAGTGTGCTCAAAAGGGAAGCACAGAAAACTTGTGTTTATTTACGGACACATGCATGTGTTATTCCTTAAAATACTCCAGCCCTGGAATTTCATCGAAGAGAGGGCAAGGCCATTTTCATTTTGCAAATGGCACTTCCATTGGAAATGGGCAACTTTTAAAGGGGCATCAAGGCCAAGAGCAAGGCAACGGAGGCCATGTCTTCCGTGGCCTCCGTGTAATTCTAGGCCTGATACTCCCAAGATATTTTCCCCTTTCTAGTTTGCAAATCAAGTTGTTGTCTCAAATATATAAGATCTTGAAAAGGAATGTTTAACTAATGTTAAATTTAGCATTTTTGGGGTGTGTGTGTGTGTGTGTTTGTTTGTTTGGTTTATAAAACAAAATTTACATGCATATTTATTTGATAAAAGGCAGTGAACGATTCTCTTGTATAGCTTGGCAAAATGCTACACAAAATCTCTCGTTGCTACTCAAAAGTCATCATTTGCTACTCAATAATAGCACTCAGTGTGGACAACATATGTTTAGTCTAAATGTTTTGCTATGCAAACTTGCTTGACGAAATCGTTCCTTGGAAGGTATTAATTATTTTATGTTGACTAGCGTGAATTCTTCCTCATTTGTAGTTTTTGGTGCAAGGAATGTGTCTGTGAGAGAGAGCCAAGATTACAGCTTGTACATCCAGGTGAGCACATAGTTTGACAATTAATACTTTTACCTAAAAAATCCATGTTTCTTTGAATTTGTGGATCAGTGTAAATAATTACCACAAAAAGGAATTATTTGTTTTTAGTCTAAAAAGCTTAGGATTTCAACTACAGATGGTATTGGGAGTGTTTATCTTGTAAGAATTATATCGGTATGAAATATTTATCATCTTGAGGAAATTTTGTCAGAATTTCATCTTGTTTCTTTTGCCAGTTCTCTCGCCTCACAAAACAATTACAAAATAAATATAAACTTAGATTTGTTGTTATTTTTGTTTGTTTCAGGTCTCAATCATTTCCTCCAACGGTGTAGAATCTAGCATACAAAGAACAAGAAAGATTGCC
Organism: Pycnopodia helianthoides; assembly: GCA_032158295.1. Taxonomy (NCBI): domain Eukaryota; kingdom Metazoa; phylum Echinodermata; class Asteroidea; order Forcipulatida; family Asteriidae; genus Pycnopodia; species Pycnopodia helianthoides. The sequence goes on along the minus strand of CM063258.1, from coordinate 4,819,396 downwards.
AATGACCCGAAGCCAGACTTTAATGACACTTTGACGTTGTAAGTTTTCAGATCAGATGTAAATCACTGCCCTACTTAAAGAGGAAGGGAAATGACCAATTCAATTTTGTGATGTTCTCATTTTCCAATAGATGTGAGTGGGGAACAAATTACAATTCTCTAACCTCACGCCAAAACAAGGTAAATTGCCATTGCATTCGATACCCTTCCAGTGCAAACTTTGTAAATTTTGTTCAAATTTGTCAACTTGCATGAGGACTCTTATCTATTGGAAAGTGAGAGCATCACAAATTGAATTGGTCGTTTCCCTTCCTCTTTAAGCTTTTGGTTTTGATGCAGGTGTGAAATTACACTACGGCTGTGGCATTTATTGCCTCAGCTCTTGTATCTGTTTCCCACTTCAAAATATCCCCCAGACTAATAAGTTTTCATGAAAGCGTCTTTCGCAAAATTAAAATAGCACTGTTCATTCTAAGTTTCAATTTCTGTCAGTTGATTCATTGCATGCCTAAACTATCGAATTACATGCACCTGCAGCCAAATTCTGTAAAAAACAAGTAATCTCTGCTGCATTTTCGTTCAGAAATCAGAAGACTAAGTTGTCAATCTTCATCCTATTTTGATTGCAGTCACAAAGATGTCATGAGGTCTGTCAAGTCGCGCCTTTTTATTGTTGCAGTTATCCAGATATCTGGAAGGTATGTGGTAATAATTAAAGACAATAGATGGATTGCAATACGCGTCATTGACCGCCATCTTTGATGTAAAACAATGGAAAAGTGTACGCGCTACGCACGACTCGCAGCCAATGATAGCTCTTCACGCGTGCACAATTCATCAAAGATGGCGACCGATGACGTCTATTGCAATCCATCTATAGACCTTTTGCACAATTGGTGTCATCCCACAGCCATCTTGGAGATAAAACGATGGTGAAACAATGGAAGTGCAAAGCAATGTACATGTACACGCTCTGCACAGGATGGGCTAATGAGCAACCTACTTTTGACCTGGGCCAAATTTCATAAAGCCTGTAAGCACAAAAAAATGCTAAGCAGAGAAAAATATTGCTTACCAGAAACTGGCTACCAGCCAACATTCCATAAAGTTTACACTGTTGCGACTGGTACTCCACTCATTTTTTGCTAAACAGCTTTATGAAATTGGGCCCTGTACATAAGGGTGCCCCATTCCAGTAATAATAATAATAACAAAATCCTGAGAAAGACCATTGAGATCTAAGGTACGGGACGTCGCCTGACTCAAGGAGTTCTGGCACAAAGGAAAATGTGATCTTCCTTTTGCATGCTGTGATAAAATGAAATAATAATAATGTACATTTATAATACCATGTCTGTCATCAATAACACTCCTGGTGCTGAAATATCAAATCTGGAGGAGATTGTTAAGAAAGATTTTATGAGACGAAGCAAACATAAAACAACAACTTGAAAGGGATACTTTGCTGCCAGACTATGCCAAACACTGGGGCAAACCCCTTCTCTTTAATAATAATAAAATAAATAATAAAAGGCATTTATACTGCGCTTTTCCAAAACATGATCAAAGCGCATAAATGTACTTGGTTCTTTTACTTGCATTATACAAAACACAGCAATAATGGTTAAGTGTTTTGCTTAAGAACACAAGTGTCAAGACTGGGACTGGAACCCACAATTTGGTGATCAGAAAAACCAGAGCTTGAGTCTGATGTGCTTGACCGGTCAGACACGACACTCCATGACGTCATGTGCATAATATCTATACTATCGATTTCATGTAAAAGATTCTCAAGGACATGCTGTCCCGAACACCGGACTGGAACTCTGGTGGCAAAGACTGTTGGTCCAAATCCTGGTCTGGCAGTTTGTGGCACTTACGTTCTTGAGTCACAAATAATTGCCTCGTTCTTTAAATGGGACTTTACCTTGCTCTCCATTAGGATAAAAAAAAACAAAAAAAAACCTTATTTAGAGAGAGAACAGGACAACTCGAGGGTCATTTAAAAATCATCTTGTTATGATGAGGTTATCAATGAATACAAGTTTCTTGCTACTGTACATGGCTCGATTTTCTAAGAAAATGTTCACTAGACAGTCCTTAATTTTAAGAAGTACAAGGAAAGCTAGAAACTGCTCTCTTTAAATAATTGAGGAGAGCTTGTTGCACTCCTCAGAACCAAACTTCACACATAAGTCAAAAAATTGAAATAACTTGGGGTTGAAAAAAACCAAATTGACTAGAGCGGGATTTGAACCAACAACTTCCGGATTAACATGCTGGCACTCTACCAATTGAGCTATCCAGCTCTATGTTGGCTGTCTTCCCAATTTTTAAAAATACACTTTCAATTTTGGGGAGTGCTATTTTTTGAACTCTTTGGACAAAGTTAAGGAATGCAGAGGAGAATGATTGCACTCTGTCTCCTTAGAAATTAAGGTCTACTCTAGACCTCATGTCAAGAGCTCTAAAATGTCACTTGACCAGAAATATTTTTTTTTCAAGATCCATTTTTTCTTTGTTTGATATTTGCTGAACTTTAAAGAGGAGGTTTGGAATTGAAAAAAAATTAAAAGTATTATTTGGAAACCACTAGACTGCAGAACTTGTTCAGGTGTAGGGTGACTGGGTAAACGCTAAAAAAAATGGACCTGGCTGTCGGTTTTACTGGTTATTTCAAGCCCTGCTGTACAGTCATCAAAATAGTATTTAAATGCTTAAATTCTCCATGCCTTTTACCTTTTTTTTGATAAATATTAACTGTGAATTTCTTTTTCATCTGTAATGGGTTTTTTCAGAACGTGTGCCCTTGGTAGTATGTCTTTTGGGACGATTAGCCTGCTGAATGGTAGTAAGGTAAGACAAATATAAGTAGGATTTAAAGCTTTGCATGGTGGAAGTATAACTAGGAGAGGTTTGTGGTGACACCACGTTAAATATCTTTTGGGTAGTGTTGGTTCTGAAAAGAGTCATTAACCACCGGTTCTTTTCAGAACCAACACTACTCCAAAGAGATTTAACATGGTGTCACCGCAAACCTCTCCAAGTTAAGACAAATATAAACTATTATTTGTGTGGTCACATTTTCTCTTTCCTGGCAAAATACTTTTTATTTCCTGATTAAATTGAAACCCTCTTATATAATATCATCCACTATGCTTTTGAATGATTATAAACTATGCCAGCTTGCAATATAATATGTGTTGATTGAATGCATCTACACAGTACACTGTCAACCCTCCTACTGTCTGACCATTCAATACCATCACTATGCTTTTGAATGATAGATAAACTATGTCAGCCTGCAATATAATCATGTGGTGAATGCATCTATACATTGCTATCTGGCCATTCAATATCATCACAGTGGTTTTGAATGATAGATAAAACTATGCCAGCCTGCAATGTAATACAATGTGGTGAATGCAGACACACAGTACACAGTCAACCCTCCTACTGTCTGACCATTCAATATCATCACAGTGGTTTTGAATGATAGATAAATCTATGCCAGCCTGCAATGTGATATCATGTGGTGAATGCATCTACACAATACACTGTCAACCCTATTACTGTCTGACCATTCAATACCATCCACTGTGGTTTTGAATGATAGATAAACTATGTCAGCCTGCAATATAATATATAGTCAACCCTCCTACTCTCTGACCATTAAATATCATCCATTAAGGTTCTGAATGATAGATAGATACATGAAAGCGGTGGAATGCATACACAGTATGCACATGTACACAGTTAGTTCTGTAGTTCTGTCACTTTACACAACTTGTTTAGTTGTATGTTGTCAAATTACTGGAAAATGCTACCAAGAGTAGAAGGTTCAAAACAGGGAACAAATATAACAATTTTTGTGTTTAAGCTATGTATGATACATCTCAAACATTTGCCTAAGAGACCCCTTGTATTGGCCGCCATTTTTGATGAAACGTGCACGCGTGAAAGACTGTCGTTGGCTAAGAGTTGTGTGCAGCACGTACACGTTTCCATTGTTTTTCATCAAAGATGGTGGTCAATGGCTTCATGTGCAATTCATCTATAGACCTTTCTTTTGCAATGTCATAGCCCGAGTTTTTGCCAACCGAGGTCGGAAAATTATGGAAAGCCATAAATGCAAAATACTTTACTTAATTAAAAGTTTGCAGAAAATGTTGAATTTTGTTGAAACATCTGTTAACGCGATTGAGTGTTTTGCTAACATTCGGCCTTCCATGCCAACCAGCGCGGTTTGTTTATCAACAATGGAAAGGTCTATAAGTAAATCAGTATTTTAAAAAACAAATACTGCCCTCTATTGAGACAGTGGTTGTCCAGCTGAAGTACTGGAAGTGTGTCTAGGATCAAGGAGGTTCGTGAAGTCGATAAGCAGACATTTTTAAACCATTATTGTTACTTAGTAAAATGATAAGACAGCCAGCCTATGTAAATAAACTGATTCCCCTATTAAGAGTAAATGCTTAGCCAGGTTTATCTGCTTATCATACAGTTTCACTGTAATTGAAGTTTAACTCAGCATAGACAAAATTTAGTCGCTTTAAAGCACAATCTGATAAGCAGAACAAGTCACAAGCCAAAAAATCCAATGAAGTACATTGCTTGTTACTGGTTCCCTGTTAAGTTTCACTTAACAACTCTATTTGACACAGCAGACGGTCGATTGTGTCAAATTGACTTTAAGTTGTTGATTCACCCCTTGCTGTGATTCATCCCAACAGTCACGTGACAGGAAAAAACCATGCAATAAAGTGTGACTCACATACCTTGACTCTGCCCTGGTACTAAGTTACACCAAGCACTAGACACTAAGGTAGCTAAGTGTCAATCAGCTACTCCTGGAATATTACAGAACGAAATTATGAATTAGTGCAAAACACGGCAGATTTATCACAAGTGTCGCCTTCGGCTTGTCAAAACAAGTTTTGTAGGTAGTTATGACAGTCTCTGGAGTTGACGACAGTAATCGTTTGTCGTTTTTTTCGTTTGGCAGGAGGTGAACGGTTGGTACTATCTCCTGGATGAAAACCTCGGAAAGGAGAAACACTTACATGTAGGGGTCAAGGTCAGCAGGAAGGAGGGAAACCCTGGAAATAGCAGTATGGTCAGGCCAAATAGCATCCTCCCTTGGATTTCGCTGCATTCTGTGAGTCATATTCTTTGGAAATCCAGAAAAGTCACAATCTTATTAACTTTTCTGTTTGTCTGCATGATCAGATTACAGTCTCTATTTGAAAACCGTAACAAAATCTAGGCTTTGTTCTTGTTCTTTATCATGTTGTGTCAATTTTTGTTATGTTTATGCAAGTGCGATAACCTGTTTTTATTTTATAAATTTTTCAGATACCACTAAGATATGTACAATTTATCTATTTGGCTTTGTTATATTGAGTGGATTCTTATTCTGTTGAAAAATTAAATGTCAATATGTACTCAATTATTTTGGGGTTATTATATTTCACAGTTTGATATAAAAAAGGATCGCGATGATAAATATGGCTTCACAATTCTGGACACTTTACCAGTGAAGATAGGCACAGTCCACAAAGGTAAGTTCTGACGATGGATGGGGTATACTGTTTGAAACGTTGAGTCTGCCAGTTCCTTCCGGAACCACACATACTCGGAAGAGAGTTTTAACTACATGATGTCACCGCAAACTCTAGTGTTGTTGTCTTAGGGAGCGTTTCAAAATTCAGACATGTTCCAGGTGCATAAGAAGGTTCCTGTGGCCACACGCCTGAAATCCATTGAATCACCAGAACATTCCATTGTGCCCAAATATGGGAGCAATCCTACACCATTGAATAAGCACATTAGCATTTTAAATATTCCAATGGAACGTTCCGGCAGTCAAACGGAATGGTCTATGAGCACGCGCTAGAATACTTATCCAATCCAATCCTCCCGTTCTGACATTTGAGATGCTCCCTTACCACCATGTAAACCTTCCAGTCTTATTTAGGTTCTCAATTATTATGTTAAGATCAATTTTTAATTTTTTCCCCTGTTTGCTCATGAGATGGTCAAAAATAAATGGGTAAAACATTTCTAGATTTTATTCAATGTTTGGTTTCGGGAAAACACAGCTTGACATTTGTCTTTTGTTTTGGGAAATGACAGGAAGTGTTGCTGAGATGTTGGGGCTGAAACCAGGAGATGTTTTCCTTGAGGTTGGAGGTCATAGTGTGGCAGGTGTTCGGAGTATGGTCATTATTGATTTGCTCAAGTAAGTTTCTTGAGTGTGAAGTTTCATGACAATAAGTTAAAGTTGACTTTTTGTAAACAAAGTTAAAGTTGACTTTTTGTAAACAAAGTTAAAGTTTAACTTTTTAGTTGTGACACCATCTGTTCTTTTTAGGATTGCCACAACCCATAAGAGAGATTTTTAATTTGTTGTTTGTGCAAACCTTACTAGACATAATAGAATGTGCTACATGTACAACTAAAGTAATTTATATCACACACAGGCATGATATTTTTCCTACTTTAGTCTGATTTCTTTTTTGTGCACTTGCAAAATTCTGAAAAAACTGTGATTAAATAGCCTAAAAAGTCTACTCTATGTGTACATGTAGGTATTCTACTCGAGTCTTTAACTTTTTTGAGGTAAACATTGTTTGCTGCAACCCTTCATCCAAACAATTCTCTCCAGATAGTTTTTGTGCCCATAGTGGTCGGTGACGGAAAACCCGCCCGGCACTCAGGATTCCCCAACCACCACTGGCAGAATTTTCTCTGTTTCCGACCACCACACATTTTCAAAATTTTTAAATGACACTTGCAATTTCCTTTCGAAGGTTTTCAACGAAATGTAAAATTGGGTATTTACCAGTAAAAATGGTATCCGAAGCCATTAATTTTGAGTACTTCTTCGATTTGAGTCTATTTATATGATCTGCCGTGTAACTGATCCATCTCGCAATGGTTTCCAGGGAAACATTTTTCCACCACTAAAGAAATCCTGGGCAGAACCCAGAGTAATAATAGCCTTTCCTGTGTGAAATAAAGGAAAGCGACTGGCTCCATTCCTGTGCTACTTCAGCGTATGAACAACGCACCTCAACAGCGCAACCCGCTCCTGCAGAAGTCCATGAATAGAAAACCTCCTCTGGCTGCCAAGCACAGTCCCAAACTGAAGAGGAAATCTGCCACAGGGTTGTCTCATCGTGTTGAAGCTTTAATGAACAAGTAAGTATTTTATTTAATAGATGTTAAATTTGCATCGGGGATAAATGATATTATTTGGTTTTACCCTTACAGCGATGTGTGTAAAGTACTGTATACTCAGGACTTTCCAGAGTGCTGTGAAGAAATCCGCAGGCATATTACTCGGGTGGGATTCAAACCCACAACCTTTGCCACTCAAGAGCAGATGTCTTGGTGGTCTAGTTGGTAAGACATCTGCTCTAGAATGGCAAAGGTCGTGGGTTCGAATCCCACCCGAGTAATATGCCTGTGGATTTTTTTCACAGGACTCGGGAGAAAGTACGGAGTATACAGTGCTTTACACACATCGGTGTAAGGGTAAAACCAAATAGTATGAAGTATTTTATTGTTTGTATTCAAAATTGTGGGTAGCCTTTTTGGTTTGGGTTTGTTTCTGTATATTCCTGGAGATGAAAGCAACAGCAACAAAATTTGTGGTTGCAGTAGACACATTGGTTGCCTTTCTGAGATATTTTTAAGAGCTCACAGTTTCATTGAACTACAAATCGTTTATTTTATTCACCTTGTTAAATCTACTTGAATTTTGAAAACCAGCTGGCAAGCCTAATCGGAACACAGTATTTTCCCGATTCCTAATCTACTCTGTGGCAGTACGTAGATAAACGGGTGGAATCTATAGTACAATCTACACATATACAGGGCTAGAATTTGGGGGGGGGGGGAAACCCACAAGACCGCAGGGCTTGTAGCTCAAAATATTTACTGGACCAGAATTTTGAGTACAAGACCAGAATTGAAGTGAGAAGAAAAAAGCCTAAACAGGTTAATATTTGAACTGTTTGAATTAGAAAAAGCACTAAGAGAAGATTGATCTCTTTTGTATATTATGGGTATGTAGTCTTTGATAATCAACAGAATTGTATTTATCAGACTGAAAGTCAACATTTGAACACAAACACAAGACCGCCGGACTTGTCCGAACATGAGTTTACTGGCCCGATGCTAAAATCACTGGCCTCGGGCCTGCGGTCCAGTGTCAAATTCGAGCCCTGATATATACAAATATACATTTAATGTTTTTATTATAGGTTGTCCCTGCCAATTTCAGCAAAAATTCATTTAATTTCATTAACACCCATTGCTCGGGTATTTAAGTCATTATAAAACAAAATGAAATCAATTAGTGTCAATGTTTTCCTGTGGATTTTTTTTCCCCACACACACACACACACACTGAAAAAGAATATATTAGTTACTAACAACCAGCAGTTTACCTTTTGAAATGAGTATGTCCTATTGCAAAGTAGGTTGGGTATGAAATACTGAATTTATCAAACTCGGGCTTAAAACAAGAAAAGGATTTTGGGTCAACAAATGTTCAAAACACACAGCCCCTTAAGATTATTCTCTGTCTTCTTTAGACTAAACCACTTGTTGACAGGAGACTTCAGAGGGAGCTCATAGCAAAAGTCGCAATGCGTAAAGCTCGTCAGAATGAAGGCAAAGCACATTGTGGAGAACATTGTAGTTCCACATACTCAAATGCATCCACTGTAACCTTGGATTCAAGACGGTAAGTCTACATCTCAGAAAGGAGATGTAAGATCACTGACAAGAATTTATTTGTTGAAACTATTTTGTCTTTGATATAAAAAAGTAAAAACCATACTGGAAACTGGCGGTAAATTTTAAGTAACTTGGGGTTGAACAAAGAAAAATCGACAAGAGCGGGATTTGAACCAACGACCTCCGGATTAACGTGCCAGCGCTCTACCAACTGAGCTATCCAACCCTATGTTGGCGGTCTCCCTGTTCTGTCAATATCTTTGTTTGAGGGGAGTGCCAGTCAAGTCATATAAAAAAGTAAGTAGATTTTAGGCTTCAGTTGTAAATGAGAGTTAGCAATGCAGCAGGTAAATGATTTATGAAAGTAAAATTTAAACCAAAAATTGAATTTTGCTGTGTATCGGTAAAATTAGTTTTGTTATGTATTTTAGGAATTCTGGCAAGAGGAGACACGGAAATCCTAAACGGAGCAGTTGCGAGTTCAGTAGAAACAGTCTAGATTGGAGACGTCTCAGTCGAAATAGTCAAGAAATTATTGAGGCTGACCTGACAGAGGGTGGTCCGGTTCACGGTCTATCATCAGACATAGATCATATCTATGAGAGCGTACCGAGAGAATCGTTTTTTGATAGTCTCGATGATTCGGTGATCTCTGAGATTAGGGTTGGGGATGAAACAGTTGGCAACAGGAACAGCACCTCCTCCTGGGAGTCGGATGCGGATGTGATGGCAACTATCACCCTTGACGATCTAAACGCCTTGGAAAGTGTCTTAGATAAAGACACCTCAGATCCCAGTACTTATGAGGCGGTCCTTCCGCATGCGATTCCACCAGAAGCACCTGACCTTATGACATTTGACCTCATAGCGTCTGACCTCATGTCTACGAGTCAACCCACAAATCATGCTGCCACTAGCATGGATGGTTTGTTCTTTCGGCCTACTGCAAGTCGAAGTGTGAAGTCCTCTCGGCCAACCAATAAAGAGAACAGAACTGGAAAAGCAAAAATGCAGAGAGCTAAAACTGTTCCAAAAAGAAGACGGATGCCGGAAGCCCATGACCTAGATCAGCCTGGAAACACTGTAGACACTATGGAACCACCCTTCACTTGTTTAAAGCAAACTTTTGTCTGGGCTCGGAGCCTAAAGGTAAATATTCAGAATAGATTTCTCCTGAAGGTATTTATTGAATGAATCTTTCAGAGGAATCTTAATTTCTTGATTCTTGAAGTAGAGCTTTTTAGTTCACGAATGTGTATAGACCATGTGAACTTTGTTTACAATAAGTGTGACCTTGTACATTCTTTGAGTATTCTGGCAGGCAAGATACTACACTGGTCCTATGAGAAAGTTGACATTTTGTGTCATAATTTCCACAAAAAACCAAGAGTTATGAAAGTAAAAGCTTGACAAGTTTTGAGATGTGCCCCCTTTCATCATATCAAAAGTTGATAAGAATTAGACAGTGCAATCTCCATAAAATATAAGATCTTATGCCTTCTTCCATTGAGCTTTGTACAAATCGTGCCTGCAGGAAGTCCAGGCTCTGTGGCTCTTTTGTAAACATGTGATGTCACAGGTCACATAATGTGATATTAATCAACTGTTTTGGTTGTGATGACCATAAGCTTTGTGTATTGAGAGGTAAAGTACAGGGAAGTGTCCATCCGTGACTTGGATGTGAATCAAACCCACAACACTCTCGATCAAGAGAACACTTTTTTACTTTCTTTAATCTCGAGGGTCAACTCACTGAAGTTTTCAACATTTTCTAGACAGTTAGAGAGAGAGTACTGCTTTCGACAATGATGGGTAGCTCCTTGGAAGAGATGTGAATGTTTATATGTCACGTTGTTTTAATTTGCAGCCCATTCCTTTGGATCATCCCTGGAGAAAGTTAATCTACGCAGGTCGTGTCTCCGTCCAGAGTAAGACGAAGAAACTCAAGGAGGTAAGTTGACTTTGTGTACTTTTGTTAAAGGCAAAGTATACCTTTGGTTTTTGGAACCGTTCGATTTTTAAAATCCTATATAAATTTATACAACTAACCAGTAAAAAAACAATTTCAAAAGGTGGTAGCTTTTTTGAGATATCGCCGAAAATCTAGAGTGGTTTTGTCCACACAGGAAAAATAATCCGTAATTGGAATACACAATCTGAGAAACGTTTCATGCAGAAACATTTCTCAGATTAATAGCCGTAGCCACCATTTCAGATACGGATATTTCAGATATTTTATAAACTGATCACTGGGCATTTTATCTCATTCCTTAAATCATCCCAGCTCACTTGGTAGTATGCAACCTGTGCTGCCAAGTATGTAGTGCATCAAGCTAAATCAATCACAAGAACCATCTTTGCCCTCACGGTACCCATTTAGCCCTTTGGGTGAAGAGAAGCAACTAAAAGCATCTTGGTCGACGACACAAGTGTCACGACTTGGATTCAAACCCACACCCCGGTGACTTGGCCACCAGAACTTGAGTCCGGTGCACCAGACTGCTCAGACACGGCATGAGATGGAAACGACACAATGTGAATTTTAAACTAAACCTTTTTACTATGTTTTTAATTCAGATGCTGTTACTTCTGTACAATGATGTATTAGTATTCACGAAAGTGATTGACAGATCCCACCTGAAAGTAGTCTGTCGCCCTCTAGTGGTCAATGATATCAGCATCATAAACTTCAATTCCGAAGGTAAGTCACAGTTGACAAAAATCGATAAATCACCAACTGCCAACAAATTTGTTCTCAAATGTTACAGTTCAATCGCAACAGATATTAGAACAATGCGTTTTGATACTCTGTCTCTGATAGTAGACCTTACTAACTTTGAAGCCATCCTTTTTTCTAACATAAAAATCATTTTATCAAAACTTGCAGCTACAAATATGATCAAAAATAGTCAGGTGCCTTATTAGTATAATGTGAATCAGTACTCATGAGTACTATTGCATACGGGAAACATGTCGAAGATATCTCAGGATTCTGCCGAGAGTTGTTGGTACCAGAAAACCTGCACTGCACTTGGATTCCCCAACCACCACTGGCAGAAATTTCTCTGTTTCCGACCACCACACATTTACCAAAATTTTAAATGAAACTTGCTATTTCCTTTCAAAGGTTTTTAATGAAATGTACAATTTGATAATTACCAGTAAAAATTGGTACCCAAAGCCATTAATTTTGAGTACTTCTTTGGTTTTAGTCTATTTTTATGATCTACCGTGTAACTGATCCATCACACATTGGTTTCTAGGGAAACATTTTTCCGCCAATAAAGAAATCCTGGATTTTGTTTAAAAAAAAGTTGAAATCATTGTCAAACAGACCTTAGTTTTCCTCATCTCAACAAAAACTCTCAATCAGCTTTTAACCTAAGGGGCCATTCAGAATAGTCAAATGTTAAAATATTTTGATTTGTTTTCGAAATTGTTTTGACCCACCCACCCACACAAAATTTTGATTTTTAAATATTGAATGACTTAAAAGTATATTCCATACATTAAATAACAAAGTAATACCTCAAATGATGCAGATATTTGCGATCAAAGGTCTCCAACATCAGTAGTTTTCAATGGCTTTTCCTGGCTTAATGATAAAAACAGGGTTACCAACCAAATTTACATGTGTTGCATATTGCTTGTTACTGGTATCCAGCTGTTGTTTGCTTATCCTGAAAATCACGTGGAAATTTGGTTGGTAATCCTGTTTTTATCAATGAAGAAATTTCATGCTAAGCAAATTGTTGTGCTTAGCAGTTCTATGAAATTGGGCCCAGCTGTTTTTTAAATTTTTTTATTCAAATTGAATTTTATTTTCAGTTATTTCTTTTGACCCACCCACCCACAATTTTGGAAAAAGATTTAAATTTTTTAATATTGACTATTCTGAATGGCCCCTTAGAAGGACTTTTTGACATCGTCTTTACAAAAACCAGTAATGGATGTTTTTGTGGAAAAAGTATAAAATGGAGTTTATTCACCTCTAAAGTAGGACCAGGGTTATCACAATATTGGTATTTGAGTTTGGGGATTTGCTTGGTTGCAGTGAGTAATTGCATTGTACCACATTTATTTATTTGTCGTCGTCAAATCATGGAAACAGCAAGCAAATTAGACTTTTCTACCTTTGAACAAAATTCAATGGGGAAAAAAATTGTCTGTTGAGTTATTCTCAAAGGAGATTCATTCTTGGCTCGGACTGACAAATCTTTTATTTGTCCTCGCCTTTTACATAAAAATGAATTCATAGTCGGTGAAATTGTAGGCTGATTTAGTGGCAACATGTAGGCCGGATGTTGACTTTTGAAGAAATAACTGTGTTTGTCGAGTAAATCTCTGAAGTTTTAAAGAATATTGTGTCGATATTGAAGTCTGAGACTATTTTCTGTTGAAAAATTGCATATTCCATATTTGTCATAATGGCGAAAAAAAAAACAGAAAAAGGAAATGAAAACTAGGTTAAAATTCCTTGTTTCTAATGAATGTTTGTAAATCTTAAGGCATTGTAGAGCTTCGCCATGACTTTAGAAATAAGTTTTCTTGATTGTACTTCTTGCCATCCAAATATGACTGAAACAAAAAAAGTCTGATCCCCCTTTTAAAATTATATCAAGTGCTTCATGTTATTGCTGCAGTAATGGAAGCTGTCCAAGATGACCCCAACATGATACATGTGCATGCACCTGTTCATTTATGGATCCCGATTGGGGTGAATTGTTAATTGATTCACTATAGTTAGGAGAAAAGGTTTCCATTCGGGATAAAGTATCTCTCAAACAGGATACTGACATCAATCCTATGAGCCGGCATTGTTGAGTTTTAACTTTTGCATTCCTCTTGATATATATTTTTCATAGGCCCAAACTATTGGAATGAATCAGATGCCACTCGCACAGAGCTGCTTGATTTACAAACGTACTAAGCAGATTGTGTTGGTTTCCATGTGAACTTGAATACAAAATGAATAGACTCTGACTGGCTGTCTGTTTTATTATGCTTAATGGAAACATTGGCTTAGTCGAATTTCTCATAGGAACAGCTGTTTGGAATACTTTACCCTGTGTCATGACGGTGTTTATTTATTGCTTCATCTTCAGGTCGAGAGTTTTCTATTACGTCCATCTCCAGTGCAAAACCACATTCTCTTGCCAGCCATGGTCACACTGTCTCCCTCCGTGCTCCTACCTTCAAGCTCAAGACGACTTGGTGTAAACTTCTCCAAGACAGGGTAATGGCTGTCAAGTGTGGCTTGGACAGTACCAGGGTGAGTCACATCAGATTTGTAAATCTTAGTTTTATTCATTGTCTGAAAATAATTCACTCTCTTAAAGTGAGAATAATTTTGGCATCATTAAATCTTCATTCCCTTTTTAATTCTGAAAGAGATTTCTAAAAACGCTATTCAACTCACAGGAAAACAAAGTAAGTCCTGAAGCTCTGTCACTCTTGTCTTACTTTGAGAAGCAGGTCACTTAGGGACTTATTTTCTCCATTTAAAGGGGTCTTTGCAGGCCTTTATCATTCCTTAGAAGGAAATTTTGATTCTTAGTTTTTCTAAGGAGAAATTAGTCAACTTTTTGAAGGACTAAGATATTTGTTCATTTGTAGAAGAAATTGTACATGTGGGCCTTTTTTCAGCCTGTGTAAATATAGGCATTTCTGTCATTCTGTAATGAAGAAGCTGTCCAACTCTGACTGTGGCCAAGAAAGTAAAACTTTGGTGAAAAAATCCCTGGTATCTTTATTTGGTGTAAATAGTCACTGAGCGCATATTTGAACTCAATCATGTTTGAGTTCAGGGAATACATCCATGGAAATAAGGCATTGTGTAGCACCAAGCAGAACAAGAAGATTATAAGTCAATATCCTGTACTAGTTATCTCCCGCCAAAGCAATTAATTAGCTGTCCATTGAAATGATTACAAGTGCAGCAACCTGTACATCAGATTGAAACAAATGCTCAAATATAGCACTTCCTGGTTGAGCCACTTTAACACTTGTTTTCGTACCGTTAGCGACACAAAGCCATAGGTTCTCAGTCAGCTGTAATTCCACAACCCATCGAAGACTCTGGATAACACACATTTCGCAAATAACTTGGAAAACAACCGTAGCTTAAATATTCTGGAAGAAAAACTACAGTAGGCAATTGGTAAGCTGTTTTTGTTTTGTTTCTACACTTGGACGTGATGAAGGATTTGAGGCATTGTGTTAGGGAAAAAATCTTGTTGAGCATCTTGAAATTTTGACCGGAAGGCATCAAGTGACTTAGACAATTTTGTATCACGGGTTCAAAGAAACAACAAAATGCATAGAATGGAAATGTCAAATAGATTTTACCAAATATGTAGAAAAATTACATGTACATGTAAGAACTGAAACAATCTAAAACAAGAGTGATATTAACAGTTTGTGCAAAATAGTAAAAAATAATATTAATAGTAATAATAATACTGGAGAGCACCTTTTGCAAGCCTCAAGGCACTTTACAGTAAAAACAATGTGAAAAGGAAGACGTCTCGTACAAAACTATAATACATTAACATTTATTTTGAGAAGAACTGATGATAACTACAAATAATTTAAATTGTTGCAGTAATCGCTGCTAAAATATAGGATTCGAACTGCCCTGACCACCGGGCTAGCTCGGCGGTTTAGTAAGACATCTGCTCTAGCTTAGCAAAGGTCATGCATTCGAATCCCACCCAAGTCATACGCCTGTGGATTTTTTTCACAGGACTCTTGAAAGTACTACAACACAGTGCTTAAAGGTAGGGTCATAGGTTGGTAAATACTCAAACAAATTAATGACCATAAAAACTTACTTGGTGAGAAGCACTGCAGCTGTTGATACTAAAAACTATTTTGAGAAAGAATTCCATTGGAAGTAATATGTTTAGGATGGTTTTTCACCCCAAAACATTTGAATCTGGAAACCAATTCATGCATGAATTGTTTCTCAGAATTCTTAGGGTTGGTGGTTTTTTGCGAATGCTGTGGCCAGAGGTGCGTTTGTACCCGCTGTCACCTCGCTAAACGTGGATGGATTCGACGTTCTAGTAAAATTACTGTGACAGTTTTTTGCTGTTTTCTCAGCAAGTAGACACCGGATCCAGCTTTTATTGTACCTTTCTTTATAATGTGACTAGAAATCAGCATTACGTTGATAAAAACCAGTCTATGACCCTACCTTTAATACACATTGATGTAAGGGCAAAAGCCAAATACAAGTAATACACAATTATTATTGATAAATTGATGAATCGTAAAAAGATTTTTCCAAGAGCACAGTGCATTGACCTGTCTTGTTATTCACCAAGACCCTTATTTATTGTTGCTGGTTTGTTTCCCTCCAACCAAGGAGAAAATATTTCATAATTTATTTGTTTTGCTTGGAAATACAGCAGGGAATCAGTCTCAAACAATGTATGACATAATAGTTTAATTGGTAAACTGTTTCTTCTCAGCACAATTTTTCTACACTTAAAAAATTTCTAAATGAACTCTATCAACTGGTCTCCGGGAACAGTCTCCTGTAGTAGGTCTTTAGGTGTAGTCTTAAATTTCATTATCCATGAAACAGGAAATTGTTCCAATTGCATGTTTCCTCACTAGTTCCCGTTTGTTTTAATGTAATCATAATAGACCCCTTGTCCACTATGGAGACGGCGCTGCAGTGATGCAAGAGCTGTTACAAACTCGTTGTAGGTTTTGTTTATTGCCGTTTGTTGGTGGCTGCGGTTTTGTTTGATTTGAGTTAGTATTCATGGACTTGTCAACGGATAGTCTGCGTTCATTTCCAGATAAACTATATCAAGATTTGTTCTTCTTTCACTATACCTGTCTTGTTGTTGTACGTCTCGTCAGACACTGGCATGATATTCTTCCTACTTAAGTCGGATTTCCGATTTGTTTAGCCCTTAAAAAAATCAGCAATTTTTTTATTAATTAGCCTGAAAAGTCAATGAAAGCCTAAGTTCATGTAGGTCAGCGTTTGTATTCAATAAACATTTCCTACTTTTTTCCAAGGTCCAAATATCCTGTCTGATAGTGATACAATAATTTGATCACAAGAATAATCTACTTTAGCCCATAGATGGATTGCACATGATATCATTGACCACCATCTTTGATGAAAAACAGTGGAAACTTGCACTTGTGTGTACACGCGCTGCGCACAACTCTCAGCCCTTGATAACCTTTCACGTGTGCACGTTTCGTCAACGATGGCCGCTAAAGCAAAGGGTCTATTGTTAGTGTGTTATTTATGTAGAGCATAGAGAGAATGCATTTAATGTTTTCCCTTCTCATACTACAGGGCCCAATTCCCAGAAAAATTCCTGGGGATTTTTAATTCCAACACCACCCAAGTTTTTGTTATGCTAGATGCAATTTTCGTAGGATCTGCTCACCACGGGTTATCTCCCTTAATCCTATCTCTAAAAGCAGGGGGGAACTATTTCCCAGGAGTTTGTCGGGGTTTACAATCCAAATGTGAAAAGATCGACTAAGTTTTCCTGGGAAATATGCCTAGTGTGAAAGAAGCTTAGGGTTACGAGGTGCTTGTGATTTTGGGATTAAAAAAGCCTTTTTTTAATGACGGACGAAAGGGCCACAATGTACGCAAATTATAGGCTTCCAGTTCAAAACTGACGAGCAATCAAGGGATTTGCTTTATTTAAGATTTTAGCTTGAAACTTATTCTTAACCTTCAGAAAGTTTTTATGAAGGTGATTGGTTTTTAAAGTAGTTTAATCGTTCAGATTAAATCTATTTTTGGACTATTTGGTAACCCAATTTGTTCCAGGAGCCTAATATTTGAGACCAAGAGGAAACCCAAGATGCTCAGGGGGTCCTTATTTCCTGGGCAAATGGGAAACCCTGTAGGTTTGGGGTGCTTCTTTGCAAGACGTACTTCCTTATTTCTTGGATTTGTCACGCTCTACGCTCATCAATTCACACTCCCTGCTCGATACGCCAGGAATCAAGTAAACAGAGCATTACAGATGGACATACATTATGGACTAGTCCTCATTATAAAAGGCAATCAGAATTGTTTGACCTCCTGCACCTCTAGGTACCCTTGTTCCACCTGACTATGGGATCAAATCCTGCCATGGGGGAGTGGGAAGGGGGCGGTTAGTCCTAGTGGAGTCTCCCCTTATTGTTTATTCAGCCTCTGGATTAATGACATAGCTTCTGGCAAACAGATTCTGAAGCCAGATCCGTTAATTAAAACTGATATGCACGTCTCACACTTCCCTGGCTGGATCTTTGCGTGGGTAGATTTGTAGACCCTCTATAACAGGGTTTTTTTTTTTTTCGCCAAAGCCGAATTGTCAAATATTTATGTGTCTAGTTTACAAACACTACCTTAGGCTTGAAGTTCAATGCTTTGTGTTTGCTATGCAGCCTGGAACATTGTCTTTGCTTTAAGATTCGGTTTTGTCAAGTTGGTTTTATATAAAACTACATGTATAGTTTTTTTTACATTTTGGAAGGTTTCAAGTAAAAGTACTCCCTTTCAAAAAACTGTTAATCAGTTGAATTAAATGATTTTTTGGATGGTTGGGATGGACTGTTAGTGGTTTCTTTCTTCACCTTCCATGGTTCCACCTCTAGGACCCCAGTTCCAATCCCTTTGGGGGGCACTATGTGGATTGCATTTTCATTCCCTACCTGATTGCGTGGGTTTTCCCTGGAATAATTCTCTGGGGTTTTCCTCCCACATCCGAAACTTCTTTTCTTGTCTTTTATTCATGGGGTTCATGTCTAGTTCATTGACTGAGTTTGCTTTTCTGAGAATCTTCGGCTTTACAACCAGAATTAATAAGTGAAATGAATTGACACAAATGCAGAATTTTTATCCTTATTTTGTATATATTTTATCGCTTAAAAACAAGAGTTTAAAGGGAACGTTGCCTTCAGATTGAGGGGTTTTGGCGATCAAAACATTTGTTATGAAATGAATATGATTGGAAAGATGTTTTAAAAGTAGAATATAATGATCCACACAATTTTACCTCAAAACTGTTTGGTTTTCTTTCACTTTGTGAGCTAACACGTTCTGCCATTTTGTGGAGTCAAGAGTTTTGTTCTACAAAATGGCGGATCGTGTTAGTTCCTGAAGTAAAAAGGAAAACCACACAATTTTGAGGTATATTTGTGTGGATTATATTCTACTTTTAAAACATCTTTCCAACCATATTTATTTTATAACAAACGCTCTTTATAGCCCAAAGCGCCCAATCCAAGGCAATATGTATTCCTTTAAACTAAGTAACCGCAGTATTTTCAAAGAGCACAGTTTTACTCATTATAGCTATACCTATCTTGCCTCCAAGAAAATACGTATTAGAGGCTCATTTTATATCAAGATGTTTACCAACAGCATATTTGCTAAGCCTTCAAATCTGTGGTTAGCACTTCTATCAACATTTTAAGGGCCGTAAATTCTTGTTTTGCCTGCAGAGGATCTGTTGTAAGGACAATGTTGTTCGTTTGAAAATCTCAATCAAAAACATTACATGCACATATTGCTCTCTCTCACTCTCTCTCTCTGTGTTGAGACATGATCGGATCTAATGCAAAAACTATCCCAACAACAATGTACATGTAGTGTTTTAAAGACACTGGACACCTTTGGTAATTGTCAAAGACCAGTATTCTCAGTTGGTGTATCTCAACATATGCACAAAATAACAAACCTGTGAAAATTTGAACTCAATTGGTTGTCGAAGTTGCGAGATAATAATGGAAGAAAAAACACCCTTGTCACACGAAGTTGTGTGCTTTCAGATGCTTGATAAGTTGATTTTGAGACCTCACGCGTGAGGTCTCAAAATCAATTCAAATATTTTACTGAGAAATTACTTCTTTCTCAAAAACTAACTATGTTACTTCAGAGGGAGCCGTTTCTCACAATGTTTTATACTATCAACAGCTCTCCATTGCTCGTTACCAAGTAAGTTTTTATGCCAACAATTATTTTGAGTAATTACCAATAGTGTCCAGTGCCTTTAAGCATGCAATGTATTTTTTTCACAAGACTCGGGAAATTGGTGTTTAGGTGAAACCAAGTAATATTCTTTATCCCTGATGCAAATTTAACATATCTATGAAACATTCTACACAATACATTCCTCATCTCATTTTGTAGGCTACTGAATGAGCGTGTATTTTCTATGTACACAAAAAATGAAGTGGGTATATGTACTCACGGGTTGGAGCAGCGTTTACTTGCCTAGGGATATTGATGGGAAAAGAGCAATTAATATGACACGCCTCTGCATTCAAATTGTAATGGTTGGAGGAAAACCACTGGCCTGTAAGACTGAAAGTTTAGGAACTGCCACTAAATGCATTTGTTTGAAAATGTTTATTTCTTTTTATATACTTTTTTAAAGTATAGGTTGATGATGTGGCTGGTTAAGCTAGAATACAAAATATAGAATTGATGTTATGAAAACATTTTTTGTTAGTTTTCATTAGAAAGCTCACTGATTATAAAGTTCATACCAAGGCAGTCCTATTGTCAAAGTCAAGAAAATAAAAGTGGCAGACCTGGATTTATGGTTACTTTTATTTTGTTTTTGTTTTGTTTTGTTATGTGGGCCCCTATTAATTAGACATTTTCATGAAGTATGGATAAAGGAATAAATGTGAGTTTTGATTTGAATTGAATTGAATTTAAAAATGGCTGGATTGGGCTCTTATTGGAAATGTTTTTACTTATTCAAACAAGAAATGAAGTACTACTTTTAAATACTAAAACTCTGAAGGAGTGTTGAAATAAGGTTTTGTGGGCTTAGCAATTTTCCCCTTTAAAACACAAAATAAAACTTTCTAATAACTGGCACTGTACATAAATCATGCAGGCCTTTTTGTGTATTGTCACATACTAAGTAATCATATTTTTTAATATTTAAAAACAAACGGTTGGAGTGATATTTATGAGCTATCAATTGAATTTGAAAATAAGAATGACTAATCTATGTAATTCTCTATTGTCACTACTCTGCACCTGACATACTTGCCCACAGACAACTCGCCTTATAATAAATTCCTCCTACTATAGAGAATGAGACCATTGTTCTCCGTAGAAGCATGGTACAAAGCTGAAGGAAAACCGAGCCTGGTATTCCCACCATTCCTCTATAGATACTCAAGAGTTCATGACATACTGGTCAATGAACTTACCGTATCAAATCAACTAGAAGTCAGTTCCATAATGGCTCCATTAACTAGTCCACGGATCGCCTTGAAATATCAAATAATTGATAAATTGATTTTGATGGCATGAGTGGCTAGTGAAGCGCTCAGCCTCTCACCACTGTGGCCCTGGTTTGACTCGCGGCTAAGGCCATATTTGAGTAGAGTTGTGCGTTGGTTCTTTCCTATGCCACGAGGGTTTTTCGATCCAGTTTTCCTCCTTCTTGTTTTTTTTTTATCTCTGGCTTTGCTTCCTGGTCATGTATGGCTCAATGTGGCTGGCTGCTAAAGGCACCTTTGG
This sequence comes from Pycnopodia helianthoides, assembly GCA_032158295.1. NCBI lineage: Eukaryota > Metazoa > Echinodermata > Asteroidea > Forcipulatida > Asteriidae > Pycnopodia > Pycnopodia helianthoides. The sequence continues at coordinate 4,798,129 of CM063258.1, read as the reverse complement.
ATACCTGCAGCTCGACCACTTGTAGCTGCGTCCTTCGCAATTCAGCTACTGAGCTGCAAGTAAGGTAGCCTTCTAAATTATAATAATTCTGCATAGAACTTGTTTTTTACCAGTCTGTCCTTTTATTACTAATTCCAGTAACAAGAAAAGTCCCCCCCCCCCCGATCTAGTCATTTTTTCTTATGTTCAATCCTAAATATTTAAAACTTACCCATTCAGTTTCCCTTGCGGTTGACTGTTTGATATCTGAAATAAAAAGTTGCATCCCCTCAAGGTGATCACCTGGCTGCCGCTTCCCAGGTTGTATCGTAAACTTGGGTGTGATCCCTGGCTACATGGCAGTTAGCGGTTGTATGACTTCTTACTGGTACCCCGAACAAAGATATTGTCAGAAATAGGGAGACTGCCAACATAGGGCTAGATAGCTCAGTTGGTAGAGTGCCGGCGCGTTAATCCGGTGGTCATTGGTTCAATCTCCGCTCTAGTCAATTTTTCTTTGTTCAACCCCAAATCGTTTAAAACTTACCCAGTCAGTTTCCCTTGTGGTTTATTTTTGATAAGTTAAACTTTCAGATGATGATGGGATGACGTCAATGGATATGGTTTACTCAGCGCAAAACATGTTTTTAAACCTGCTTCAAGGTGGTGTCTTTCCAATGCATGTGGCGTGTCGTGGCCGAGCAGTCTAGTTCAACGGGCCTAAGCTCTGGTGTTGTCAGCAACAGAGTGTGGGTTCGAATCCCGGTCATGACACTTGTGCCCTTGAGCAAGGCACTTAACCATAATTGCTTCGTAAAAAGTTGGGAAGGTAGTGCAATCTGGTCTACCAGCCAGGCTCCTTGTGGATGATACCCATTCCTACATTCTTATTGACTGTGAGGGGTATACTGTTTCAGCCTCAGGAGTAGGTGGCAACGTGCCCCTGTGACAGTTGCCGTCACCTTGAAGTGGCCGTCCAGCATTATGAAAAAAATGCATTACTTGTACCTGTCATGTGCATTAAACCTTTTAGTTTATTCAAAATCCCTTGGAGAAAACTCCTTACTATAATCATCAGGGATAGCATCCTTGGGATAAGAGATAACACGTGCGTGAATCTCTTGAGTTTTGTAAATATATTATTTTAAGCAAAAGGAGGTTGCCCATTTGCTAATTCTGTGCACCGTGTTTACAAATCTGTGCGTTTCCATTGTTACATCATTAGTTAAACTTTCAGATGACAACAGGATGACGTCAATGGATACGATTTATCCAGTGCAAAACATGTTTTTTAAACCTGCTTCAAGGCAGTGTCTTTCCAATGCAATGTGCACGATACCTTTTTAGTTTATTCAAAATCCCTTGGAGAAAACTCCTCATTATAATCATCAGGGATAGCATCCTTGGGATAAGAGATAACACGTAATCTCTTGAGTTTTATAAATATGTATTATAGAAAAATCATACATCTGGCTTTGCTTTATTGGAAGTCCTTCGGTAATGCATTTTCATGGATATTTCTTACTTTAATCTAATAGATGTTAAATTTGCACCGGAGATAAAGAATATTATTTGGTTTTACCCTTTCACCGGTGTGTGTAAAGCACTGTATACTCGGTACTTCCCAGAGTTTTGTGAAAAAAATCCTCAGGCATATTATTCGGGTGGGATTCGAACCCACGACCTTTGCCATTCTAGAGCAGATGTCTTACCAACTAGACCACCGAGATTGCCCGGTAGCTAGAGGCAGTTCGAATCCTATACTTTAGCAGCGGGTACCGCAACGATTTAATAGATGTTAAATTTGCACCGGGGATAAAGAATATTATTTGGTTTTACCCTTTCACCGATGTGTGTAAAGCACATCGGTGAAAGGGTAAAACCAAATAATATACTTTAATCTAATTTCTTATTTTTTGGCCCTCTGGAAAAATGAGCAAAATTGTTATTCAATAGCCTGAAACGACTATAAAAAGCCTATACTGGTTGAAAAACAATACATGTACATGTACATGTAGGTTAGCCCTTGTACTCAATCAACTTTCCTACTTTGTTCCCAAGGGCCAGAAAGAAAGTCTTAAAGAATAAAAAGTTAAGATATGTTTGATATCTCCTCTAAAATGCTGAAAACAAGCCAAAACTGTAAAAGTAACGATTGATTTATTCAATAGAACACGTACTGTGGAGCCTTGCCCTGTGCATGCACCATGTATGTGTATGTACGTTGCAGTGATGGACAGAAGAAAACACATCATTTTGTGAAATCATGATGACCTCAGTGTGTTCATTACTAATAGGGGGGGGGGTGTAGTAACCTCAGGTGTTTGTGTGGATATTTAGGAAGGACAATGGCTTAATTTGTCATTAACTCCCAGTTTGTCCTTTTAAATTTTAAAACCGAGCACCAAAAAAGAAGACAGAAAAAAAAAGTAACATATTCAAAACATGTTTTTCTTTGGATCCACGCAACAAACAAGTTACATGGGTAATTACATAGATATCAAGAGATGCTTTGTATAATTAGTGATGTTTTGAGCAGGTTTCTTGGTCATCTGTTTGTCTCTACGAATGCATAGGACGGAAATTGAAAGGACAAATTAGTGTTCATTGTTTTGTGTGGATTTCCATAGCTTTTCTCTTCTGGAGTGTATGTGATTATTAAGGATTGACATTTATGAAACAGTGTCCTCAGTCGGTTGGTATGATGTAACTCTGATTGAATGAAAACTTTCAACATCGTTTTTGCACAGGGGTTTTAATATTAGTTTTATCATTGTGGAACCCCCCTCTGTCCATTAGAATCTTCCGTTTCCACCTACACAGCAGCCGGCACACACAACCGAGTCTCGGAGCAATATTTGATAAGTTAGTCCATCAAAGAATCAGCAGAAAGAATCTGTTGCTGTGTTTGATTCACTGTGTGACGACTCCCTGATGGGCACTGCAGTACACCGGCATTTATCACTGGCTCCCCAAGTCTTTGCTCCCTACGGCTTGTCCTGCTCAGGTCCGTGTATGCTCCAGTGCCGTTTAGCTTCCTAATGGCTTGACAACATCAGGGCAATTACATACTTGACTCAGTACGCTGACAGCAGCACCGCCTACGATGTCTCCATAGCCAGATACTTTGGGGAGCTCTCATCATATGAAATAGGTCTCTCATGGATGAAGGAAAGTGGAATTTAAGACAAGTCTCGTGTTTTGCTTTTTTTTTTCTTCTCAAGTTGGGAGAAAGGAGTAAATCTTCTGAGTGGATACCGCTGGACTTGAGGAGTTATTTCTTTTCGCTATTAAGGGGGTACACTCACCTTAATGACTATCTTAAGATCAACTATAGAGGGAGCTGTCCTTTGATCATCGTTTGCTTTGATGATTTCTATGGTGACTCTTATCTTGATGTGAGGTTGACAGCGTTTATTCAAAGTCATTGCTAGTTTTTTTTTTTTTTTTTTTTTTTGGCACATTCATTGAGTTTTTGTTTACAATTGGCACCCTGAGTTCTTGCTGCACCGGCTGATAGGTCATCGGCCACCAACCTCCAAGGCTGCAAGGAGGAGTAACCCACTGAAGACTGAAGTAATCACTAACCCTCATCACAACATTCAAAATAGGAGAACATATGAGAGAAAAATACAGATAAAATGACATTTGTACTGCAATAGTTTCAATTTTTAGGTTGCTGTTTTGTGCTTTCGGCCTACATAACTGTAGATTGCCTGCTGAAAGACTAAAAACAAATAGCAAGTACTTTAGATCAATGGGGACATGTCGTCAGAATCAGAGGAAATGGTTGTATATATTTTTTGCTTCTTTCTTAAAAGAAAATCTGAATTAGTGAGCAGATCCCAGAATGAGAATTTTCTTTTTGTGAAAGAGAAACATTCATGTATGTACATGTGTAACTTATTCGATTGAATTGGGCGATGCATCGGTTGTGATGACTCAAGCTGCCTGGATAGACTCTCAACGACATCCATCACCACAAATGTGAATGTTTTATCTCCACACCTTGATGGCTTCTCAACAATTAAATCAGCCATTCAATTAATGTTGTCGTACTTTTGGCTATCCTGTGTATTTCATGAACCTTTCTCCTTAATGAGGATTTTGACATAAATCTATTCATCCGTACTGCTTTAATGAATGAGAAGCATCTCCAGTGCCCATTAAGTTTCTTCAAGCGAAATACATGGAGTCCTGGTGACGACAAATAAACTACCGCGAGTCGTCTGGTCTAGAAGCACCTTTAGTTCAGATGCATCTTTAGTGATTTTTCGTGATCATCTCCATTCTTAAGGAGGACAATTCTTCAAGATGAATCCAGAGAGTGAGGCTTGTCTTTATTCAAGAGCACAGTGGGATGATTGGGATGAATTTCTTGAGGTGAGGTTTTTTTTTTGAGTCCGTGTATTACCTTGGATAAGTCTCTAAGATTACTCTGAAAAAGTTTTGAGAAATCTGACCGATATTTAAGCATAAAGGACCTTGCCAAGAAGCAATGCAAGTTGTAGAACAAGTCATGGTGAAAAGATTTAGGTCTGCGAGAGCAATCTACAGAAAACTTGTCATGGCAATCATTAGAACAAGTTTTCACTTTAACTGTTTGTCTTATGGAAAAGAAAAATATTATAAAGTTTTCCCACAGATACCTTTTTTCATTTCATTTTCTGTGCCATGTACATTTTTTGGTGTATTAAAGATAATGACATGATGTGCATAATGTATTGGTTATTAACCTGAGTGGTTAAAGGTGATAATGGGCAGCTGTCTATTGGTTACAAGCTGTGGGTGGCAGTCCTGGGGTGTATGTATATACTAGCCTCATGGATGAGCAAGGCTTTGTGATGTATTATCTTGTTACAAACACATGAGAATGACAACTTGTGTAGATAACCACATTCCAAGTAGATATTTTTTACACATGGTGTTACCGCAAACCGAATATATATTGATACCTCACCATGCAATGCCTCAAAACCCATACACATTCCAGTTCTCAATCTCTTTCTCTTATTAAACTAAAAACAATTGAGACTTGTTAAAGAGTGAATCCATGCCTGTCCAGGAACAAAGTTTTAGTGTTTCATGTTGAAGATTTGTAATTTTGAATCATTTGGCACATTAAGTCAACATTTGAAGTGCTTTAAATGGAGATTTCATTCTCAGTCCTGTTCCAACTTAAAAATCAAATCAGATATTTGATTCACTGTGTGGTCGACAATTCTGTTGTTTATTTTTTTACTTATTTATTTATTTATTTATTTATTTTGCGTTTATCCTGGAAAAACCTTTCAGTGAAACACTGTCTTTCAAAGGTGCCCAGCAATTACAAGCATTCATTAATATAAATATAGAAAATTGTACGGGACAATGCAAAGTTGATTTTTATTTTTTATTTTTTTAACAATTGGGGGAGGTGTTTCTTTCTGCCAATTACATTTAGTTTTTTGACATGGAGGTGCACAGAAATTTGTGAAAATGTTTAGGCTTTTTACCAGTGTTTTAAAGCACTGGAGAATTGTTGCTCACTGTGATGGGGTCCATTGTGTTTTGTAAACCTGAGGGGCACATGGCACCCTTCGCTTCACCTTGGGTGCCATTTTTCCCTGGGGGGTGTACAAAACCCATGGAGCCTATCACACAGTGTGCAACAATTGTTTGGTTTTACCATGGTAATAGATTGGAGGCAATCGGTTGTCATTTACCACGAAATGGGCACAGTTAAAAAGGGAGCCAACAGTGGGAACGAATTGTAAACAAAAGTGACAGTAGTTATTGACAGAAATATCACTATTCCTATGGCAATTTGAATTTGAATAGTTTTACTTGGAAGGGGAAAATATTGACTTTTTAAAGAGATGTCAGTCTGAAAAATTTAGTGTTTTTTTTCTACACAAGCTGTGACCATGACAGGAAAAGATAGGGAGAACAATCGTGTTTTTTTGTGTGTTTTAATAAAAAAAATCCCAGTTAAAATGTTCATCGGATATTAGGATTTGTTATAAGTTGCAAAAAAAATATATATATAAATATAAATAAAAAGTCTAACTTAAACTTTAAATTACAAATTCATTATGTTCCCGGAGATTCAGACTGAAAGCAAAAAACACATTGAAAATGTATAATTTCACTTTATTAATGGCAGACAAGAATAAAGAAAGCATACTTGGTATGCAGTTACAGATTCGTTCAGAGAAAAACAGCCTTGTTTTCAACTCAATAAAGCCAACCTTTCAAAATGACCTGAAATCGGTCTCTGTGATTTGATAGAATTATTTATATAAATGCTTAGTTGTTGTTTAGTTAATGCATGTTTATGCGTTTAATCATTCAGGGCAATCTTGTCCTATTGACCTAAAAATTAATGCGCCTTACCTTATTTTGCCCTGTTTTTAGTAAAAATTACACATTTGAATTCTTATCTTTCTAAGATAACATCATTTCAAAGGGGTATACGTATAATAATTCTCAAGAGAATTGATGCAAAGGATAACGACCTAAAACAAGTAAGCTTCAGTTATCGCCAACAGTTTATTTTTTTCTGAAAGTCTCTGCAGTCATGCCTTTAATTCATCATACATACATACAGTGTTTGCTGAAACCTATAATGGCCTCAACGTGACAAGAGCCTGAATTTGCTCTTATTAATGGAAGTAAATAACTCAATATTGAAATATCTTTGATAAATTGCTCCTGACAACAATATTCCTCACATTTGAGGGATCATAAATAAACAGATCTTGACTGGCTGGGGCTAGATTCGGGTCTAAATGGACTGGGGCGGTTGTCTTCAGAACCGACCAGTATTGACTCTAGACTCATCTGCAGGCGTGATGCGTCAAAAAGAGTTGCTTATTAACGTCTTTTGGAGGTTTAAGATGAATTTCCATATAATTGAAAAGAAAAACAATTAGAGCCTGCATATGTAGAAAGACTATACTTCATGCACAAGTTGAGTTGTTTTTTAGCGTATACACAATACTGAGTTCTGAATTTGGTCAAATACATACATTGTGATCTTGTTCATGACAAACGCATTTCCTGGAGGGCAAAGGTTCTGTGTTTTTACATGGAATTTGTACATTTGGCAATAAATAGCATTGATTATTGTCTAAATTAACGGCATTAGCACTTCGTGCTAAGGACCTGTTTCTCAGAAATTATGTCAAATTTCACAAACGTACACGCGCCTACATTTCCAAGTTTTATGGTTTCTCTCATGTACTGACTGTACTGCTACTGCGGATCTAGCGCACTGATGCAATGACTGCGTAAGTGGTTTTGGAATGTTTGTCTGACAGCCGGGTTTTTTGAGCAAAAGTGACGTCAGTAGTGGGGAGTGCTAATGAGATTTCAGTTGTACTCTCTTTCTTCTTAAAGATTGATGCATACACAAATGTATGTAGAAATCCAAAGAAGAGGAAGAAGAAAACCAGTCAGACTTAAACTGTCTTTTATAAGCTTTTGTGTGTGCTTATTGTGTGGTCACATTTGACCTTTGACAGGCCAGGAATAACATGGAGGTCACGGAGGCCATGGCCTTTGTTGCCCTGGTCTTGGCCTTGGTGCCCCTTCAAAAGTTAAGGATTTTCCAATAGAAATGCCCTTTTCAAAATGAAAATGGCCTTGCCCTCTCAAAGTGGTCTGCTTGCCAAATGTCTGTCCAAATTTACGAGGACCAGTACGCGTATTTTTCAAGTGGTTTGGTGGCAAGATCGTTCCCAAAGCAACATGGGAAGCACTGCCCACACAGAATATGGTTTCAAATTCAAGTTCCATACAAATTACAAAGTTGATGGAAGAAAATCTTTTGAAATGTATCAGTGAAAAAGATGGCAGACTAGTCACATTAAAAACTAAATGCCCCTGGTCATTGCCTGGAATGGTCGTCATCATAGAGTTGACCATTACTATAGAAAAATGTCCTTGCCCTTACAAGAGCGAAATAAGTGTATCGGCCTGAAACCCTGTGCAGGCCTTTTCTGTGCACAGAAAAAGAAAATGCTGATGTTGCTGGGCAACTAGTCCTCACTAGGACTGCTCATTAAAATCTCTCACTTGGTGCTATGTCTTCATTTTATTAAGTTTTCCTGAACATGTATTAAGATGGCTTAGTTGAGAATTGATTGGATAAGATTTGGAACATCAGACAACAAGAGAAATTTCTTTTTGTTTACACTTATTTAATCATTAACGCAACTACTTCATTAACACGAAGCAATCATCAACATTGTTACCTCAATTAACATGTGAGGCTAATTAAGTTGGGGCTTGATATTTTATGTAAAGTGGTTGCTCTTTATTTTTATTTGCTGTATTACTTATAGAATGAAGTGAGTACTGTCTCTGATACTTTTTCGCTAAAACAACTAAGTGCACTAATCCTCTAAAGATATATACCTTAGTTTCTGGTAAAATAGATAGTTTATCCTAATCCCCCTTGAGATATAACCTCCCCTCAGTGTGAAGTGGAACATTCTATTTCACCCTGATAGGGGCTCCTGATTGCATTAACCTTGAGGTGTAGGGTTACTGTACTTCGCTGTGGGGGAAAGCAACTGTGACCATAACTATAACACCTTCATAGCTGAATCTGTTGTTACTTTGTAGTTAATGGGATCAAATACTGTGTCCACTGGTGACACAGCATCCTCATTTCACAGTGTGAGTCTGAGACAGAATCCCTGTGTCTTTAAGACTAAATCAGAGGCAAATTGATCCTCTTTATGAGTCTTAGGAGATTGTTGAGATGGCTAGAAACAGCTGTTTGTGTCTGGGCATGAATGTAGGGAGTGCATCTGGGCTCATCCATGGAGCAAAGAACAAGATTGTGTGTCATTGAATCGTATTCTCATCTTCAAGTAAGTACACAACCTCTTAAGGAGCTGGTGTGGAATATCTACAAAATTATGATTAGAGAGATGGCATAAATTTGGTTCTTTTTCATTTTAACCTCTTAAGGAGCTGCTTTGGGTTATCTATGGAATTATGATGAGAGAGGCAGCATATACTATTTTTTCTTTTTTTCTTTTTTAACAATTAGAATATTTTTGTTTAATAATTTATGTTTTATTTTATTTTATGTTACAGCATTATGAGAAAGTAAAGAGACTGCTTTCTCAGATCCTCTTTTATTGACTGTTAATTTTTCCTTTATAAAAATAATGACGTCTTTTATAGCGCCGGTATCCACGAAAGTGCTCTTGGCTGCACATTTACATTGGAGTAGGATAGCATAATTTATTTTGCAAAATGAGAAAAACAGCAAGAGTTTTAGTAGAACAACAAATATGCAGAGCATACAGTGATTGCCATTCTGGAATATATTTTGAAGACCTGAAAACGGTGGCCATTTTAAAACTACTTGCATCGGATTTCAGCTAGCTTCTCTGTCCTTTCTCTATGCTTACATGTACATCTATGGCTAGAAATCAGAAGAGTCAAGCCACAAGCCACTTTCCACAAAGACAGTTATCACAGAAGGCCAGACATTTTAACCTGGGGGGCTCGGGGTTGAATTTGTGATAAGCATATTACAGTCATGTCACACACCTTGCTTGAAATTAAATACTTCCTGTCTAATATCTTGGGGGATACCCCCTCGGGTTCCTTGACCCTGATCCAAATGATTTGGACAATATGGTCTTTGTTTTGAAGTTGTAAGTTCCTTCCTCCATGGTGTGATCATAGAGAAATGACTTTCTCTATGGTTTGAGCATGGTCCTTTCTCTAATCCCCTAGAGTCTGACTCTCCTTGGTCTTGCTGGGTGTCTGACCTTTTTCCAAAGACTTTAAAGCAAACATTTTGAAATTTAAGTTAATACATGTGTTTGTTGTAAATTGTTAAGTTGAGGGTTTAACTTTCTATGTTTCTTAGGCCTGAGGTTTTTGCTTATATAATGTAATCTAAACCTAAAACAGACTGCCCTCTGGACAAGGACTTTTGGTCAAGGACTTTGCCCTCTTGGTCATGGAGGAAGGAAAATAATTGGACCGTTCTATTACACATGGTCCATTGTCTGACTAAGTTCCTTTAAAACAATCCAGATCTTTGGTTATTTTGTTGTTTGAACAAATCTGGCAGTTTACATTTTCTTTAACTTTGTTTCATCCCCTCCATTACCGTAATGGTGTTGGATTTTGTAAAGTAAGGACGGATCCTGGCAAATTACTCACAAAATTTAGGGTTAGTAAAATAGAAATATTTACAATTTTGAAAATATAAACAAAATCTTATTTGCACTCTTAAGATTGATGATGAATAAGTCCTTTCTCCAATTCTCTTTAAAACTATGCCTTTAAGAAGTCCAGATGGATAGAAAAAGAAAGTTAATCCAAGGCTCAGGATGTTAATCTCAATTTAATTATCAATCGATATTCATTGGCCTATTATCATGTCCTCAAAACATGGAATATAATTTGGTGGTTAGTAAGATAGAAGTATTTACAATTTTGAAAATATAAACAAAATCTTATTTGCACTCTTAAGATTGATGATGACTAAGTCCTTTCTCCAATTCTCTTTAAAACTATGCCTTTAAGAAGTCTAGATGGATAGAAAAAGAAAGTTAATCCAAGGCTCAGGATGTTAATCTCAATTTAATTATCAATTGATATTCATTGGCATATTATCATGTCCTCAAAACGTGGAATATAATTTGGTTGATCATCATAAATTTTTAAAAACTTTTCAGTATAAATGGTAACTCAGTTCATGCACATTTGGTGCTTGCCTTGAAATCTTGCTCCGCATTTTCTTTTTTCTCTTTCCATTTCAACAGAAGAGATACATGTGTAAATGTCATTACAAAAACCAAAATAAAAGAGGACAAAACAAAACATAGTCTGCGACAGGATGTCTCTTGGTTGGTTTTAACATGGAGATTCCTACCTCCATGGTTTTAATGAATTACTCATTTAATCCTTTAGAGACCATTCATTTCTGTATAATCATCACCATACGCCCAGACATTGCTAATCTTAGTGACTTTTTGAATCCGTTATTTTCAGGAAAAATGTCAGGAAAATGATTAAGAAACAGATATATATGGGTTTGTTTTAGAATTGTAGATTCTTTGTTAACATTGGAAAATGTTAAATCAGACAATTACCTATTTTTTGACCTCCATATTGCTCTTGTTTGAGCATAAATAGGTCAGATCTTGTGGCCGTTTGTGGCCACTATTGGCGCTTCTGTTCAAGCCGCTTGCAGCCGCTATGATCTCTAAAGGGTTAAAAAGCGAATAAGGGTAAACAGAACAGGGCCAATTGTTTCATGGCTCTGCTTACCACAGAATTCTGCACTTAGTCAATCAATCAATCAATCAATCAACCACGTCAATCAATCAATCAATCAATCAACCATACAAAGTTTATAAAGCGCCTAAATCAAAGGTTTGCTCAAAGGCGCTGAGGCACAGAAGAAATAAATAAGTCATTGATGGTAAGCCTCCTGAAACAAGAGGGCTTTCAGAAGCGTCTTAAATGTGTTGAAGGATGTTGTGTCTCAGATGTGATTAGGAAGTTTATTCCAGAATTTGGGTCCATAGACTGAGAAGGCTCTATCAGCAAAAGTGACCTGACTCATTCTTGGCACAACAAAGTATGGTGAACAGTGTATGTGATCGAAGTTGTTTCAATCCAGCTCCAACTTGCAGCATGTCGATGATGTAAAGTCACCGTGTAAAGCGTGTGATTCTATGGGTCGTAAGCGCAGAATTTCGCAGTAAGTAGAGCCGTGAAATTTTGCTTTTTCAGCTGATTGGTTGGTTTCTTCGTTTTTGGTTTCTCAGTGTGCCATGAAAAACCAAGTACAAAGTCTCCCCGATTATGGAAACTTTTTCCCTACTATGTTGAATGTAATTCTTAACATCTCCCTATTTGTTGCACAAAATCTCCTTGATTTCAAGATGCAATGGTTGGCAGCTCTGATTTATAATATCACATGCTAATCATATGCAGAGTTATACAAGTGAGTCTTCAGAAGTTCTTAATTAACCGCATGTAGAATTTGCTTAGGAAAGTTACCAAAGCAATCAATTTCATTCCACACAGTCTCCTCATGAATGGATCATCCTAATAATTTACAATTCTAAGAAAAATCTTAATACAAAGGTCTCATTTCCTGTGGTTTATTTTTAATAATAAATTTACCACACAGCCAACCTGTGCAAATTTAATTTACTCTGGTGATGGTCACATTTTTAATACAAACAACAAGAAACGGCTTATGATTTGTCAGGGATTCTTTGGGCGTTCATCAGACTTCATTTCCATTGTGGTTTTCAATCGGAATAAGTAACTGCACTTTGGGGTTTATGTAGACTTGTGAACAAGTCGTTAAATGTTTGTCGTGGTGATAGCGTTCCGACTCTCTCTGCGAATCTCGTGACACTTGTGATGTTCTCGCGAGACTGCTGGCCTCCACGAGACTACTGCTCTCGCCACTAAAAAAATACCCAGCTGGCCTAGATCGTTGTTTGTTTAAGCCAGGAAAAGCCATTGATGTTGGAGACGTTTGGCCTTAATAAATCACTCAATATTTAAAAATCGAAATTTGGGGTGGTGGGTGGGTGGGTCATAACAGTTTTGAAAAAACTCAATAATGTTTAACATTGACTCTTCTGAATGGATCCTTAGATCCTCAAACAGAAACGTTTCTCTGGAGGTTTTGTACTGTATGAACTTCAAATTGAAACTGACCAACAAAGTGTAGGTTCACAATTACCAATTCTGTACTTTGTTTGGAACTGGTATTTACTTCTATGTGGAGAACCTTGTAATTGTGCATGTGTTAGAGGTAGCTTTTTTCCCAAATGGGAACATTTTTTATTTTCAACACAAAGTTTACAGCTGAAGAGGTAAACTCAGTGGCTGCTCCTACTTTGTATAATTGGCTTCTGTGTTTTCTCACTGAAGTGAAAGCCTGCATTTTTCGGTCAAATCTTCTGCCAAAAAGTGGTTTCTTTGAAGGAAGATCTGGCTCTTTCACAGTTTGTTTGCCTCTTCTGTGGAGATCTATAGTAAAAATCAATTACAAGCACTTGGATTATCTTGCCTTTACATTGGCAATGTGTTGACTTCATGACTCCGCATTGGAATCATGCGGATACAGCTGTCCTACCGTGGTCTAGTCAGTGTGGATAGCAGAAAGCATTGATCGACTGGCCTACCTACAGGCCATCTCAAATTGTCAACATTTTCACAGTCATCGAAAGAGTAGGCTGCCTGCCTCTGGGGGGATAAAGGTAGTAGCAGAAGATCTGTAGGGTTAAATTTGTGACACAAGATGTTAGACAGAGTGGAAAGAGTTACTTTCTCAATGCTCTCAAAGGATCACTTACGGGTGATTATTTTGAATGGAGGGGGTTGTTTTGTTTTTTTTAAATATTTTTTTGTTTACAATGTGATTGTATTGTTGTTGTTGTCTTCTTCAAACACTTGTGTTGGAAATACATGTAATCCTGTATACATGTACAATGTGAGCTTTTGTATGCACTAGTGAAATTGTGAGAGGGCCATTACTGATGATAAACGAAAAGTGAGGTTTATTATTATTAACATTTAGGCTATTTCATCGTTATCCTTTCATCTTACATAATTCAAGTACATAGTTTAACATTACATTAAGTTACACAATGACATATTTATGGTAAAGTATGCTAATACAATGTATACGCAATATAAATAATTGATTTCTAGCATTTATACAGTATGTAATAGCGGTAGGACAACAATTAGGTTCATGTGAAGCTGTGGCTTTTGTTCCTTAACCTATGGACAGACAAACAAATAGATAACAGCACCAGTACATATTGTACAGACAATAGACTTGACAGACAAACACGACAACGTTTGTTGATTGATGTTATAGCTGATGGATGGACCTCAAACGCCCTCTTGTGGTGGGTGTTACCAATGCATGATTTAAGACATCATTTAAAACACGTTATGTTGATATTCCTGATGTACATAGACACCAGACTTCACTCATTGTCAGATCAGCTGCCAATTTCACGAAACTTTACGTAACAGCGTAAGTCCACTTGCGCAACATTTATTGTGTAAGTTGTGCACCACTAACACAGAAAGTCTTGCACAAGTGGACTACGCAGTTGCATAAAGTTTAAAATTTGGCTGCTGATCACGGTTATCAATCCTGGAAGTACGAGAAATATTTTTAATAGCTCAATTGCCGTGGCTACCCTGCACCTGTGATATGAGTCACCTACCTGTCTTTTAGAGAGGTTGACTCTGTGTCTGTGTTTTACAACTCCTCCAAGACAATCTTTTCCAAGATGCATCATGGTGTAGGGGTTTTTATTCACTTGTAAGACGTTCTGGGCCCAATTTCATAGAGCTGCTTAAGCAGAAAATATTGCTCAAAAATTTTCTGCTAAGCAAAAAAAGGCAGGATACCAGTCACAGATTGTACATGTGAAATGGCATTTGGGCTGGTAACCTTATTCTGGTAAGCATAGTTTGTTGTGCTTAGCTACTTTTTGTGCTTAAGCAGCTCTATGAAATTGGGGCCTGGTCTTTGTATCGCACAGTATATATTCTCTATATAATTATATAAATTATGGTTATTAATGTCAGGTGCTCTTTGGCAGACCAATTCAGGTTGCTGTACTCTACACATCACAGCCAAGTTTATCACCTTGAAGACATACTATCACCACCAGCTGTCCCAACAGTTCATAGCATAAGATTATTCCACTCCCAATGTACTGGTATCGGTGTAGAATTCCCCAACGGCTTCTACTGGCTGTCGATATTATGCTCTTGATTCGGTAGATTAGGATACACCGCAGATGAAAGTTGCTGTAATTTCTGACAAAAGATCTTGTAATTTTATCCGGCGTGGGTTGAAATGAGTGAAATAAGCGGTGATTTTTATCAGCGACATTAACCCAATTTTGTCCCATCCTGGGAGCATCACCCACTGGTTAGGACTGTACTGTATGTTTTCAATCCACTGTAAAAAATAAGTCACTGTTACCATGGTAACTCTTCTTTCCTAATTCGCTGTTTACACTGTTGTTGTAATTAAAAGATTTAAGGTGTTTTTGACACAGTGTACTCTGGGTTGGAATATTGTTTTTTTCCTTTTGCACGTTTACCCGAAGGGATTCACAGTCTATCAAAACGATGGCTCTCCGCTCCTCCGACGCCATTAATTATTCAAAATCGTATCACTTCCTGCTGCCATGATTTCACCCCTGAAGAAATAGTCACTGGCAACATGGCAACATCAAAGGCTGTACTCTCCAAGGTGTCTTTAAGCTGTGGAGGCAAGGATGCTCAAGTCCCTGGTGCTATGGACTTTATTCAGTATAATAATAGCAGTTGATTCTGTTCAATCCTGTAATTGCTGAATTATGAAGCAGGCCTCAAAATACAAGAGTACTATCCCACAATCCTCTTGCCAGGTTACATGTTTATATAAAGATAGTGGTTAAGCTATTTCCCCCATCCTTGGTTTTGTTTGTTTGTTTGTTTGTTTAGATGATCTTTCCACTAAAGACACTGGACACTATTGGTAATTGTCAAAGACCAGTCTTCTCACTTGGTGTATCTCAACATATGGATGAAATAACAAACCTGTAAAAACTTGAGCTCAATTGGTCGTCGAAGTTGCGAGATAACTATGAAAGAAAAAACACCCTTGTCACACGAAGTTGTGTGCTTTCAGATGGTTGATTTCGAGACCTCAAAATCTAAATCTGAGGTCTCGAAATCAAATTCGTGGAAAATTACTTCTTTCTCGAAAACTGTCACTTCAGAGGGAGCCGTTTCTCTCAATGTTTTATACTGTCAACCTCTCCCCATTACTCGTTACCAAGTAAGGTTTTATGCTAATAATTATTTTGAGTAATTACCAATAGTGTCCACTGTAAGTTTCCTCTTTAAGCTTACTCAGCAAACTCCCACAAGGGACACAAACACCAAGCTGGCAACAGCCAGTCTCTATAATACAAAAGTTGGTTTTAATAACGTTTGACAACAACACTTATTCTAGTCATTTTGAAAGCAGCGGTTAGCTGAGTAGGATCAAACCCATAACCTTGTAATTGCAAGTCCTGCAGCCTCGGCTTGGTAACATGGATTTACAATGGAAATTTAAAAAAAATTGGAATAAGACATTGCCTTCATAAAAATCAGATCTTTTGGGTCCAGTTGCCTCTATGCACTGCATCTTTCAACAGCTGAAATTACTGCCAAACTCGCTCATAATGGATGTGTCTGTTAGTATGTTTGAAATTATGGCTTAGGCTAAATACCAGAGGTGTGTACATTTGGCCTGAGACACAGCTGGTAAGCAAGAGCCAAAAAGTAGTTTAACACGTTGACTGCCACCTATGAGTATATTCGTAGTAACAGGTTAGACGGATTCTGCCATTACAAGTATACTCGTAGTGAGTATACTCGTAGCGAATGAAAGGGCTTGTATTGTTATTAAATACACTGGCATCACTGAGCACGCAACACATTCGCTTCCTGGCAGTGGTGAGGACATCACCTTAGAATGTGCATGTTAAATTTGTTGTATAGTACCTAATACGCGCAATGCGCACCGCACTTGGCAAATGGGAACGCCCTACGAATATCATGACCGGCAGTCAACGTGTAAAGCCAGAGCCATAACGTACAAACTGTTTTTGAAAAAATGTTTCAAACGGACACAGTTGAAAGGTTTCATTCTCTTGAGACAGATGATCAGTAACCTGAAGAACGTTTCCTGTGAATGAAACCCATGCATGTAATACAATAACCTGGTGATATCTGTCGCTTGATGCCACCCACATACTCTTCAATCTGCTGGAAAGTTCATTGTTATCTTCAATAAACCCTGCTGGGATTGATTCCTCCACATTCATGTTCTACTTTTGGTCCAGGGCACTGTTATCTCTTCAGTCCCACTACCGTTCCCAGATTCCATCTCCAAACTGCTGGATTACTTCTATGGAGACAAATACCAATGAATATTTAGTTTTAAAATGCTCAGGATAGGAAAAACCTGTTTGTAATTCATAAGAAGGAGATAACAATTGGGTAATTTTCATTATCAATATATTTGAGTTTGATGGATAGTTTATTATTGCTGAAAATGTGTCTTTGTTGGAAAATCATACCAGTTGAAGCCTGTTCTGTGATTGAAATCATGACAAACACTGTTATTTGTTTTAAGTTTTTAATGAACCTGTAAGAATTTTAAAAGTTGGTTATTTCTACATGGATGGGGAAACATGTGATGTTTAAGTTATGTTTTAAGATTACATGTATACAGTTTTATCAAACCTTGCAATCTGAAGCATAAGAAAATTTGCGGAGACACCATACATGTAGATAGATCTCTTTTGAGTGATGGAGATGTCTGTCCATCTGTGCTGACAAGATAGACATTGTGGGGTGATTTTTTAGGTAGGAACTGTACTTTTGGGGTGTTTTGACATTGTGGGGTTAACCAACACAATATTTTTAACAGGAAAGATAAAGAAAATGGACAATGGACAACACATGGGAAAAGCCCATAATGTCGCTTTACTAAACATGGATGTCTGTCTCATTTCTTCTAAGAACCACCATCACTCAAAAGAGATCTATCTACATGTACATGGTGTCACTGCAAATTTTCTGATGTTTATTGTCTTCCACCATGCAAACCTTTAAGTCTTATTTAATCTGAATCATCTGAAACTTGATCTTAGACATGAATCTCAGAAGACCTGCTTAAATACATGTATGAAGTAGGTATTTTAAAATGTTAAAATGATGCAGAATTTATTTTGATGTCTGAAAAAGTAGCCAGTTGAAGAGTGTCTTTACTCTCTACTCCCGTTTCGATGCAAAGGCATTATTTACAGTAGCTGCTGTCATTGTGTATTGGAAGTCTCCCTGACTGTACACAGTTATCAGTCATCCCTGGTAATCTTTCCTCAGAACGTGCATGTTTACCCATCACAACAAAGTAATGAAACCCAGCCATCCATACCCTCTCCACTTGGATTGTTCCAGATACAAGTTGTAGACATAGAATGTGTCTTCTGTTAACCCTGCATTACACCGTAGCCCAGATATGTCTAGAGTGGGTATATGATATCTTTTATAGTTGGATTGCTTTAGCCTATATACATATTGTAGGCTTATCTATACATGTGCAGAATGTGTGCTCAGATTCCCTACAGTATGCTGTAGCCTAGATGTCTGGATTGGGTGCTCGATACCCTCTCTACTTGGATTGCTTGAGCCTGGTTAAGCCTAGGTCTTGTCCTCCCTACTTTACTGAACATTTAATCATGCTGCACCCCAGAGTGAGCATATGGACACTCCTGCTTTACCCGATGGATGCCCAGTACGATGGATGCCCAGTACGATGGATGCCCAGTACGTGTCAGCCGATCCTACCCTGTAAAAAAAGCTGTAGCCCATAGCCTAGCCATGCCCAGATTGTGCATAACTGTCTGGGTACAGATACCCATAATGGGGCTGTCGTCCCTGCATACAAATATGAACATAAACATAATTATGAGGATATATGTATATGAGGAGACCATCTTGTCCTTTTCCTACAATTGGCACACATAGCAACACCTGTCTACTCACGTTGTGATATCAGACCATCCAACCAATTAATACAGTTGTATTAAACTCAAACCTTTAAGTCTTACTCTCTGTTATTAGCCCAATTCATCTGACATCAGCATCACAATAATCTTGGTTGCGCCATTTTGGAAGTCAATGTCCCAGTGTGTTGTGAAGTGTAGTGTGCATTGAAGGCAATACAGCATTTACATGCTTACCATATTTGTACGTGCAATTTGACTCCTAAAATGACTGAGTGCCGCAGAGAGTAGCCACGTGTGATGTTGGTGCAAGAGTTCAACCGTCAACATTCTACCTGTGAACTCAGATAAATTATAAAGTTGATTTGGGGTTGAACAAAAAAAAATTGACTAGAGCGGGATTTGAATCAACGACCTCCAGATTAACGTACCAGCGCTCTACCAACTGAGCTATCTAGCCCTATGTTGGCGGTCTCCCTATTTTGTCAATATCTTTGTTCGGGAGATCGCCAATATAGGGCTAGATAGCTCAGTTGGTAGAGCGCCGGTACGTTAATCCGAGGTCGTTGGTTCAAATCCCGCTCTTGTCAATTTTTCTTTGTTCAACCCCAAATCATTTGAAATTTACCCAGTCAGTTTCCCTTGTGGCTCATTACTTGACAAATTATAAAGTTGTAAGTTCCTGAAACATTATCTTTGATGGCCCTGAGAACTGATGTTGACTCACAAAATTGTGTGCTGTGGGTTTTTATCCTGAGGGTTGAAACGGGGATGACAAGACTGGGGAAGACATACTCACAAATAGAGAGTGGAGCAGAAGACAGTGTGCATTCAGCAATATATATACATGTATTTGGTTTTCTTTTTACTTTTATATATAGTTAAGATATATAAAATTTGTAGGGTAGATGGCCTTAGCTTTCGATCCAAACCGGACCTTCGTCAAGAGGCATAAACAAGCACAAACGAAAAACATATCCATTTATAGCAAAAAAGAGAGGCAAAGAACAATGGGATGGTATCCAGAAAAAGGAGGGAAAATTACAGCCAATCAAAGTTACAGTGGTGGCTGCCTAAGAAAAAAGGATGGTCAGTTAAGATATATTATATATATATTATTTCTCTTACAAATGTATTCATTCAATAATCTTAAATTAAATTTGTTTTTTAATTAAATGGTATATTTAAATATACTGACAATTGGTGACCTGAGGGTAAAATTACATTTCAATTTATACTACAACCCTTCCTTGCCACATTTCCAATAATATTGAAATTTTTACAATTCAAATTGGACAGGTGTTTTTTATATATATGTTTTGTTAATTTTAAATTAGTGTTTTTAATCTTGTAGGCTATTCTGAATTTTCTGCTTCTATTTACATAATAGTTTCTTAATTTTATCATTGGGTGCCGATGTTCCTACTCTCCTATAGTCCAGCTGTTTGTTTTTGTTGCTGCCGTCCTGTAAATTTGCTTTCTTATTGAACACTTGTTGTCATCCCCACAAGTGTCTCTTGTGAATTATGTCTTGTAAATGCACTCAACCTGAGCAAGAAGTAGAAGCGGCTAGGTCTTTAAGAAAGCCAGAAAGTGATCTTTTATAGGTGTACGCCCACTCTCAGTTGAAATCCAACTCTCCGAGTCAAACCAGATTCCTGCCTCCTCCACCCCCTCATCTCTGTTTCCACAGTCATAGAATCCGTGGCTCTCCACAGCTTTAGACTATGGTGGCTTGTAACGAGCCCCACCACCACCGCTCATTACTATGACCTGTTACAAACACGGTGATTACCGGACCTGCTCCAGCAGCCAGCTCCACATCTGATGTGTCCTGGTTGTATAATCAAGCAGTGACAATCAATAAATTACACTTCATGATCATTGGCCGAATGGTTGTGTGGTTCGCTTGTTATGAACGGGCACACAGATGATAGATCGGGTTGCCGCCACCACAGCCGCCGCAGCGGTGACGTTTTTTTTTTCTTCTTCTCAAAATACTCCCGTTATGAATCGAAGCTTGGTGGTGTATGCTTCAGTTGTGAATGCGGGAGAGAACGGATAAGGCAATGGTTTATTCTGAGAAGTAGCTGTATGCAGATTGAGGACTTTATTAATTGTGTTATGGTATGATTGGTCTGCTGGTAATAATGTTGTCGACTATTAGTGATATATGGCAGCCTATTGAAGAGGTAAGTCTAACCTGAAAATGATATTAGAAATATGTTTTTCAACTTGTAGGTGTTTACAACCTGTGCATAATGTGTATAACAGACATTTATGGTGTCTGTGAGAGATTTGGTTAGGTTTTCACATGAGGAAGCTTTTATGAATTTGTTTCTTGCACAAGGGATATTTTCATCTCAATTTGAACATTGTTTCCGCTGATCAGGATTTACACAAAACGAGAAAGTCAATAGACTGACAGTGTTAGTTCATTATTCCTGTAATACAATTGTTGCTGGGTGTTTGTATTAGTTCAAGGCTGGTTCTGGTAGAATGACTTATAGGCCTCAAGGTATACAAAACTGCCTCTGTAAAAGGCAGGCCTCAAATTTTGCCACGGCACCACAGCAATTGGTGCCCTTAAAAACCTTCAATACAAATTAAAATTTTCCTCATTGGGTGCCCTTCATTTTGGGGAAATTGCTGTGCCCTTTTCAGGCATGCAACTTTTCCTCGGATCAGCTGATTTCCTCTTTTTTTATTCTCAGTTTTACCATTCAAAATTGAAAAATACTGTACAAAATCATTGAAATTTTGTAATTTCCTATTTTTTGGTGAAGTTACAGTTGCATGCCTGCCTTTTGAAAATGAAATTCAAGGCCTGAAAAGCATACCACACCTTGCTGGACACTCTTAATGCTGATGTAGGAAAGCAATTGTCTTGTGAAAAGAGGAAAGATCATCCATCTGGAGTCTGCTTTGTATTTAGGAGTGCGTCTACCTGTTGACAACTGAGGATATTTTTTTAAATAGTTTGAAGGACCGAGGACATCCTCATTTTAATTTTTGTGTTCAAAACCAATGGGGACATTGCTGATAGAAACTAAATGCAAACAATTGGAGAACAGAGGAGTCTTGTGTCATTAAATTGGTCTTGTTAACTTTAAGTGAAGATATTTGAACGACGCATTAAAGTGTTTTGAATTTATGCAGTGCTTATCCAGACAAAATTATTCTTATTTTTTTTTTAAGGGATGGTTATTTTTTGAAAATAAAGTAAACCCTTATTTTCCATGTATTTTTGTTTAACTTTCATAGTTTGCAAAATTTTACTTTTTTAGAGACGTGAAAGTGCAATATAAACAACAATAGAACACTTAAAGAGAACACTGTGAGGTATTTTATTTACAGTACACCATTCTCAAGCCTGTGTGAGGAAGGAGGTGAAATGTTGTTAAATTAGGTCAGTCCAGATTGGTAAAGCTATTAGCATGATCTTTGTCTGCCGGATATATTTTTGTCATCATCGAGATTGTTTTTAATGGCAAGACTATGTTCAGAATGCAGGGCCAATTATGAATGGTCTGGTCCTTATATAAATTGTAGCAATGTGGCCTTTGCAGTATAGTGGAGACAGATTAAGACCTTGCTAGCTGCAAAAACCTAAGAGCGGTCAATCTGCATTAGTGGCTGTGGCTGTGGCTTAGGTTGTGGCTGCGGCTGGATCACCAAGTCAACATGCCTTGAAGCATATAGAATTAAAGAAATTGTCAATAAAAAATGTGCATGGAAGATGAATTTGAAATTACACCCTGATAGACATAATAAAATATACAGTAAGTAAAAAGTAGTCAATATAATAAGATAATGGATAAGCTCTTAGTAATAAAAAAAATTACAAAGCATTAAACTTCGATCCGCTAGGATTAGGAAGCATAAAACTACTAATATTCCCCTCCCATTTAGAACCATGTCAATAAAATATGGTTTAATACAATACAATATCGTCTGTAACCCAGACTTAAAACTACTGACAAAGTATTCCATTTATTATAAATGGTAAAGATGCTTATCAAGTTCATTTGTTAAGCTTTGCAAAAATCCACAAAATAAAAGAGAGACACAAAAACATCCATAAAATCCAAGAGCATCCATGGTTTGAGTGGTTTGAGTTACATATCTTGAAATCGGATGAGTTTAAAGTAATGTAGTTGTCTGTGTGGCACCTCTTATCTGAAGATGAATAGTTCCTACTAAGATATTTCCTGATTAGATTAGATCTACATGGATTTGTTGCAGAGGAAAATGTGTTCGGTGGCAATCAAGGCTTTTATTCAATTTCAAATTTAATGTATGCAGCAATTGATACGCTTTTTTTCTTTGACACGTACATGTGTACCTGTAATTATTTATCACATCTGCGATGTAAGTTGAAATATTTGCAAATCATGTTTACAGCTTAATGTGTTTCTGTTCTGTGTGGCTATATCGATGCTTGGTAAATAATACACAAGACACATATGCCTAAAGGATATTATTTTATTTCTGTTTTTATCTTATTTTATTTTATTATATTACCCATTTAACAGCACAATTAGCGCCAATAACAGGACGAACAGGAAATGGGAAGAGAGATTTTCAGTTTTAGATGTGGGAGGAAAACCCCAAATGGGAAAACCTACGCAATCAGGTGGGGGACTGAAAACCCAATCCACACCCCAAGGCTTCAGTCAGAGGTGGGATTCTTACTGGGATCACAGAGATGAAAGGTAGAGAAAGAAACCACTGAGCCAACCTAATCCCCATTAATTAACAAGCTCATTTTTAAAACTCAACGTTTACTCTCAACGAAGAAACAACTATGTTAATTCTAAAAATCCACACCGCAAGGCTTCAGTCAGAGGTGGGATTCTTACTGGATCACAGAGATGAACGGTAGAGAAAGAAACCACTGAGCCAACCTAATCAATACCCATTAATTAACAAGCTCATTTTTAAAACTCAACGTTTACTCTCAACGAAGAAACAACTATGTTAATTCTAAAGTCTGCTGCCTTCATATACTTTGTCTCGATGTCCTAGCTTCTTATAGCCCTTCATCCCATGATCTAGTTTGTCTCTGGAGGAATGTGAATTCTTATCATCAACTTTCAGAGTCTTTTTATTTTCTGTTTTTCTTTCTTTAATTGTAGCCAAGTACTTTAGTGGTTCTTAGCCTTATTCAGGGCAAATTTGTGATAAGAGAATTAAAATAAGAAAACATTCTTGTTATTCTCATTTTCTCATTCTCATTATTCTCCCAAGAAAAAAGTCATCCTCCGTGCTGTCCTTGCCGTCAAAGCAAAACAGAAAATGATCAGAAAAATGTGCTCCAACTAAGCGTACAATTTTGGGTTTTTTTATTGAAGAAAAAAAAAGCCCAGCATCCTGCCATCATTAGAGATATGACGCCATAAAGTCTATCTGACTTTTTCCGTTGTCGGAATTTCACTCCCATAAGAATAGCTGGCATTTTCTGGGAATGATCTTCACGATTGGACTCATATTTGGTCTTAAGATGCCTTGGGGAGTATGTACGCCACTATTAATATTCCATCTTTGTCAGTGTTTAGTTGTTCTCCACACCCTACGATGTTAATAACCGTGAGTCCCTGGGGGCCTTGTGAGAAAGGATCAATTTCCACATCTAACACTAAGGATTTAGACGCAGGCCACCATTTTAGACATGGCTGTTGCCACGTAGCACCAATGTATAGTATTTAATGTGCTAGATAGTGCCGACATCACGCTATGGAGTATGTATGATATGGTGGAATTGCCGCATTGTAATCCAATCAATGACATTTCAATGCATCAAGCAAGAAAATTTCTTTTAAGTTCAGTAAGAAGAAACGGTAATAATACAAATACTTTATGGCACAAAATTTGGCCGTCAAAATATTTGCAGAATATCTCTAACACTGCAAGAAAATTTTGCAATGCACTTTTTGCTAAGAAGAGATTAGAGAAAAACAGTAAACTGTTACAAACAATACTCATTACACTTTCACTGGTTACCCAATTTATTGCCAGGCATAATTTTATGTGTACTCATTTGTTAAAACAGATCTGTTACAGCCATGATGCCTTGGTAATTTAAAGACAATTCACAGGCAACCAGTTCCAGGCAATCTCTACAAAGAAACACATTCACCTTTAAATTGTCAATCAAATTCTCTTCGAAAAAAGCTGCTGTTAGAAAAATGTCTCTTGTGGAAGCCATGTGTTCCTTTTGCATACCGTGCAGTGGTTGTCCATCACTGTAAAAAATGTCTTGTGTGGCAAGGCCCTTGGGTTCGCTCGTCCCCAGCGCCTTGCCTTAAAACCAAAGGCGCTGGGATGGGCAAACGTATCAAGCACGCTCATTGGTTAATGCTCAGTCCCATCATGCATCACACTCACACTGCAAGCACTGCACGCATGACGTACTTTCTAAACAAGAATCTGTGCAAGCTGATTATTAGCCCATCCCAGCGGTCCTGGATAGGCTGCTGGGGCCGAGCGAAGGCCCTTGTGCAGTACAGAGCAATTTTGCTTTATACTGACCCATGATCAGTTGTCTATCCATTTTTATAACATTATCAATTTGTTTATAAACTTATATCTTTTTCGCCCTAAAAATTGGTATGCCCCACCCCCATTTCCAATTACAAAAAAGAGTATGTTTTTTCTTTTGTTTAATTTTAAGTTGAAAATCATATATATTTTCAATTTTTTCCCTCCAAGTCACATGGGGTGTGGGGGGGGGGGGGCTTTTAAAAACATTTAAAACATTTATATTTCTGTCCGACACCCAAAAGTATAAATCATTGTGTGCCGGAACTTCCAGTAAAAGAAGGCCATAAAGCAATAAAATGGCTCACTGACAAAAAATATGGCATTACTGTTCTATTTTTGTTGCTAGAATTACCAAAAAGACATGTTTTCCAATTCCCATGCAGAATTGAACCTTCCCACAGTGGCTTGTGAAGGGCGGAAAACGATCAAACTTTCAGGCTCAGTTTTCTTGAAACCCAATTTTGCCAGTTAATTGCTTGCGCCCTTTCTCCGGTAACTTTTCATCATGACGTTCTTCCGGGCACGTGACTACATAATGCCCAGTGGACGATAGTTTCCCTTCTGTAGCATAGCAAATCTCTCGGTTGCTACTCAAAAAGTCATCATTTGCTATTCAGTATTAGCATTCAGTGTGGACAAAACATGTTTAGTTTAATTATTTTGCTATGCATAATTGCTGGATGAAATTATTCCCTGAATGCAATGTAAAGCTGAGCATCAACCAGTTTTTAACAGTAAAATTCACATCGCCTTTTTGTAGGGTGACCTGTTTCTGCCAAGCTAGCTCTTTTGTGCTCATCAGATTGGTGTGCCTTGAAGGTAAATTTTCAACTACACAAAATGCTTTATTTTCAATCTCAAATGAAGTATATTGGGCCATGGAATAAAGAGAATTGTTTTAGCGGTTGAATAATTAGTGAAGAACGTTGTTGCAATATTTTCTAAACAGTTAATAAACATATTTTGCTGGTTACAATATACAAAGAAATGTAATTCTTTTGAATGAGATTTCATTAGATGGATGTTTATTTGTCATTTTACATGCATGCAGGTGAATAACATTCAATTAAATCTACAGGTACTTAGTATGCATATGTACAAACACGTGCACTGACTTAGTTGCATCTGTAGAGTGTTTAACAGGTAGACATACTGTGCAGTGTTGGTTATTCTGTGAAGATTTTTGTATTGACACTTATTTTGTAACTGACACCTCCATCAAGATTGAACATTTTAAATATTGATTATTTGGAATGGCCCCTAAAAAAAACCTGTCATTACAGCACAAGGGCTGATTTGCAACATTTTTATATTTAAAAGTAATAACAACCAGAACAGCAGGCCCATGGGCAAGATGTTTGCTCCGACAAACAGATTGACAGACAACAAGCAAATAATTCAACAAACACCCCCTCAGGCCTGAAGCTTCGTAAAATGAAACAACAAAAAGGCGTTTTCTCCTTGGTTAAAGGGAACCTCTTTGAGGAAATTGTAAAAGAATTATTGGAACATTTTAAGGGGCACCAAGTCAATGACCATGGGCAGTGGAGGCAATTGCTGTCTATTAACTTACTAGCAACCAAACAAGTAAAAGGAAAACAAATAATTGAATTTAAAAGGTAAATTTGAAATGTTGGTTGTTCAGGAGAAAATCTAATATTTGTTCATTGCTTTTTCAAAAAGTCAAAAAAAATAACAATGTTTTTTGTAAGCAACAAAAATTATTGCACTTCAAAAAATGCTGACATTCTGGTTGTGAATTATATTTATAAGGAAGTCCATCTTTCTCCAAATTGTCTTGGAAGAGGTTACAGTTGCTAACTACATTCATGCAACTTTTCAGCTGATCACCTGATATCCTCGTTTTGGTTTCTCATCTGTGCCGTTGAAAATTGGAAAACAGTTGCATGCCTGAAGAGAGGAAATGTCATAGTGTCTTCTTGTGTTCAATCCTCAAGGGTGAAATTTTTACAGGCAAGAAAATCATAAACTGATCAAACATGATAGGCTCTGGGGGTAATCTTTTTCTTGTCAAGGGAACCTCTGTTTATCTACCATTTTCAAGGTGTTTGATTTTAGTTAAATCCCATCCCTGTACTACAAAAACGGATAATATTTAATTGGTTTGGGTGGGGGCGTCACCCTCTAGGTCAAGGAGTAACCCAGATTTCCTTCAATATTCAAGTCATTCTAGTTGCGCCTAATCACACTCCCTTTAGCATGGATGCAGTTTGAACTTGGTCCATTTATCAATTGAGAGGATTCACCAGGTTTCATCCATCCATTCCCATTCCGTGCATTAGCTTCAGTCTTTTCTGGTTGTAGACAATGCAATGGACCCATCAGTTTGTTAATTAGCCGAGTGCATTTGCACACCAGTCATGCGTCACCGAGAGTGAACAAGTGTAATGCTAAATTATGTGGAAGCTTCATATATGCAGTTAGACATCCCTAATGGATTCATGTCCAAAACCTTGTGAGATGTTTCTTTGTGATTGTTTTGTTTGCGTGACATTATTTCCATATGTAGGAAATTAAGCTTTTACCATGGATTTATAACGCTTTTAAATTTCGATTTAAAGCAAGCCAGATGTGTTTTATTTCCCCAGCATTGTGCAGTTTGATGCTCTCTGTTTAAATTGGTCCATACCAAAACCTACATAATCATAAATTTCTCAATTTCTTTTTTAAATGTTAAACATAATATTGCCTAAGTCACATTGAGGGGGAAACACAGTAGAGTTCATGTTTTTTAAAGACTGTTGTAGGTTGCTGAAAAGCCACTACCCTAGTTTTTAAGTCAGAAGCAGCTTTATTTTAGAGTTTAGCTCTTTGTGTTAAAAAAGACTACTCAAAACCTTCTACACAGTTCAGCAAAACCAACAATTCTTGGTATTCAAGAAATACAATATTATCCTTGTCAATTTACAATGGTAATGCGCTTACAGCCGGCACATTGTTCTGGTTTATTCAGGTTTTTGTTATTAGAGCTCTAAAATATTTTTAATACTTATACATTTTTTAAAGTTTTTTTATATTCTCTCGTAGAGAGACCCTACCGTAAAGTGAACACTCACCCTTCTTAAGATACCTGATACCGTCTCAGGTTCTGACAGACGTCTTGCCCTGAGACTGTGTGACTCGGACCGACCTTACATCTTCAATATATGTTATTGGATAACAGCAAGGCCATCAGTCTTGAATCAAATTTAGGCCAATATTAATTTAATTAAACCAGAGGTCATTGAATCAAATCGAATCAATTAGGCTACATTTATATCTACAAACTATCAATCGGTACTTTCTTGTAGCTCCCAAGAGAAGTGTCTAGCCCATTTACAGACTATTTTTGTACCTCTTCATATTTGTTATGAATCTTATAAAGAATTTATTTCTCATTATGTGTTTTTATTCAGTAGAAAACATAACAAGTAAAAAAAGGAATGAATTAGAAAGTTTCAGTTGATTTATTAACTTGAGAACTTTTTCAAAATTCTTAAAATTAGTTATACAATCTTTGTGAAAAACTAGATTTTGGAATGGTACTCTTCAAAAACCAGTGATATGCCATCCCAGTGCGTACAGAAGCATTGGTCGCTTTCTTATTATATTGAGTGGGTGCAACCACGCAATAAATCCTTGCACTCATAGATCCTTTTCAACTGCCCTGTATAATCAGATTTTCTATTTTTTTATTTCCACTGTGCTGTGACGCTGTTCAACATGTGGTAAAAGAAAAGAATTTGGGTGAGGGACATTTAACTGATGTTTTTGTTGTATATTTATAGAATGGTCAGCATTCTGAGGTTCAGCTCAGAAATTGGGTTATTCTTTAAGCGTCCTTGCCAGAAATGTCAGAGTGTTTTTGTTCTTTGTTATACAATGTGGTACATTGTTATCCTTGATTGTTCGTAACACTGTCTGGATGTCGCTAAATGAGCCTTCAGTACAAGGATATCTGTTGGTTGTCATACTCCCATGTCTTATTCCATTACGGTTAAAGGATCTGTGATTGTTACTTAACGCAGGCTTTAAATGTTTCCTCGTTCTTGGCGACACAGTTTGTAGCGTGACACAAGAAAATAGTTTAGTAAGGAGCAATTTTAACAGATTTGCACCGAGGCATGCATATTTTTATTTATTTATTTATTTATTTATTTAACTACTTATAATTTATTTATTTATGCATTTTGGAAAATGTAAACAAATACTCTTTTTTTAATAAGATATTCAATATTTAATATTCAACTAGGCCCTACTATAAGAAGACGTTAACCAATTTTCTTCTTGAATTTAGAAAGAATGCATGTCTTGTAGCGGTTTTGGTGCTCTTTCTTGTTTGATTTGTTTGTGTAGGTTGTGGTTTATTTGGTCCATTAAATTGAATTGGAGACTGAGTGTTTGGGTTGTTATATGTTTTTTCTTTGAACCTTTTGATTGAGTGGTTAGAAGATAAAAGGTTGGCTTGGTAAATCTAGTTCTTCACCCTCTTGTTAAAGATCTTGTTTGAGAATTGGGAAGAAGAAAAAAAACGATTGAGAATTCTTAGTCCCATTAATCCAGTGTCTTCGCATGCTATCACTCAATGGACGGCCTTGATCTACTTGCATTTATAATACAAACGCTGGTTAATCTATAATTTTCATAGGTCTCCTTTGAAGGTACCCCCATTAGTCCTATCCCATATTCATGCGTATAACGATGTCAATCGGCTTATGAATTCATACAGAACCTAATCCACTTTAGTTTCATTTGAACTGAAAAGTGCATATTCTCTCTCATGCTGTGTCACGCAGCTCATGTAGTCTTCATTCCAATCCAAGTGGATGTGATAAGTCAATGTGTAATTCACAACGCAGTTTCTGTTGCCCATGGTAAGCTCAATTTAATTATTGTGCATATTGGCTGTGCCTTTCCCCCATAGCATGTAGAGGATATTCTTGGGCGTGTAGCGCTGGTCAGCCTACGCTCCGTGTGTTTTATTTGCCACTATAAAGTCTCTCCGTCGTGTCGTGATGTAGCTAAATCTAAACCACGTGTGATGGGAGACGAAAGTACGTTCACTTCTACCCTGCGTTGGGCTTTTTTGTAGCTGCTCTGGAGATTTGAAAATAGCCGCGAGGTTTCCACGGATGGATCCTCAGAATTCTGATCATTGACTTCGTGAATCACAATATTTTCTTTACTGCTGATGCATAGTGACCCAATCCTTGGAATTGAGATATCTTTTGATGTGATAGAAGGATTAGTTTGAGAGAGATTCAATCCTTCCTTGGAGGGTGTTTTACTTGAGGCATTTTCTCACTTCCCCCTCACCGTGAAAATTTGTATGACACTTCTGCGAATTCGTCTTGCATACTTAATAAAGGCATTGCATATTCGATTATGAGGAAGACACGGTTGACAAAACACAGTAATCTCTGCTTGAAGATAGGAGTATTTGTGCTATTTATTTTTCAATTTTGTTTGCTGAGGAGAAAATCGTATTTTTGGTTATAAAGAAGTTTTTTTAAGTACATGAATCATTTGACATAAGTGAAGACTTCAGTAGCCTTTTTTTTTTTTTTTTTTTTTTTTGGAAATACAAGGCTGTGAACAAAAACTCATTACTAGACCCAACCACACAAATCTGTAGATTCAATCACAAATCCTTGCCTACAGCATTTTGAATTATATTTGATGTTGTATAACCTCTAAAATCCACCTGGAAATTTCAGGGTCATCAACTACAGTACATGGTATATTGATTTCCATAGGAAGTGCCCCATATCATGAATTCTGGCTTAGATCCTTAAAATCAAGGTGTGAGCCAAGATCGGGTTGGCGTAGTGGTTTTTTTCCTCACCTTCCACCTCTAGGACCCTGGTTCAAATCCCGTCGAGAGCACTATGTGGATTTGGTTTTCAGTTCCTACCTGATTGCGTGGGTTTTCACTGGAATAACTCTAGGCCTACACTATTTGATGCTTGTCTATCCTTCCTGTTATTTTTCTGCCGTTGGATGGTGGGCAGTTCACCTGATTGAAATTTACAAATGACTCCTAAGGTTTATTGGATCAGCTGATGGCATCATTGCTTGGGCTGATACCGGTGGGGAAAGGTTTATTCTATGTGTGAGTTGTTGTAACAATTTAAGGGTTTGTTTGGAGGAAGGTGAGTCAGTGTTTGCCGTGACGTACGCCAACGTTAATCTGAGACTGTGAGGTAGTTTGCGCAATTTTCTCTGAAAATACTTAAGAGAGGTTTGTGGTAACACCATGTGAAAATCTCTTTTGAGCAGGGTTGGTTCTGAAAAGAACCGGTTGTTAACGATCAGTATGCTCTGATCGTCTTCTCCTGAAGACGATTTCTCCTGAAGACGATCAGAGCACGATCAGATCATACTGATCGAAACGTTGCGTCGGTTTTTTTCAGAACTAACATTACTCAAAAGAGTTTTCACATGGTGTTTCCGCAAACCTCTCTTGGTTATACTTCCACTATGCAAAGTTTCAATTCCTACCTGAAAATACCTTTTGTTTTTTGGGAGTGATATTTACCCGGACTAAATTCAGTTAAATTCATTTCTAAATAAAAATTAAGAGATCCAAGCAATATTCCTTAAAAAGATTTGCTAATTTAAATGAAAAAAACCCACATAATATTTGTGTCGTGGTTTTTTCAAACATAGAGCACATTCAAAGATTTACAAAAAGAAAAGAAAGAAACATAAATCAAGCCACAGCTATTTTGTGCCCCCCCCCAGTACTTTCACAGTCCACATCCCAATTGGCCAACTTCCTCGCAACAGGTTTACATCAGTATCAACTTGTACATGTAGCCTTAGTGACCGGGCTGTTAAAGTTCCAGCTAGAGGATGAACTGTGGTATTCCAGGAACTGATGCACTTATAAAGGAACGCCCAACCCTCTACATTTTCATTGCTGAGTCAAAATTCTAGTGCTTATGTAAGTCCTAACTCCTTTCACACACAGCATGACAAGTCCATTAGCTCAGCCCAGTTACCAGGTTAACACTGTCAAAACATCTCCACGACAACAGTTGCTGGTACCCTCTCCTCTAATGAATGCTTGAAAATGGATATTATAAAATCTGTCCATCACCTGTGACATTTGACATCTCAATGAAACTAAATCACAGTATAATGCTGTAGGGCTGACCACGCTGGTCTTACGTCCCAGTCTCTGGCCCTGCTGTGGCTGACATCAAGTGACTGGACAACAGGCTTTGATTAGATATTTTGAATCTGTGATGAGAGACCAAGGAGGAAAGACAGAGATAGGTGTCATATTTCAAGAAAAGTAATCTTTTCTGGAGGATACTGTGCTCATGGGGTTCATAGGTTTGATTTGTAAGGATTTTGTGTTGTGGAAATATTGTGGGAGACGCAGTAGTTGTTGACTTTCAATAGGTCAGTTGCCTTACATGCTCATCCTTGATTTTTTATTTTATTTTTATTTTTTTATATTTTTATTTTTATTTTGCTTATTTCTTTCTTTATTTTTTATTTATTTTTTTCTTGGGGGGGGGGGGGTCGGGCAATGCTGAAGTGTTATTGTAGATTTTGTAGTTTTGTTAAAATTACTGTTAGAGATTTTTGGTCAGCTCACTGTCTCTCTGAGATACTGCTCTAGGTTTCTTCAAATTCCTGCTTTTGTTCTTCAATCAAATTGCCCATCAACTTCAAATTACTGGGTGTTCAAGTTTTTTCTGAATTTCTTTTGATTTGCTGCTTTAGCTCATCTTAGATTCGTATGAGTTTCTTACAATTGTGTGTTAGAGATTTCTTCAGCTCACCTTCACCTGAATATCCTTCAGGTTCCTGCTTGAGTTTTCAAAAGTCATGATGGGTTTTGGTCTGATCAATATTTGAGCTGCTCAACAACTCTGTTCTCCACTGTACTCAGTGTATGTTACACTTGGTCATTGCATTTGAGAGCGACAGCTCACATGCTTCACTTCTCCAGCTTCCGGATTATCCCACTAAGAAGATCTCCTTCCTTTGTAGCCAAACCCTCTTGAGAAATTACCCATCTTTCCAGAAGAAGAATTGTTGTTTCTGCTTGAATATTGAATCAGTTGGAGTGTCCGGTGGACACACTCTCCCACAATAATTTGTGCAAAAATGGAAAAGTGTGAGTTTGGCATTTGGAAGTGTTCCTTGCTGAAAGCCTGTTATTGTAATGGAGCAGCAGTATTCATCAATACCATCAGTCACTTTTACTTGGGTTTCTAAGGTAGGAATATTTTTGTATACCTTCACAAAATGCGATGAAAGTTTATATTTTTCAAAACTTATGTTTTAGTGTGTATAAATTCAGTAGGAAAAGAGCCTTGGAGAATGTAAAAATCACAATTATTGTTAATATGCACCTTGCATGTCAGTTAAAGGTATTGTACACTTTTGGTAACTGCTCAAAATCAGTGTCCACATTTTGTGTGATTCAACTATGCATGAACAAACAAACCTGTGAAAATTTGAGCTCAATTGGTCATCGAGGTCACGAGAAAATAGTGAAAAGAGATCTTATGTGTTTTCTGTTTTTTCAAATTATCGCGCGCGATAATTACTATTGTTTTACTCGTTTCTCAGAAACAATAGCATTTTAGGCAGAAATATTTTAAGGAACCCTTTCTATCATTACTTACTTTAAATCATGTAAGTTATGTGTGAATCTGTGAACATTGTGTTTTTCGATCTTACCAATAGTGTACAGGGCCTTTAATTATTCTGAAGCTTAAGAAAATCATAGTTATGCTTACATTGACGCAAGCTGCTAAGCAACTTTACCTTTACATAGTGGATGGTAGGCTTTGTGATGATGACAACAGTGAATTTTTCATTTGTTTTAATCTTAAAGCTAACTTGGTATAGAGGTGGCTCAGGAATATTTCATTCAGACAGTTAAATATTTCCATTTTGATATATTGTAATTTTCAACAAATAGGCATTGACTTGGCATACAAAAACAGGTGTAAAAAAAGTATAACTTCAACATGAGGGCTTTTTGTTTTACTTAAGCATCAATTTCAATCAGTTTTTTAAAACTTGTTTTTTAGTGCAATGTTTGTTTCTCCTTGAGAACTGTTGTGAATTGACTCTACACCCAAAACAAATAAAATAATATATGACCAGCTTTTTTCAAGTTGTGTGCGTGCAATTGCACATGAGGAGTTTGAAAAAATAGCAATTTGAAATGGGTTTAAAAGATTTTGGGAACAGAGTTATTTTAATCACAGCAGGAAACTAACAACCGATGTGACATTTAATTGCTTTTACCATGTACATGTAACTTAAAGGCACAGTACACGTTTGGTACTGACTCTGAAAATGAATGGCAATAAAAACTTACTTGGTAAGAAGTACAGCAGCCTTGGGTAATAAAATGAATTTTGAGAAACTTTTAACTTGAAAATGTATCGCTTTTTCCCCAAAAATTTGAATCTGAGAAGCGTTTCTCTCAGACTGTGTATTCCTATGAGGAATATTCTTCCTGCGTGGAAATATTCGCTCCGCTTTTTAGGTGATATCTCAAAAACGCAACCCACCTTTTGAAGTGAAATTTTTACAGGTTAGTTTTATTGTATGTACCTACATTTATATAGGAATAACACAATCAGTAGGCTCTGATTACCAAACGTGTAGGCCCTACTGTGCCTTTAAAAAAACAAAAATTCTGCAAACCGGTACATGAATCATCAGAGATACTTAAAACGTGCTTCTTAAATTTGCTTTATTTAAACATCATATATGAACAGTCAGATTTTATACAATTGTGTTTTAATTTCACTTTTCAGACTGATGTGTGAAGTTTAGTTCTGAGGAGTGCAAAGAGCTCTCAATAATTGAAGGAGAGCAGTTTATAACTTTCCTCACATTTCTTAAAATGAGGGGCTGCAATACATATTACTGTTATGGGCCTTTTTTTAATGTTATATTTGCGTCATAGAGTTAATCTCCTGCCTCAAATACCCTCAAGTTAAATTGTTGTCGTCTTTTTTTATTACTGATTTATAAAAAACAAGGGGTGTAGAGACATATTATCAAGGGTGTGTTTAGAGAAGCTATTATTCAGTCTGAAGGTCTCACACCACCACATGTAATACATCAGTAGCCTCAATACTCTTACTTTGATAGAGCAATAATTTGTGTTTTGCACTCAGAACACCTGCTGTTTAGAATATGCAACATCAATAATGACTGCACCTGTCACTCAAATCCTTATTAATGATTAAGCTGTTATTAATAAAGACCTTCCACAAATGATTATCATCGCTGAATAAAACCGCCTTTCTTGAAATTCATCTGGGGTTTTTCTTTTCGTTTGCAACTGCAGCCGATTATGCGGAGCTGGGAACGAAAATAGACCCCCTTGCATATGACGTCACTCACAAGCTCAAACAGCGCCCTCTCTCTGAGGTCAGTGAAGACCTATCATTGGCCGAGAAATGTGCGTGGTGCATACCAAAAAAAACGTTTCCGTTGTTTGACCTCACGATGGTGGCCTATGCAAGGGGTCTATTGCCCGGTCCCTTTTGTTGTCTGTGTCAAATTAAATAAATACTAAGTTAGCATAATGAGTGAATTAGTGTCCAGAAACGAGGCAAAAATTGTTCTAAGAACAATGAAAAGTCAGCTTTGTATTGAGACCCCAGCCTCATCAATTATTACTGCTGTATGTATCCCTGCAGTTTAACCACCCACTTTTCACCTTTGGTGTCTTTGTACCTATCTCCCCTCCCCAACTGTCTCTCCCTCTACTATTACCCTTACACCACCAGGGGTCGATTTCACAAAGCACTAAGATTCATCTTAAGATGAGTTATCAGTATTACCACAGTGATTTGTATTGTGACATCACTCTTTGCTAAGCAACTGCGATGGATTTGGAGTTACAATCAGTCTGAACTCTTTGTAAAATCGAGCCCAGCTGATGTATTCAACATACTCCGATTTGGGCAAACCATTTGTAGTGTAGAGCTGCCCAGTATGTACCTACTTTGCAAATAGGAAACTATCACAATTGCTATCTGAATGTGGCATTTTGTCTGGCAAACTTCCTCTAAATTGGAAAAATTTTCTTTGCTGAACGAAATCATGAAATATTGTTCACAATGGAGGAGGAGGTTTCTTCCTCCAATGATTTACTCAGCATGATGCTACATGTAGGCGTACTCTATACTCGGTCTTTTAGAGCTTATCCCTGGTTCCTGTACGACAAATAATTTCATCAGGGTAGTGAAATTGGATCCAGCAAGCAGCAGTTGACGAACAGGCACAAACACATTCATGTGTCAATAAAGAGAAGTTATCATCAGCGGAGATGATAAATGTTTATCCGTAGACAGACGCCCCTCTAATGAAACCAGTCCAAGGCGCCCCTAGCTCCATCTTGTTTGTCAGATCAATTGTTGTTTCTGTACTGTTGGCAATCTTGACTGATTGAAGAGTATTCACAGCTGTATGCCTGCATCTGAGGGTGGCCATCTTGGTTTTTGATTTTTGGTCTGTTTGTTTTTTGTTCCATTCAAAGCCACCCTAAGGCCTAGAACAATGGTGCTGGCCTTGGCTAGAACACTTCAGCCGAGAGCCAGGGTCCAATTTCATCCAGCTTGTATGAACAAAAACTTGCCAAGCACAGAAAGATCTTGCTTAGCAGAAACGGGTTACCAGCCAAGAATCCCAAAAAGTTAACAGTGTTGCAACTGGTGCCCTACTCAATGTTTGCTCAGCCAAAAACAGAAAACATTTTCTTCTGCTAAACAGCTGTATGACATTGAGCCCGGGTCATACTTAGCCAAATAAAAGCTTAATCAGTCACCGCTTATGAAACTGAGGCTCGTAAGACAATAGGCTGGCTCTTTGACTTTAAATGGGAGACAGGGAGTAAGTCGAACAGGTCACACTCTGATAAACACCGTGTTATTCCCAAGTTGGAATGACTTTGTAAAAGTAGCACATTTTTGTTTTTTATTGTTACTTGAATGTACTCAAATTTACCTCTTGGTTTTCATTTTTTGGGGGGGATGTGTTTTTTTTGGGGGGGGAACATGTTGAAAATTGTGAATGCACTTTCAGATTTTTATGAAATAACATGTTAAAAAATACAGGAAACCCAATATAAAGATGCGTATTAATTTAATTTGTAGTAATTCATACCATCTGTATGATCATGTGCATGGTAGGTATAGAAAAGAATTCTGGTGACATAATTACATGTGTATGGATTGTTCTTATGGTGACAGTGCGGGTAGTCAATCCCAACCATAACAACTGAATTTTCTGAAGATTTACTGGTACCTTTCAAACAACATCTTGTGCTTGAGCTGGATCAATTTAATTTGTGAGTACGATGAGTGTTTAAACTTAGCGTAGTTCCCTCTATGTATGCTCAGGATTAAACTTGAATTCTCAGCACTTTGAATTTGTCTTCTGTAATGGTTTGCAAACTATCCATATTGGACCCTTAGGGGTATCAGCTATGTGTACTACACCAACTGTCTGTTAATGTGAGTGAGATGGAAATGCGTCATAGCTGGAGTCTTATTACTGCTTGTTATGGCTCCTGCTGTGTTTTAGACCCTGGCTGCCTGAGAGGGAGATAGCTGGTGGGCCTCTATGATGTCAACATTGACCTGGGCTCTGTGGTTTCGAGTAGAGACTCCGTAAATAGACTTTTATTCACAGCACATCTTTGCTGTGTTTGTCTGTATACAACATGTTGTGATCTTTGTCTATTTATAGGAGAAGCACAGGATTGCTTGGATGTCGAGTTCCCATCAAATCTGTTTTTGATTTTCTCCCAGTTATTGGATTTTCATTTTATAAACTTAACTTGAGTTTCAATCAATCATATTTGAGGAAGTATGTTCACTGACCTAGGATTGTTTCATCAAAGAAAGTGTTAAAGTTTTTCAGAGAGACAGTCTTGGGAGCTACAATTTTTGTCTTCATAAATTTGATGCCCTACACCAAAATCAGTCACTTCTCGTAAATAGTGAAATATCGTAGACAGAGCTCGAATTTTACACTAGACCACTGGCCGAGGCCAGTGATTTTAGCATCGGGCCAGTAAACTTATGTCCGGACAAGTCCGGCGGTCTTTGGCTTGTGTTCAAATATTAACTTTCAGTCTGATAAATACAATTCTGTTAATTATCGAAGACTACTTACCCATATTATACAAATGAGATAAATCTTCATTAGTGCTTTTTCAAAATTCAAACAGTTCAATTATTAACCCTTGTAGGCATATTTTCTTCTCACTTAAATTCTGGTCTTGTACTCAAAATTCCGGTCCAGTAAATATTTTGAGCTACAAGCCCTGTGGTCTTGTGGGTTTTTCCCCCAAGTTCTAGCCCTGGTAGACAACCAAAACAGCAGCCATGAAATAAATGTTCTATATGTAAGATATACTTACTTTATGCCTAAATTGAGTGTTATTTGAAAGTTCTTCTAATCTGTTTGACAAGTAAGTAAATCTAATTTTGAGTTTTGGCAGAGGAAGTGACTGGCATTGTGTCTCATAAATCATGTACATGCTTATAAAACTGATGATGGTGAAGGTTTGTTCTCATAAAGGATGAGACTCTTTTAAACTATTCTGAGGGCTCCACTTGTTCAAACCAATTACCCAGCCTTGCTACCATGGGCAGCGCGCCGTATTGTTACCTCCGGTCACTAACCCCTGGTAGGGATGTACTGTAAAAAAAATCTGAGTGCTTTTATGGCGCTTGTAGTTGTAGGACGCTTAGTACGCGCGTGTGAAAATGCAATTATTTGATGCGATTCCATTTCAAATGAATCATGTTTTTACACGGTCACCCGAAACTCTATAGAGTTAGACATATCACAAGATCAAAGAAGAATAAGAGGGGACCAGTTGCTCTTTGACTTTAGGCCTCTTTTGCCGGTTACCATACTTGAGCATGCGCGTAGAGTGGATCGGCCATAGGCCTTATTAAAATGTGCTAGATTTGAGCACATCTTATTGAACCAATTCCGAATAAACCAAATTGGCGCAGCGAGATCAATCACCCGTGGAAACAAGATTGCCAATGACCCTTCTCTTTCATTTGTTGTCTTCCGAGTCCACCATTTCAGCATATTTTAATCAAATTTTTTTGTTTGTCTATATGTTTCTCTATCCCCCTCTGCTCTTTGTCAAATTAGTTTGTTGAATGCTTCTTTGTCCCTGTCCATTACCTTACCTGCTGCACCAAGCACACTTCAGAACCCTTTATCATCTTTCTAGAAATGTGAACACAAATAAGACGTGACACTTCTTCCTTACTGTTCAGATCTTTAAGGACCTATTGACTTTTCATTTGATATAAGAGAGGGTGGTGTTCTGCCTCGTGACATTATGCTGGAGCGTTTCAGTTTGCTTTCTTAGATGCTTCAGCAGTGCTTCATCATCAGTGGCAAAGTCTTA
The DNA here is from genome assembly GCA_032158295.1 of Pycnopodia helianthoides. Lineage (NCBI taxonomy): Eukaryota > Metazoa > Echinodermata > Asteroidea > Forcipulatida > Asteriidae > Pycnopodia > Pycnopodia helianthoides. Next base: position 4,758,607 of record CM063258.1, on the reverse strand, counting down.
GAGTTGAATGACCCCTTGTATACATACCTTATAGAATTTAGGAACGTAGATGATTGGTGTGATGCAGAAAACACAGTCTGATCGACAAGGAAATGTACCTGTTGTTTTCTTGTATGTATTTTATTTATATATTTTTTATTTGGTTTTATAACGTAATTCAATTTATTCATGCATTGTGCCTAATCATAAGCATGAACCGGTCACAAAGTTCATGGAAATGAACTACTTATTACTATGGTAACTGAACAATCCAATTTTCCAAGGAATCAAGATGATTTTTGTCTTAAGGCAGAAAATTATTTTTCTCAAAAGGGGCTAGGACGACCAGAGATTTTCTTGACAGGATTGCTGCGCTCCGCAGTGACCATCATGGGTGTCGTAACCCTCATCCATTATATATAATGCAGATACAGGACAGCGATCGATTTGACATCGTGGCTGCGGGGCGCCGACTATTTAAGCATCTCTCCCTCAAACAATCTCAAATTACTGGCAACACGGGCATCGATAATGTCTCTGGTAAACTATGCAAGCTCGGCAGCTTTGCGGTAGGATATGTAGTGGGATATAACTCGCTGCGTCCATCATGTGTGCTGTGTTTGCAGTGGATTTAATCTACAGCTACACGTAAAGTGACTCAGTAAAAGTATCCCATATTCAAATGTGATGGATTTTTTCATATGTAAATTGATCCCAAATAAGGCTAAGGAGCGGCTTAAGATAACGGTATGTCTTAGAAATCTTTCCACAAGGTCTTCATCACTGAAAGATAGTTTCAGATTTGTTTTGTTCTCCTTGATTTGAATCTTTATCACTGAAGAAAACACCGGAAGAGTTATTGAGAGGCTCAACTTCTTATTGTTATTAAGTTACATTGGTATTTGGCTCCAGAAGGTTTGTTGCCATAGCTGTGTAGTTTGACTTTTTGATCAAAATCGCACGAGCTTTGAAGAAAAGGAAATTGCACCGTTTACTCCTACATGTGTATATGCTATGTGGTCATCAGTTCAGTCCATCATATCAAGCCAGTATTGCTTTTTCGAAATGTCATACAGTTATTTAGTCTCCAGGAAGGATTGTGAATTTATCTTCATTATGGTGACAGGTTGAAATTAAGAAATGTTAATGGAATGGATGTGTGCATCCTACCAAGAAAGCTTTGCCATCGCTCTTGGATACTCTTTTTGTAATTAACTGTAGAAGTACTTCATGGGTTAATGTTACATACGGAAAAAAGTAACTTATTATTTTTATTTTAAGAATTCTTTACAGAGGAAGGTTGTGCACTCAAAGTAATTACAATCAAACATCTTTTTTAATGTACGAGAGGCAAATGGAAGCTTCTTGTAAAGTTCCACTACTTGGCATGTCGTTGATCTATTGATAATTTGCATCATTACTATCTCAAGTTTAATTCTTTTTTGGGCTGAGACAATTTAAGGGAATCTAACGTACATTACCTGGAGCGTAAATCAACTGCAGTTTTTCCAGACATGGTTCATCAAAGTTATGTAAAAATTGCCTTTGGTCAGTGTTTGTCAATAAGTTATTTGTATAACATTAATCTTTTCTTAAAGGCCCTGCACACTATTGGTAAGATCGAAAAGCACAATGTTCACAGATTCACACATAACTTACATGATTTAAAGTAAGTAATGGTAAAAAGGGTTCCTTGAAATATTTCTGCCTAAAATGCTGTCGTTTCTGAGAAACGAGTAAAACAATAGTAATTATCGCGCGCGATAATAAAAAAAAACAGAAAACACATAAGATCTCTTTTCACTATTTTCTCGTGACCTCGATGACCAATTGAGCTCAAACTTTCACAGGTTTGTTTGTTCATGCATATGTTGAATCACACAAAATGTGGACACTGATTTTGAGCTGTTACCAAAAGTGTACAATACCTTTAAAATCTTTCTCAGTATGAGCAATTAAATTTAGGTGCATTACAATTTTGAAAAGTTATTATTTTATATCTGAGTATCCTACATGTAGATTGATGTCTTAGCAATATCTAAGACTAAGAGACCGTTGAGGTTTTGTATCAAAGTAATTGTCTCAGTAGTGTGAAAATGTCTTAACAGTCGCAAGGCTTCCCGGCAAAAAAATTGTAAAAATTACAATTTTTCGGAAGTAGTGCTTCTTGGGATAATTAGTTCCAATACTAAGGTCAATTTTGTACAGTACCCTTTTGTTGACTGGCGGTCGATATCGGGTGGTATTCATGCTTTAAATCATGTGTTGGGTACCAGGCAATTTTGGCCTCCAGTTGACAAATGGTCCTTGTGCGAATTTGGCCTAAGCTGTCAGATTATAAATAAAACAAAAATCTAATCAAATTTGATTTTTGGTACAGACAATAAGCCTCATGTGTAACACAGCTTTATAATGTCAATCCACAGAGTGAAATTAGCAGCAGAGCTGACAACTCTCCCTGAAAATAAACCAATCTTTCCATGTTCTGGAAACTTTTTCCCTACTATGATTAATGTACTCTTAAATATCTCCCTGATTGTTGTACAAAATCTCCCTGATTGCAAGAGGCAAATATTGGCAGCTCTGTAACAGGTGCCATGTATGCTATCTATACAGATAATAAATTAATGTAGTACATGTGTCGCCATGAAAATTGCAAAGTAGTTGATTCAAAATGTATCCCAGATACGCAATAAGTGCCATGGCTGTAAATAGCAAACTACAGCGTCAAAACACTACAATCATAGTGCCTTATTAAATTTGTCATGTCCATGTCTCCTCAAGGGTAGCAGGCTAATGGTTACAGGGACACCCCATATGTAGTCTGACCCTGAAAAGTAAAAAAAAAAACAGAACAAAGTTGAACTTAAAGATACTGCATAGTTTGTTGATTATTTGGAAATGAATCGGGGTACTCAATCAATGTAAAATCTTACTCTGTGTGAAGTGCAGAGCTGCCAACTCTCCCATTTTCTGCAGAGAGTTCCCTAAGAATAAACCAGTCTTTCCATGTTCTGATGAACAAGTTTGATAATCTCCCTGATTATGGAAACTTTGTCCCTATTATGTTGAATGTAGCTCTAAACATCTCCCTGATTGCAAGATACAAATGTTGGCAGCTCTCGAAGTGTATAATGTACTTGCACAAATTGCTGTTTGAATAAAGTGCCACCATCTTCAAGAGAGTTGTTGTTGAATTTGGTTGTCTTCAGGAAGAGGAAATCCCTAATAAAGCACTTGATGATACAGTATGTGAAGCCTCATGTTGATATCAGACACTTCTCAGAAATAGTGAAATGGCATTAAAAGTGAAGACAACTGAAACATCAGCCTTGAAATCAATATGGTGTGACGTTCTAAACATTCTACATGTTTAGAAGTACTTACTTTCGAGACCTAACTAGGTGTTATTTAAAAGCTCTTATTCTCATCTATTTGATGAGCAACTAAGCCCAGCATTTAGTTTATAGCCGGAGATAAAATCATTTTAAATCTCTCAATACTTATCAGTGAAGAGCAAAAAATTCTAAGAGTATTCTTCATCTCGATGCAAAATTAACATATATTAAATCGTTGCTGTACTCGCTGCTAAAATATAGGATTTGAGCTATCACTAGCTTGATGGTCTAGTGGTAAGACATCTGCTCTAGCATGGAAAAGGTTGTGGGTTCGAATCCCCCCCCCCTCGAGTGGCGTACATGTTATTGTTTTTTTTAACAGGACTTGGGAGAGAACTGAGTATACAGTGTTTAATACACATTGGTGTAAGGGCACATACCAAATAGTATTCTTTACCCCCACCCCACCCACCCCCACCCCCGATACAAAATTGACATCTATTAAAATTCAAATCTAATCTCTCAAGTCTAAACAATCTACTGCGGTGAATGAAATGACCACTGGTTATTTTTATGGTATCTTCATTGAAAGCATTTGATTGGAATGAATAAAGGTACTATACTGTACCTTTAAAGTTTGCAGAGTTGTTACTTTTGTGTCTGCACCAATGCCAGATGGTTAATGATTTTATAGGGTTCACGTGTGTGGGAGCATGGAGTGTATAGCTCCGTGCATAGAGGATGGAGGGTGAGAATTTGGGCAAGTTTCAGTTCCACTTGTGTGAGGGGTTCATGGAACCATTCACGTGTTGGTGTGGTGGAGGGGAAAGCATGTTTGTTTGTCGCCTTATCCACAGATTACTTTGGAGGAGAGATGTTTTTGATGGTTTTGAGGTAAGACAATTGTTGCTGGGGTTTAGTCAACTATCGTTCAGTCTAATTACTGTGTCCAGTTCAAGGATGGATGTGTTTTGGTAAATAAGGGCTGTTTGGTGGTCAAATATGTGTCCCGAATCAGATGTCAACGTGGGACATAAATGTTAATGTAATGTACATGTACATTTACTGATTGTTCACAACTTGCATGATTATTGTGTAAATACTAATGTTGAACCATTTAAAAAAACTCCTGATCATACACATGTACTTCTGGGTAGGCATGTTTTATTTCTGATAATGACCTCAACTGAATACAAATTAAATATTTTCCTTGATCTTGTTCAAATTTTTCACCCAGTTACTGTACCACTCTTTTTTGGAATCAAGGTTGTTTTTTCCCATCACAAAATGTAACCGAATTTCTGTCATGGTATTTTTGTTTTTATGAGTAGCAAGCACTGTATACTCGGTTCTTTCCTGAATCCTTTGGAAAAAAAGTTTCTGCAATTTGGATTGCTGCTTGGTTTCTTTCAGTGTGACACTGAGCAGAGCAAAACGCATGTGCTGTATGTGCTACAACCCACGTGTGGTTGCCGTTGATAGACAGGTGTTTAGGTGGGCGGGGCTTAATGGATTGGTTTTCTTCATAAGGTGACCTCACAATCTTATTCTACGACCAGATTTTAATTATTAATGTGTGTCTTCAAATCGAACTAACTATAAATCGCATCTCCTAAAGGTGATCCCCTGGCTGCCACTTTGGGCTGTATTGTAAACTTGTTTGTGATCCCTGGCTACACAGTAGTTAACGGTTGTATGGCTTCTGACTGGCACCCCCGAAAAAGACACAGACAAAATAAGGAGACCGCCAACATAGGGCTAGATAGCTCAGTTGTTAGAGCGCAGGCACATTAATCCGGAGGTCGTTGGTTCAAATCCCGCTCTAGTCAATTCTTATTTGTTCAACCCCAAATTATTCAAATTGATCTGAATTCAAAAAGCTATGTATTTAGGTCTTTGACAATTAAAGCAGAGGATGTGTGGTATTGGAGGGGTATAAATTACAATGATAATATTTAGTCCTAGTCCTGTCTATTCTAAGAAAATGTGAATGCTGTATTTGCAAATATTTTTGTCACAGATTATTTTACCAAGGTTTTAACAAATTCTTTCATGGCCTTTCTAATGGTGCCATTCTCAGTCTTAAGGCAGCTGAGAGTCCAATTTCCTCCCCTCCACTGGTCTCCTCATCTGACTTCCGACTTGGATTTATCCTTCTCTCCAACCCAAAGTATCTCATGCTACTCTGAAGCCTTCAAAATCACCTGTTATTTGTTGTTAAAACCTGTCCCTGGGGATCAGTACCCCCCTTAGAAACCTCAATTTATTATAGAGATTGAAACACCCCCCCCCCTCCCCTCCCGTTTTACACCACAGTGCACTAAGCATTTCACTGACTTGACATTTGGTGGAAATGTCATTTCAACCCCGGTCATCCCAGGCCGTTGGGCATCCTCTGTGAGATCGACTCATCTTCAATAGGTATCTTCCGATGAACCCATCAACCTTTTCATCTCCTGTATCCATCTCTCCGCTTCCGATTCTCTTTTCGTCAACCTCATGAGACTGATGAAAGAGCAATTGCGGAAAGATTACACAATCATGAGGAGTATCTAGTTTCGTGTACAGCTGCTGTGTAATGAAACTGCCGCTTAGTAAATAATTATCTTAAAGAGTTTCAACCCTTTGGAAAAATCCCTGGAAATGAACTAGCTTTATGGGCTACTTTTAGAGACAAACCTGTAAAGGTTTGAGGCTGTTTGATCCACATGTGTCTATACTTCTTGTTAAACAGAAGAGGGAAAAAAAAAAAAAACTGAGTGTGCATACATTACCCTACATTGTAAGGTAAATGAGCTTGCCAGATATAGAATTATACTTGTATAGTATAGAATTTTCTGTAATATATATATATGTATATTTTTTCCCCTTGGCTAATGAGCAGGGGGTTCTTGTGAATGGTGTGTATACCTTTTTAAAAGGATTTTATCAATTTTGTTAATGAGCCAAATTTGTATTCAGTATTTTTATGAATTTTTTGAAAACTATTTTGTAAAATATTTCCTTTAACAACATCTCCTATCTTTTGTTCTCCTTATACTTGCCATGTTTTATTCATCCTATATAACGAGTAAATGCTAGTCCTCTTTGATGTCCAAATTTGTGTAAAATGGCTGATTGCCCTTACAGAAATCCTACACTTTAATCGTGACTTTTTGCAATGTTCCCTCCCCCTTGATCCGTCTCACTTGTCAGAAGTATCTCAAAGAGGACGAAATGATGGAGAAACATCTCCTCCTCCTCCTCCTAGATACTTTAAAGGTGCCTTATTAGATTGCCTAAAAAGGCCTTATATGACTTAGTCCTCCTACAAACCACCTACATTGATTGATTGCTCCTTCAGCCTCTATCAGAGATTTCGGCCAAGACGTCATGGAGTGGGCTTCTTTCTCAGGCAGTGCCAAATGACGTCTATTTTTCTAAGGCTTATTGTCAACTTCACAGACATGTACGTTTGTTTGAGTTTACAGTAAAACTTCATGTGGAGATAGTTGTTTGAAGAAACAGGCAAAGTTTATAGAAATACAAACAAAATATGAAGACTTGTTTGTGTCTGCTAAGACGTCGTCCATAAATTTCAAGATGTTTTCCCCATCTTAGTCAGTGCTTCTGCATTAAGATGACTGTTTGCATAGAGTGTAATTAATTTTACAATGAATACCTGATAGTACTGCAACAATAATTTTGATTTATTGCAGCATAGGCCTATTCTTTAAATTTATACTTAATTGTCAGATTATTTCCCAATTATCAGAGAGATTCTTTGAGCTCTTTATTCTCTTGTAGGATAACAATTGATTGCATTATGTGGCCATTGGTATGAAAGGACTCCACCATGACCTCAAAGACCCTTGCACATCAATGCCTTCTTGGATAAATGGCCAGTTCAAGGTGGTTTGTTTCCAAGGAATTGTTTTTGAAGACTTTGGATACTCAATCTTAGTTTGGATATCATTTTCTTTAATGGGATTGAAGAATGTATCTGGTAAAGCACAGTAGCTGGCAAGTGGCAAAGGCCCTCCTACTCTTGTGCTGGAATAATTGACTCCATGGATTGCTTTTAATGTTCATGTTACATGTATGTTTACAGAATTGGTAAGAATTTTTTTTATAAAATATACTTTTTGATCACAGATTTACATAAGACTTACACGGTCTGATGAGGATGATAGTAGAAAACATCCCTTGAAATATTTCTGTCTGAAATGCCATATGTGATGAGAAATGAATAAACTAATTTTCCGATTGGAGTTTATCGCTCAGTGAGCGTTTGATTCATTTTTTGAATCTCATATGGTTTCATGCAAATATGTAATCGGTTTTTCAATATTTTCTTGTGACCCAGATGGCCGACCGATCTCAAACTTCTACAGGTTTGTCAGTTTATGGTAGATTACATAAAGTGCTTACACTGCCAGCAACTGTTTTGTTAGCAAAAACCAATTCTGTAATGTTCCTTTAAGCGTGGCATATTAGAAGTGTTGACCTGAGAACAAAAGAGGTCCACATATTGTAGGGACTTGAAACACTATATGAACCTACACTCTCCCAGTGTTTTTTTAGTGTTGAAAAATATGTTTTTTTCTTTAAGTGCATAGAACCGTCCTTGCTCTATGATAGAACAAAGGAATGTTCACAATGTCCATAGAGTGTATTGCAACAAAGAGCTGTGTGTAATTTAAAGTGTTTTAAAACTTCTTCTTTTTTTTACTTGAAGAAGGCAGGATATATTTATTTGTTTATTTATTTATTTATTTATTTTTGCAGTGCATCAAGATTTTGTTCAGTCATATTATATATTAGTTTGGATTGTTATTGTTATTTCTTATTGTTGATAGTATCAGATGCCTACAGACTTACACAAAAGCCATATGTCTTGCTCTGGTGTTACCCTTTGAAAGTGGTTAACATACCAACAAGAGCATTTCTCAATCAGCAGGGTTATTAAAGAATTATATCATAATCTGACGATCATCCAGATGTATAGATAACCTCTTTATCTCCATGAGAAAAAAAAAAAGAATCTGGCCAGAAACAGTTAGAGCATGTCTTGACATTATCTTTCTCTAATTGAAAAAATCACGGCCGTGCAGTCACCCCTCAATAGCAGGTGGTCTTCTGACTGTCTCGGTAGAAGGAAGGAACATGTCTATCATCTCGAGGTAGATACTTTCATGGGCGGGTTTGTCAGTCATGTAACAACACTCCTATCCCATCTCATATCAAATGAGGGAATAAATTAAGGCATCTGTCACCGACGTTGTTCATTCACAGATTGTTAGAAAGACTTCCATGGATTGCTCATTTGAACATTAAGAGAACACTGGGGCAGGGAGAGCCTTCATTCCTGTGGACTGGGCCCTATTTCATGGCTCTGCTTACTGTAAGCAGGGAATTCACGCTTACGTCAAGCATATTTTGCAGGTTAGCAGGGAATTTCCGCTTACTAGTGTATGTGCGTAGTCCACGTTACTAGGCATTCTTCGCTTACACAGCTAGTGCAGATATTTGGCGCTTGCCTATAACCGAAGATTGGTGGTAGAAAGCGCAGAATTTGGCGGTAAGCAGAGCCAGAAAATTTGGCCCTAATCTCTACGTTATTTTTTGGGGGGGGGGGTAAAAAAGGACTTAGTCGTACACACTCAGTCGTACACACTTTATAATTTTTATGACATGTTTTGGCATATTTTCATTTCACCTTCTGTTGAATTGGGAAAAAATTTCAAGCGGATGTTGTTTTTTTATCTGAGAAATTAATAAGTGAAATTAAATGAACTTAAGAATAAAGTTAAGTATGTCATTACTGTTTTATCAATATCTGTGTTATCTACTGATTTTAATTTTTTTGTGACCCGTTTTGTTTTTTTATTCAGTTTTTTAATTATTTTTTGTTGATGATGCAAAAAAAAGAAAAGAAGAGTTTTCCCAATCAAGGTCAGAAATGTTGTATACGTGTACATGTAGTTTTTCTGTGTAGAGACAAATTTACCAGCAGTTTAACCCCCTGATCAGATTCTGTTTACATTGATTCAATAATCCTAGCATTCAGCCAAGTCAAGAATTAATATTTCTCTGAAGCTCAGAACTGAAGAGAATTTTACACTGCACATTGACCTGCTTTGTTGATTTTTGTCCTAGCTCATAAACTAAAAGCTTTTTTTCTAATAAGAAAAGAGACCCAATTTTTTTCAATAGCCCAAAGTATATGTTTTAAGATGATTGTTTACACGAGAAGTAAATTCAATAGGCTACATTGACAAACCCTCATTTTATTTAAGGCAATCAATTTTGCAACTAAACCAAATTAAAACCATGCCCATCTTAATTAATTATTTTTATTATGAGGGTTGACATTTTTTATTATTCAGAATTTCCCTATGAGCATTGCCTGACAATTTTCATTGAGAATAAAAAAAAAATTGGGTTAAGTTTCCTGCATATATTAAAAATAATGATATATGTTGAGAAACACATATCGAGAAACACAGGCCGTTTTCCAATAGGCAGCAATGGCTAAGGCCAAGGTTTTAGCCAGGATTTGGTAAAAGGGTGTCCAAATTTGCTGGAAATTTTAAAACTGGGTGTCCAAATTGTTCGCTTACGATACATTTACATGTAAATGACAGATAAACCAGGGTGTCCAAATTTAAAACACCCAGACACCCCTCTGGCTAACACTATGGCTAAGGCTGTTGCTAAGGGTGTTGCTATGGGCCTCCTATTACTCAACGCATGTTAAATTGACAATCAGGCTTCAGCCCCAGCAGCTAATTTGGACATGGCCTCAGTTCAGCTTGTATCTAGATTGCACAGATCTTTCTTAGCCCTCAGTAACTCCCGATAGTTCATTTCTCTCCGACCATTCAAATCATAACCTCCCGGCTCGTATGCCGTCCACTGTTGTCGTTTTGTAATTTTAGCAGAGTGCTCCCCTACAATGAGAAAGGAATTAGATCCCATGTTGAATTACTGTCTGTTTGTTTTGAAAATTTCAAGAGCAGCCCTGGCAGAGATATTAGTGTACTTTCATTTGGGGTTAATTTTTAAAGAAATTACTTGAATAGCTCTGACTTAGGGTAGGAACTAGGTTTTTTTCTGGAGACGGTTTTAGATTAGCCCAGATAGAAGTAGGGTCATTTTATTTTGGAGGCGGTGTTTCAAAAATGATTTAAGTAGTTTGGGAGTTTCACATCTTGCAAGCTGTCCAGCCATCCATTGGGTGGCATGGGTAGGATTTTGGACAGCTTTGGACAGCCCATAGGTCAATTCAGCAGGATAAATGCCAGCCAAATGTCAACTGCCCAGCTAAATCTGGCCACATATTCTATAAATATACAAGATAATAAATTGAAATAAATATTGTACACAATATGCTATTTTTGAGAGGGTGGGGTGGGAGGTTTATTTAAGCTGACTTTCCAAGTATAACTTTTCAGACTTTTCCTTGAGGGTTTGGGGGAGAATATGAATGGCCACTGTAGCTCGGACAGAAAAATAGGAATCATCTATTGGGCATTATTTTTTTTGGGGGGGACACACCAGGGCCCAATTTCATGGAGCTGCTTAAGTAAAAAATTTGCTTAAGCACGAAAATAGCTTGCTTATTTTACACATGTTACTGGCCAAAATTTAATGCCTTATACATTGCTTGTGACTGGTATTTAGCTGTTGTTTACTTAGCATAACAATTGAGTGTATAGTCTTGGCCGGTAGTCTGATTTTACTAAGCAATGATTTTTTTGCTTAAGCAAAATTTTATGCTTAAGCAGCTCCATGAAATTGGGCCCAGAATTGCTTAGATAGAAAAAAGGGCATTGTATTTTAGAGGAGTGTTTTTTAAAGAAACAAATAGACTTTGTCCAACTGGGAGGTTATTTTGCAATTTAGACCATCCTTGAAAGCAAAGACCAATTACTGTTTCCCCTCAGGACTTTGAGCTTTACTGGATCTTTATAATGCCACTTCAATGAGTGTTTTATAGTTGCTTGCTCAGTGGAGCCATGAATAGCAGACAGAATTTAAAAAACCTGTTTCTCTTTTTATCTTCTACTTAAAAAGTAGTTAATAATGAAATTTTTATTTCCAATAAAATGTGCAAGTCTCGCGCTCATTCGAACTTCCGGGACCATAGTGGTCCCAACCATGTCTATTATTTTAGTTTAACATAGTTTATGACTATGAAAATTAGCCTATATGTTGGGAATGTAATACATAGTGATAAAAAAATATGAAAGTAAAATCAGTTCAACAATATAACGAAGAAAACCCAAGAATTAAACTTGACCTCAGCTTCCGGTTACTGAATTTTGTGCTCACCTCCGATAACAAAACTTATGTAAACGCTTGTTTTGGATGCGCGTTGATAGATGCCAGATGCTGTAATTGCAACGCGAGGCCTTTTCATTGCAGTCTATGGTTGTTGAGGCGTCAGCGTCCTCTATAAACTGTGCCAAGCATTAATTTTACGCCGGTGTGACCTTCGCGAATCCGCGTAAGGATTTCTAAAAAGTTAAGATCAAATAAGCATCCTTGTTCCAGAGTTTTAATTATGTTTAAATAATAATCAACACATTATTTTTGTATTTATTATAAAAGCTAAAACTAATTTTATAAAAATTGCACTGAGTATTTTTGTTGTTCAGATTCGTTCATTAGGCCTAGATATAATTTAAAAACAGATTTGACTTCAGAAAAAAAAAAATGTTCTTCGTTTGACGTGTTTTCTTGTTCCGATACGCGCGAGACTTGCACAGTCTATAGACTGTGCAAGTTCCGCGCAGTTTCGAATTTCCAAAAGCAAGTTGGTTCCAAACATATTGCGTTTCACATGTGCCTGATTTTGTTTCTTCAGATACTTTAGTTAAGTTTATGATTAGAAAAAATATTATCATATTGTTAGGAGAGTAAATTTTTGCCATTAAATATATAAAACTAAAATAAATTTAACAAATCAACAAAGAAAACCTGAGAATAAGACTTGACCTCTGATTCCGGTTACTTGTAAACAACTAAGAGTTTGTGCCCAACTGATGTTCATAATATTTAAACCTATTTAATGTTCGCACAAATTTGGGCATGATTAGCAAGTGGCGTTTCAAAAAAATTACCATCCTTGTCCCAAGATTTATTTTTGATTTTAACAAAATATTTGTGTTATATAAATTTGTGAAATTGTATTTATAGCAAATTACTCTGGGTATTTTTTATTTTCAATAATTTTTTATACATAGAATGTAAAGAGGAGATTTGATTTCATAAAAAAAATTGTCTTTGTATGAGTTGTTTTCTTATTTTCGATATGTGCAAGACTTGCATAGTCTATACTCTGTATTCTGAGTTCTCGAGAAGCTTCTTGTAATTTCTTTTTTAAATTTCGGTGATACTGTTCATTTGTTTTTTTTCCTCATACAAACAAAAGCTGTGTTAGAAATGAGGTAGAATTCTAAAATCCGCTTTTCAAGAGATCTACCATCATGTTTTTGTAGTCATTCATTTGTGCAATCAGCGACATGCTTCAAAATTCAGTTGAGATATTAACAAAATCAGACACAAAGAACTTGTGGCAAGAACTATACAATACACTTCTTTGTCCATTGTGAAGTCAAGATATTACCATATTTGGCGATGTAGTGAGACTTAAACATCTGGTATTCAATTTGATAAGTATAAAACCACAACCACATGTTTTCACCCCAAAAAGACTCTTTAAGCTAATCATGTCTCCTGTTGTGGTACATGTCTTATGTGATGATGTCATCAGTTCTCCATGATCTTATTGTGACTTCTTCACTTTGTCCCTTTAGCCATTTAGCTAATTTGATTTTTCGCATTAAATTTCCTTCCCAAGGCATTCCACCAAATTCCTCAGCTAAATCAAAGTCTTTAAAGGTATTGTACACTTTTGGTAACAGCTCAAAATCAGTGTCCACATTTTGTGTGATTAAACATATGCATGAACAAACAAACCTGTGAAAATTTGAGCTCAATTGGTCATCGAGGTCACGAGAAAATAGTGAAAAGAGACCTTATGTGTTTTCTGTTTTTCAAATTATCGCGCGCGATAATTACTATTGTTTTACTCGTTTCTCAGAAACGATAGCATTTTAGGCAGAAATATTTTAAGGAACCCTTTCTACCATTACTTACTTTAAATCATGTAATTTATGTGTGAATCTGTGAACATTGTGTTTTTCGATCTTACCAATAGTGTACAGGGCCTTTAAGAAAACAAATTGAAATTCAACGGTGCAGGATTTTTACTGGATTTGTAAAAACAACTACGCTTTGATTCATCCACTGATAGAGATTGTTTACCAATAATTGTTCACTCTTGCCGTCATTTATTGAGTGTTCTTCAGACAGAATGTCCACTGACGTCATTGCAACGTGAGTGTTTTTTGATGTCAAGCCCCCTTCCTGTGGAACTGACTTTTGTTTGCACAAAGATACAAATTGTCTGCCGTGACAGGGTTAAGTAATTCAATGCTAATTTGGATACCTGAGTTTATAATTAACTGCAGGGTACACCTGTTGTTGTTTTTTAATTAGTCTAGGGTGATGAATTTATAATTATCTTATTTTCTCAGGTATCATTGACATTAGTACCAACTGGTGTCAGTTGTGTACTGTTTCTTTGAGACTAAATCAAAAATGTATTTTTCTCTTGGCTGTAAAATCTCATCTTTTGTCTTTTGCATTTTATTTTGTTCACTATTGATCATAATAGGTATTTTAATATCAGAAATAATGAATACTTTGAGTTTTTTTTTATACAAAATATTACCATAAAAAGGGATCATCTTTGCAGTCATATTTTTGTCAGTAAACATTTAATATTCAGTCTATTTTGAGTTTGGGGATCATTGCTAGATCAAAGGTCATTATCGGAGAATTGAGTTATTCCGATCAAGTTCAGCCGTCCATATGGAAATGCCATCTATCGTTGCACACCGCAATCACTTTGCTAGCTAGGGATGTCAAGTCATCCATTTCATCTAGATGGATGGCTTTTGCCGCTTTCAGGGTTTGAAATTATTTAACAATTGGATCAAGCTACTCAGTCATACAATCCAGAATCTTTGATCAGGAAAAAGGGTGCTGTATGCAAGCACCAATATGATTTCCAACCATCTTAATGTTTGTACAAATAAGATGTAAGATTTTGTTTTTCTTAAGTTGTGAAATCTGCCCGAACAATTTCAAAACGCTCAAGGAAGGGAGTTCTAATAAAAGTGCTGAACAAAATTATTTCCTACTCGCGTGCTATTTGGACTTTTTCTTTTAAAACTTGATTGAAATGTTTACCTGCACTCGGATGTGAAATGGAGTTCTTTAACCTTGTTTTTGAAATGAAAGGGGAAAATGCTCGCAGGTTTTTAAACCTTGTCTTTGTGAGTTAATAGAAAGATAACAGAGAGGCAAGAAGGGAAGGAGGAAGGCGAGACTTGGGAAATCACTGAGGCAAGATGAGGACGATTTGATGGAGCATGTGTTGTTTGGTGGTGAGCGCATCATCTATCATCATTTATTGCCGTGAAGAACATAGCAAGAGGAAGTGATCGTTCGACTTGACCACTTGGAGGTATACGGGCCAAGAAGCGTGCATGGTTGTATGGTGATGAAGACAGTCAGTCTGTGGATGAGTGTCAGCCAGTGAGCACCTTCAGTGGAGCTTTGTCTGTGATAATTCCCCAGATGGACACTTTATGGGTTAATAGGTGATAAGCTTTACTGGATTCTGGCGGTGGGATCTGAAGCTTTTACGGCGCGGCTAGTGGAAGCGTTTGTGAATTTCTGCAATGCATGGCACTGATGCTATGTTCATGGTAAGTCGCTTTGGGCCCCTTCAGGAGATGGAGTGTGACTGGATCTTGACTGTGTGGATGTTGAGGATTAAGTCAATTGTGTCATATACAACCAGGGTACATTGAGTATTACAAAATCTTAACTGTAAACGAGTGGTATTAGCTCTTCATTTTTTCCATTGTTTGTATTGTAATATTGCTTCATGCGTTATAGTGAAATATGTTTACACTGTACATGTAGCTATAACTATAAACCTGAGTCATCACTCATCAGTCTCCAGGGCCATTGGACTTTTTGCGTCTTTGTAGATCTGGTAAAGTTGTTTCCGTGAAATCGGATGAAATAATGGTTTGTAAGTATGAGAGGTTGCATGCTTTTTAAACAAGATAAAGATGGTTGCATTTTGTTTTTGATGATCAGTTGGCACTGATTGCCTGTGAGGGAAGATTTCTTGTGTAAGGGCAACACAGTTTTGCCTGTAAAAGATGTCTGTGAGGATTTTGAAAAGTTTGAAAACTCCAAAGATTGCAGGCAGGAGACTTTTCAAAATTTTTGTGTTGTCCATCTGAATGCTGCCTTCAATACCGCCAGAGATGCAGTTGATACCCGCTGTTACCGCGCTAAACATGGATCATTGGTTATTGCTGAATATATCATTGCTGTTTTCGTTGCTGTTTTCTCAAGTAGGCACTGTGTCAAACTGAAACTTTCAAGGTGACTTTTATTGTGTCTTTCTTTATGATGTTGACCCTACCTTTAAGCCGAGATGAGCTAGCTTGGAAAATCATCAGTTCATTTAATTCATTTTTTTAAATTTCCAGCAACCAATCATGTATTTTGGAAGGGGATGTGGATTTATGTAGGAATCCAAGCAACACTATTCCATACATAAACGGTGTGCCAGTGTTAGTTTTCCCGCATCACAGGCATCTTTGACCAATGATGTGGACGTAATTATAACAAGCGAGTTAAGGCCATGAGCGATTCGTGTACACTATCGTAAATGCGCTCATGTAGTTGCGGAAGCACGATACAAGGCATATGAGATTGACCTAAAATGGATTGGTCTATAAAACTAAAACGTAACAATGATTGAAGGCTTCGGTCTTAATGCCATTACAGGCATCTCTGACCAATGATTTTGACGAGTTAAAGCCTGAGCGCTATGTTTACTTTGCTCGGTCCAAACACTTCATCCAAAGGCGCTAAGATGGGCTGATGGACATTGGACCATTCTCCATGTCCTTATAACCCCAGGTCACCTCTTACTGTTTACGAAAGATTCAACTGTCATTAATAATGTAGGTCTTGTGTTAATCTGGTGCAAAAAAAGTTATCGTCGTTCTTTGCCTTGTGCTGAAAATAAGGCTCAATCACAACTTTTTTTTTGCAACTTTCATTTAAAAAGATTGTTTACATTATCCACGGAGCCATGGATCAATTTACACAATCCATGATTGGGCGCATTGCGCCGATCAGCAGTTCAATCGTTCCCATCATGCAACACTACATTCTGAACAAGAATTTGTACAAGCTCATCAGCCCATCCCGGCAGTCTGGGATGAGACCGGTGGGGCCGAGCAAAAATGTGTTCGCTAACTCAAATGTGCCCAAGTAGTGGCAGAAATGCCGATACAGCTAGGGCATTTGAGATTGACCTAAAAACGGATTGGTCTGTAAAACTAAAACATAGTTATGATTGAAGGCTTGTCTAAATGTCATCAGATAAGGTTTTGGGGTTTGATTCGGTTCATAGCGTGACACTGAATCTGTAGCACATTGTAAGCTAACACTACTTGAACTGCATTATGTTGTGTCAACATGGTAATGTCATCAAATTGAGTTTCTGAAGTATCGGCACTTAACACTTCTAACAAGGTTACCAACAGTATTCACCACTCAAACTTGTCAGATAATGAAGGATGTATGTAGTCCGACCATGGAGGTACGGATTCCAACCCTGGTCTGTCCGAGTCTGAAATTTCACTCTTGAAGGGGTTAGGACTTTGAATTCTACTTTGCGGTGAACTTCACTAAACCACTGCCTCAAGTCATAAGAATAGATCTGCTCTGTTACATGAATCTCCCTGGAACATTTCATACTTATTAACCTTTCTTCAAGACACACTTGCATTGTATTTCCAGCTACATTTTTTCTATTCTTCTATCTTTCTGATTTGGGTGCTTTTTCCTGCTGTCTCTTACAAACCACATTATTAGTAGTAGTATTTATTTGACCATGGCAAGCCATACAACAATCTCAAAGAACCAAGTAAATGAAAATGAAAGACAAACTAATCCAAACAAGAAAAAAATGTAAACAATTAGAAAAGTAGTAATCATTTAGATATACACCTAAAATCAACCTGATACTACTTGTATTTGTAATTATTACAACTACTTCTCCTGAGTGAAGCAGCCTTTTAGAATATCAGACTTGGTATCATTTACTCTAACTTCCTCTAAGGTCAAACCAATTTATTTGAGGCAATGGCCTCTGTAATATTGGAATTTTTGAAATAGCACAGTGTACTTTAATTGAAAAAACAAGATACTCCCAAAAATCTTCTTCTTGGTTTTGGCTGATTTTGATGGATTCAGTGCTGCGCAGCCTCTGAATGGAACAAGGCTTGAGTCTTTTCATTTAAAGTTGAGGTGTTGGAACTGGTTAAGTTTAATTTGATGTCTTGCTGCAGTGAGACTTTGTTTTATAAGTGGCAATGCACTTGTCTTAAGATTTGTCTTTCATGGACAAATGCAGCGGTTCTCAACAATTGTCTAAAAAATTTACATCTCACTCCAATGCTCAAAGAGGAATATCATATCCCTTGAAGCAATATCAGGAAATGGTGCCTCATTAGTAAACCAAATCCACAAGCAGCAGTCAAACGCTTTCTATATCCACTTAGATCATGAAGGCAACAGGCCATGGGGATCCACAACTTAGACTCAAGTCCCTCCCTGTCTATTCCCTACGGTGATAAAGACTGAGAAGCACCAAGTGTTCTGCATACCCTGTATGACGCCCGGCGTCATAATACTTCAAAATACTTCAAATCATCACAGGACATGCTCCTTTAGTTCCAAATCCAAGGATTTCTTGTGTTTGTTCACAGAATACCCTTTTGACATGACAAAACATTAGTTTTAAGGCCTCCATGCCCTTTGTAAAAATATACTCTAGTAAAGATAAAAAGATCAAAGATCTTAAAACTGGTTGCAGACTTGCCAGAACTTAGGACAGATTTTCAAATACTTAGAGAGGACTTTACAATGAAACAACTTTCTTTAATAATAATCAAGTGAATGCAAGGAACACACCACAAAATAACAGCTCTTGGAAATTTAACTGAAAGCTTTTGACTTTCTCAAATCTATTAAAATTTTGAAATCTAAATTTGTTGGTAAAAATGGCAAAAAAATCGGACCTAGCATATTTAAATATTAATTTACTGATAAGGAGCTGGGTACCATCATGGCAGTCGCCCTTTCATCACTCCATATTATGAAACCAACTTTTCCAGCCAAGAATGCCAGCATTGTACTCACCAATCCTAGGTTGTTCACTGGGGGCTCCTCTTAGCAAGCACTAATTGTATTGACCCTGGGTTTTCTTAGACTTATTGCCATCCATTTGAATTGCCATGGTAACGTGCAGAGCTTGGAATACCAATTTCTTATATGACAAAAACCAAGGTTAGTATTAAGATTATATGTCTTGTCAGTGCAAAAACATTTCCTAAAATAGCACTTACATTACGTGCACTTACATTACGTGCGATTTTGAAATTGTCCCAAGGTTGTTTCTCAGTTTAGCCCGGATGTAAACACAAAACAAGTACGCCACAAGATACAATGTTTTTGCATGGAGGATGTTTGTGGAGATACAACGTTTTTGCAAAATTTACAATATTCTGTTCTCCTTTCTCAGCATTCACACTCAGGAAACTTACAAATCATGTTCCTATTACTCTTTTGATTAGAGGGTAACATTTCATTAAAAGCATTTCAGAAACCTCTTAAACCAGTCTGTAAAAGTGTCAAACAGCAGGTGTTCCTGGCAGGTGCACACATCTTTGAATGTGTTGGGAAAAGGAAAGAACCATTGTACTTTAGTTGAATACCTTTTTCTGTCGGTGTTTGAATATGGGACCTTTTAATTTTCTAGTCATTGTGTGTTTGGTTTTTGTCCATAAAGATAGAAGTCATTTTATGACTGTTTGTGTTTAGAATACTAAATGGTATTCCCCATCAGGTCATAGTAGTCTTAATGGTTTATGATAACATAAACAATGGCAAGAGAAAAACTTACAAGAGAAAACATTTTTAAAATGCGAGGACCGATTTTGTGGCAAATTTTACCCCAAATTTAGGAACAATTTTTAAATAGCTATTTTTTATAGATTCAAGAAAGTTATAATATTGAATGTATTTCACACAAAATGTCCGCTAATGATAAGTGGTATTTGAAAATAAAAAATAAAAATGAATTATTATTTATAGTCCGGATCTGGAAAATACCTCACGTCCATCAGCCAATTTGCAAAAATGTTGCATAATACATTTATTTTATGCATTGTCCATTGAGTATGGTTTTCGTTTTGAAATGGCATCATCTGTTAAAATTCGACTGAAAATTTTACTTTTTTGTGAGAATCAAGCCATGCAACTTAAACAGTTTTCAGAAGCGGCAGCTTTTGGTGGGTTCCTGGTGGGTTTGGTGGGTTGTTGGTTTGGGTTGTTCTGGTGGGTTGTGGTTGTGTGGGTTGTTGGGTTGTTGGTGGGTACCTGGTGGGTTGTTGGTGGGTTGTTGGGTTCCTGATGGGTTGTTGGTGGGTTAATGGGCTGTTGGTGGTGTTGGTGGTTGTTGGTTCCTGGTGGGTTGTTGGTGGTTGTTGGGTTCCTGGTGGGTTGTTGGTGGGTTGTTGGGTTTCCTGGTGGGTTGTTGGGTTGGTGAGGTGTTGTGGTTGTTGTGGTGTTGGTTGTGGGTTGTTGGTGGTTTTGGGTTCCTGGTGGGTTGTTGGTGGGGTTCCTGGTGGTTGTTTGGTTTGGTGGGTTCCTGGTGGGTTGTTGGTGGGTTCTGGTGGGTTGTTGGTGGTTGGGTTGGTTTGTTGGTGGGTCGTTGGTGGGCTGTCCGTGGGTCATTTGTGGGAATGTGGGTGGGCCCTGAACCCTTCACATGTAAGTTCACGCCTCTCCAACTCAGTGTTGCTTTTGTCGAGATGATTCACTGCCTACTAATTAACCAACCCTTTATAAAACAGGTGGAAAGGTTACTTTTCTCAGTATTATGCATGCTCATAATTCTTGTCAAGAGAATATGACTTCCTACTGGATTTTCCTGAAAAACGATGGCAGACTTAACTAGGGATTGCACAGTCCCTGTGATGGTTTTTATGAATGATAAATTGGCATTCTGCTTTGCTGCAGTCAAATTAATACATACATTAAATACACTGACCTTTTCAAAACATTTCAGCAGCTTAATGCTTTGTAGATGTTATCAAAACACTAAAAAATGTCCTTAGGCCATAGACCCCCTTGCGTATGACATCACAAGCCTAAATAGCGCCCTCACTGAGTTTAATGAAGACCTGTCATTGGCTGAGTATTGTGCGTCATACACGTATGCACATTTCAATTGTTTGAACTCAGCGATGGCGGCCACATAAGGGTCTATTGTTTTGCATAAAGTGATAAACAAAACAAAATTGATTATTGTTTTTTGTAACAGAGGTATTAATATTACAAGGTATGATAAACTATTTTTATAAAATAAAATGTTGTTAATTTTATTTGTCTCCTATTCAAGTTCTTGAACCCAAGTTGGGGCTTGAAGGGAGGCTATTCTGGCCCCCCTTTTTAACTAGTTATTTTTAAAAGGTGTGCATCATTGGTAAGATTGAAAATATAACTGTTCACATATATATTACATTGTATAAAGATGGAATGGTAAAAAATTTCATTCAAATATTTTTGGCTGAAATTCTATAGTTTCGAGAAATGAGTAAAACAACTGAAACTAAGTATAGTATTGGGTCACATAAAGTGCCGATACTGGTCTTTGACATTTGTTGGTTGCATGTTTTAATGAAGGAATCGGGTTGGCATAATAGGTTTTTTTTTCACCTCTGTGGACCCTTGTGTAATGATAAGATTCAACAAAACGTACTCCCAAAGTACGTTCAATATGTGTTATACAGGCATGCAACTTTTCCTCGGATCAGCTGATTTCCTCTTTTTTTATTCTCAGTTTTACCATTCAAAATTGAAAAATACTGTACAAAATCATTGACATTTTGTAATTTCCTCTTTTTTGGTGAAGTTACAGTTGCATGCCTGGTTATAGTATTTTGATTGAGGAATCCAAAAGGACAGCCTGCTCACTATGACCGTGTTCTCCACTTGAGTTGATAACATGTCAACAAATTCAGTCAGCTACAGGAAACAGTTACAACATTAATGTACCCCATGGATTCCCCACCCCCTACTTCCTCCTAACACCACATCTGTCTTTGAAAAGATTGAAGCGTACTCAATGATGAACCTTCCTTATTATAGGCCCCCTTGTATGCCAGCCTTCCTTGTAATTGCTACACAAGGTTGCCTCTAATGAAAATCCCTCCTGAGCTTCTCTGTTGAATTCATCAACTCTTCTTTTTCTGACATTCTTTATTAAACTTGAAACCTATAATGTTGTTAATGCATAGCATGCCTTCAGTCTGACACCCGTACTAAAGGGATAGTATATCAAAAGATGAAGTAAGGTATTGGAGGTTCACTTTTTATCTAGTTGCACTTATCCTGATAAACAAATTGATGCCTCTTAACCTTGACCTGGACAAAGCTGCTTGATCAAAGTAGCTTAGCAAAACAAAATTATGCTTACCAGATTAAGGTTATCAGCCAAAATACTATGTCACATGTACTATTTGTGGCTGGTATCCTTCTTATTTTTGCTTAGAGGAAGTATGTTAAGCACTATTGTCTGCGTAAAGGCTCATCTGTAAAATTGGGGTCTGTTTGTGGCTTAAGATGCAAAGCCAAAGCTGTAGGATGACTGGTCTTGGCTCAAAGCGGCTCAAGTCAGGTCTTGTGCTTGATCTGTAAATAATAGACACGCACAGCTTCTTGTAACAACTTGAGTCAAGTCTAGAGAACAACACACTTATGAACAGAAATGGCATGTGTGAATGTTAGAAGAATTCATTGGAGTAAGATGCAACAAATTATTCAATTGAAGCACAACAAGATAGCATCTTTAGGAAAGCAACAATTATCTTGAGAAAATTGTCTTTGTGTAAGTCACATCTTTGGGAAAATGTTAATTGAGTTTACCCATTAGGATGTAAATCCTCTATTTTTAAGAAATAGAATTATGAAACTAGCCTCATACTGAATAGGGAACTTTTATAACTTAGGTTATTTCATTTCAAATTTCTCAACTTAAGCACAAAATTTAGTTTACATATAATGCTACAAATGTACAGCATCTTGAAATAGAAAAGTGCTCTCAGCTTTCACATAAAGGCACTAAGTAGACAGTGACACCATATACTGATAGATAATTGAATTGTGTTGTTCAACAGGTGCGACTTCTCAGCAGTTCAGCTGGGTTTAATTTCATGGCACTGCTTACTAAAGAATTCTGCGCTTAGCGCACCCTGTTTAACGCGTATTCTATGGGCCATGGTAGGGCATAAGCGCACACCTCCACAGTAAGCAAAGCCATGAAATTGGGCCCTGATTTCCTTGCTTTTCTTTGGGGTTTTTACTTTTGGAAACCAAAAATATAGTACAAACATTATTTTTTTGTCAAAAGCAGTTTCCTTGTTTTGGAAATTGCAAGTTGTCTGGTTCAACTTTTTTGCAAAAGCAGTTTCCTTGTTTTGGAAATTGCAAGTTGTCTGGTTCAACTTTTTTGCAAAAGCAGTTTCCTTGTTTGGGAAATTGCAAGTTGTCTGGTTCAACTTTTTTGATTGACATTTAGTGTCAGGATAATTTTAGAATTTGAAGACTGATCAGGAAGAATCCCTGTGGCAGGCCTGTCATTCAATCACTGAAGCTCATATTGTCCAATTAACCTTGTTTTATCAGTAATTGCTCCCCATTGTCATAATAAGTATTATCACAACATTGTTTTTTAAAGCTGTTTGTATCTTTCTGTCTTTTTGCAGACTCTAGGGGTTGGTGAAAACTCAAGAGCAGTAACAACCTCATCATCATGCACTATGGAAAATAACAATGATGGTCGGATAAAAACAGTAAATCATATGACGACTACGGATCGACCCAAGACCCTTTGTATGCCAGACATGACTAAGGATTCAAGCGATTGTCAAGGAGCAAACAATTGTCCAGATGAAAAAGGTAATCAAGAAGGGCATAACTGGGAAGATGCTAAGACATTTGATGAGGAGGACAATTCTCAAGAATCCCAAGATGGAAACGAGTCTGATGGTGCAAAAGACTGTCTTATCAAAAAGGAAAAGGAGAATGCAGGTGGAAAGAGTCATAAAGAGAAAGAGGAAAGGGAACCAAGGTGCACCAGGGAAAAGAGCAAAGAGGCTGAAGATGTTGTCTTAACTTGTGATCGGGCGAGAGGCGGGTATTACTTAGAGGATGCTCCGTATCAGGGTCTTATCCGCTCTGCCTATGAGCAAGATGACACTGTACGAGGTCAGACACATATGAAGAACAACTCTTCTAACACTAATCATAGCCAGAGTCATTTGGATTTCTCAACCGGTTCCTGTAACTCCTCCCCTGGCTTTTTAAGACATCATTACAGCTATGACCATCTCAAGTCATCAACCGCCTTCTCCGCCCCAAGTTCGCCCGCCTCTAAGTACCCCCAGCGTATGTCTGAGAAGAAAATGCTCCACAGGGCGGAGCACTCGTCCCCTGACTTAGTGAACTCACCAGGGGGTAAGGGACAGGGGCGGTTACGCAAAAGCATTTTTAAGAGATTCTCAGGAAACAACAAGGATGACCTCTCAGGAGAGTCAGAGTCCAGGGCGGGGTCAATGCGGGAGAAGAAGAATACCAAGAAAGTCGTGGAATCCAAGAAGGTAAGGTCTTAAAGTATTCTTCGATGGGGTGTTGTGGCCGAGCGGTTAAGAACACCGAACTCAAGCTCTGGTGTTTGTGTTCAGCAGAGTGTGGGTTCGAGTCCCGGTCGTGACACTTGTGTCCCTGAGCAAAACACCTAACTATAATTGCTTCTCTCCACCCAGGGGTAAAATGGGTACCTGTGAGGGCAGAGATGGTTCTTGTGATTGATTTAGCTTAGTAGCGCATTATTTGTTGCACAGGCTGTATACTCCCCAGGGAGCTGAGATGGTTTAAGGAATGATACTAATGGCCCAGTGACCAGGGGTACTAAGTGTGAAGCGCTTTGAGACGCCCTTCGGGTGTGTAAAGCGCTATATAAAAACCGAACATTATTATTATTATTATTCTTTAAAGGTATTATACAGGATTGTTTAATTTAATTCTGAAAGTATAATTATGAAGTTCATACTAGAACCTTTTATTCTGTGAAATATTTGCCCATAAAATTAAGTCTAAACTGTATCTGAAAACCAAAAAAAAACAACGGCTGATTGCGGTTGTTACAACCGAAAGTAAGGACAATGAGTTTACATGAAGAAAATTTTGCATAGTTTTTCACTATTTCCTCCTGACTCACACAACGGATTATGCCCAAATTTTCCCAAGTTTGTTACTTCATGTATAAATGGTTGATCACACAAAACATTAACACTGTCTGTGACTATTTTGTCAGCTCTTCCAATCCCGTATAATACTTTTGAACATAAACCATGTTTTCAAATTTCTTGTTTATTTCATCCAGTTGTTGTAGGCCTATTGACCCCATTAAATCGGCATCACACATGGCTACTCTCTGCCCACGGTCTGCCTTTTTGGTAGTCAATTGTATAAGTGCTCAGCCACAATCATGGGTACACATTTTTTTCGTGTCCATGTTATGAACAACACTTTCAAAACCAATGATGTACAGTTATTTCAATGTTTTTTGTAAATTGATTAACCAGCAGTGTGTGAATGAAGAGTAGAAAGTACTTGAGTTTGTCGAAAACAAGATCTGAAAAGAGTTACTCAATATTTATGTGTCGTTCATTTGGTGTCTTTGTAACAAAAAGTGTACCCATGATTGTGGCTGTGCACATGTAAGAATATTGTGAATGTGTGAACATGTGCACGTCGCCTAAAATGCACACTATTCAGAATAAAACACAGGGAAACGGACTCCCAAAATGCTACAACCAAGATTTCTTGTGGTGATGACATTAGGGCCCAATTTCATGGCTCTGCTTACCAAAAGCAAGGAATCAACGCTTACCGAAGCAGGGAATTCCGCACTTAAGTTATTTCACAGGTTAGCAGGGACTTTTGACTTACGTTATTAGGAATTCTTCGCTTACACAGAAATTTGCGCTTGCCCTGTAAGCAGGGAATGGTACCGAGCGCAGAATTCAGCAAGCAGAGCCATGAAATGGATATTAGAGGTAAAAAGATGACAAAACAACGGAATCTATGTACGCGCGGCGCACAGAACCGGCCAATGAGTAACCTTCTAGCCGAGGGCGCCCTACTCAAATGTGCATAAGGTCTATTGGGCCCAGGTGAATTAGGTCAATAGACTGTTGTCATTGTGCATAATGCATTGTGCGCCATCTTGTTTCCCACCTTTATTTCAGTGTAACCAAACTGAGGCTTGAATGACAAAAAAACAGTCTGGATTAGCATTTGTTGTAGACCCCTTACACAGGCCGCCATAACTGAGGTCAACAATTAAAACTGGTACACGTGTAGAAGCCAGCGGCACAACTCTCGGCCAATGATAATCTTCTTTTGATCTCAATGAGGGCGCTGTTTGAGCTGCTGACGTCATTCCAGGGGTCTATTGCTTGGCAAAATGACAAAGATAGTGACCTATTGCTTTTGTAGTAATAATTTGATTAAGCCTGGTAATCTGTACTGAGATAAAAAGATGTTTTCCACATTCACTCTGACACGTTTTGAATGAATCACACCAAAGTGCATTTTCATAAAGTGGAATATTCTATGTCATTAAAACACCACTCACTGAGAAAAAATAATTGGGATTTCTTTTAGGGCAGTGCTGAATGCTGAATGTAGGTTCTGCATCATGCATGTGAATGCTGCCCTCTGTTGGTGAAATACAGTAAATGGTTTATTGCTTGGTGGATCACCACTAGAGAGGAATTTATGTCTTTTACATTGCATAAGAATATGTTTGCTTGTTTTATTACCTGTACCTCAAATGTCATGAATTTGTTTGTCAACGTTATTTGGGTAATGTAGGTTTAAAGACAGTGGATACTTTTGGTAATTACTCAAGAAATATATTTGCCATAAAAAAGTACTGGGTAAAAAGCACCTGGGAGCTGCTGAGTGATAGTTAAAAATGTAGTTTTTGAAAAAGAGGTAATTTCTCACTAAATTATTTGAATCGAGAGGCTTCAGGCATAAAGCCTTTCTCAGGCTTTTGAAAGCACACAACTCTATGCAACCAGGGTGTTTTTTTCTCAATATTTTCTTGCAACTTCAATGCCCAATTGAGCTCAAATTTTCACAGGTTTGTTATTTTATATGCACGTTGGGATACACCGAAAGTTGAGCATACTGGTCTTTTGACGAGTACCAAAAGTATACCTACCCTGCCTTTAAAATAGTGTTTTACTTTTCCCAGTAATGTCTTCTTACAAATTGCATCATCAATAACTGTTGCTCTATTTGTGTGGTCAAATTGCCAGTTTTTTTTTTTACTTCTGCATTGACCAAAAGGCACTAAACCACGTCATATCTAGTGTAATTAGACCCCCTTGGAAAATGAAGGATTGGGTATCTGTGTGACGCATGGGGTCCGTACGTGTTCATTGAGCAGCGACCAGTGCTTCGTGGTGTTCGGTGATTACCTTACTTCCATTGAACCGTTTCCCTGGTTTTCATCTCTCCCACACACTGACAGCTTATCTTCAGCCTAGCCTCATCAACTTTGAAATTAACACTTGGCACTTACATATCACATCTTCACTGCAAAATGTCAAACGTTCAAGGTGGTAGGACATTGGGCTGGGCATGCAAAACTGCTGTGTCCAGAAATATCCTCAGTGGTGATAACTGTGTTACCAGCCAACATCTCCTGTGACGTTAATTGTTGGTGACTTGGGCCAATTTCATAAAACGTCAAAGCAGGGTTTTGGTTATGGCGTGCCCATGAGCAGAATTTCCAATAAGCATAAACACTGCTTTAAGCAAAAAGCATGCTAACTTGTCAGTGATTCTTGCATGGAGTTAGAATTCAGTTCTACCTCCATGGTTCTTGTAAGCAAATAAGTGATGCAACAATACAAATTCATTGTCAGAGCACAGCAGAGTGCGATTTCCCTTGTATAGCATGGCAAAATGCTTTACAAAATCTCTTGGTTGCTACTCGAATTTCATCATTTGCTACTCATTAACAAGCATTCAGTGTGCACAAAACTTGCTCAGTCTAAATATTTTGGTATGCAAAATTGCTGGCAAAATCGTTCACTGCACAGGCTCACATACATTTTGCTGCTGCATGTATAGTAAGCACAAAAATGTGCAAAGTGGTAAGCAATTGACTGTGCAAGTATTGCACATATTCAAACATTGGGACCCGATAAAGTGCGCGGGTTTGTTTCCTTCACACGTTAAAGCAATATACGTTGGACCAAAGTGGTTCCAAAATGTTTGAATACGCACGAGACTTGCACGGTCTGTTGGGCCTGGTCCTGGTGCAGTGTTAAAGGCACAGTACACGTTTGGTAATTGGAGCCTACTGATAGTGTTAATCCTATATAAATATAGGTACATACAATAAAACTAACCTGTGAAAATTTCACTTCAAAAGGTGGCTGTGTTTTTGAGATATCACAGAAAAACAGGAGCGAATATTTTCACGCAGGAAGAATATTCCCCATAGAAATACACAGTCTGAGAAGCGTTTCGTCAGATTCAAATTTTGGGGAATAAAAAGTGATATATTTTCCATAACCGTAGAACTTCAAAGTTGAAAGTTTCTCAAAATTCATTATACTACCCAAAGCTGCTGTCCTTCTAACCAAGTGAGTTTTTATTGCCATTAATTTTCAGAGTCATTACCAAATGTGTACTGTGCCTTTAAGGTTGCATCACACGGGTAATTTTTTCCAGGCAACTTTGAGGTGACCAGCTGCACTGTAATGCAAAATGTACACTTCGGCAGCACAAGAGACATTCTTGAAGCTGTAACTGACTATCCCCCAACAAATGTGAGAAAACTGAAATGTGAATTAATTTTCTTCTCGGATACTGCCTGGAACTGGTTGTCAATTGCCTTGTGTGACATGGCCTTGGGCAGCACTATTGCTTAGCAGTTATAAGATGAGGAATGTCGTGCTGAGGTTGACTGTTACTTTAAGCGTAGAGGAAGGAAGTAGAAAAGCAATGTAGATAGTGCACTGGAATGCCAAGTAGCTATCCTTACTTTTTCTTATCATGTGGTTTTAAGATTAGGGAAATTGAGGTGATTAATTGGTATGGTGTTACATCATGGTTATATTCACACCATGGAGCATGATCTAAGTTCACACAGATGGTGATATGTTCACAGCTTGTCAGGTTGTTTCTGTTGGATGGATAGCGCCCTCTTCTGGTTAGCTTATTCCTTTGTTGATTTTGTGTGAAGGATATTGTCATGGTAATGTAAGCCACAAGAGTTTGTCCTTGTACTGAATTGAGATCAGACATGTTTCTGAGAAACATGAAAATGTTTTGGTATTTTTCTTACCCAGCTTGAATTATTTTTAGAGCATAATAAATAGTATGGGGTTGAACAAAGAAAAATTGACTAGAGCTCTAGTCAATTTTTCTTTGTTCAACCCCATACTATTTGAAATTTACCCAGTCAGTTTCCCTTGTGGTTCTTACTTGACATTTAAATACAAAAAAGTCACATCCCCTCAAGGTGATCTCGTGGCTGCTGCTTTCCAGGTTGTATCGTAAACTTGGGTGTGATCCCTGGCTACACGGCAGTTAACAATTGTATGGCTTCCGACTGGCACCCCCGAACAAAGATATTGACAAAATAGGGAGACTGCCAACACAGGGCTAGATAGCTCAGTTGGTAGAGCGCCGGTACGTTAATCCAGAGGTCGTTGGTTCAAATCCCGCTCTAGTCTTTGTTCAACCCCATACTATTTGAAATTTACCCAGTCAGTTTCTTTTGTGGTTCATTACTTGACAAGCATAATAAATAGCAACATCAAGGTTTCCTAACTTTCTAGTCAAGTTTTCACAAGTTTGAATCCAACCGTGTTTTTGTCCATGAACCTCCCAGAAGTACATGTCAGTTTTGCAATGAAGTATACAAATAATATTCAACTCTTGTTTTTTTGGTGACATTCGAATCCTTTTGAGTCGCCCCCAGTCCCTTCTCTAAATTTTGTTTAACGTAGACGCAGCTTGTGGATGAACTGTTAAGAACTGATGGATCATTCTGAATACAGCGTACAATGTAGGATGCATTGCATGCCAATCACTTAGTAAGAAGAGAATGCCATACACTATCCCGTGTTTGCGAACTCCCCATACTTCCTGGAATTGTCCACATTGAAAAATAATCTTCAGAGCTGATTCAATCTAATGTAGTTTACTGATAGCACTTAAATTATTTTTATGAGACGTCCCAACGGGGCAGACGAAAAATGTAACAAGGCATTCAGTGTGAGTTGAATGCTCACAGTTGGGGAAGATTTGAAGGTGGTCTGTTCATGGAGGAAGAAGAAAATCTTACTTCGAGGTCTGTTCAAGCATGGGACTATGCTCTGTGATGAATCAATAATGCTTAAATGATCACACCCTTGTAAGAGAAGCACCTTGTTGTTAAATCATGACTGCATTTTGAAATGACAATAAGAACATCTGCATCATTTATTGCATCTAACTTTTGTGCCTTTGAGCAGAAATTTACTTCAGATGCTTGAGTCCAAGCTTTCAGGCAATCGATGTTATTGTATACAGCTCATCGTTATAAATAGTATAGAAATTTTGTTGACAACACAGACTTTCTTATCTTATATCCGGTGTTGAGGTACTCTACTTGTAGTGTACTCTATACAGAATGTAACGATCCTGTTTGTATCAAGGTACTCTACTCTCTTTATCAAATAAGCGACAAATTAGAATAATTGGTTGACAAAAAATCAAAAACAAATGTATTGTTGTTGGCAAGTCAAGTGTACTATTTGTGTGTTGCAGTGGTTTTTTTGTGAAAAATAATTTCTTAGAACAGAATCATATCCTCCTCAGTGGTGTGTAGACTGCCCTCTGTTGATTTGATTGTGATCAATTCTGTAATAATATCTTAGTAGTTCTGAGGTTGTAAAGGCGTCTGTAGATGTCATGTGAATGCACTTGGAAGGAGCCATAGGCAAGTCGTTGCACAAAGGGATCTGCAAGGCTGCCGATAATTAAACGCTCTTCACGTTTTAGCAAGAACGTGTACAGGCGACAGACGACAGACTTGCTGGTTTTACCACCATGTAATTCGGGAATAGATGAATAAATAAATTCAATATTTGAGTAGTGGGTTCTTTAATTCAAGACTTTTGTTTAAGAATTAGAAGAATTTTTTAATTTTTCTTAAGATTGATTAGATGCGGTCAGAAGCATTGATTTTAAGAATGTCCTTCCCTCAAAAGAAATTAAATAATGAAAAAACAGCAGAACTCGCACCTGTTATTATAAAACATTGTATGTCTGAGAATGAATGTTTGTTTGCCTACAACATTTGCTCTCACGATTATGTCTTACATCAATTACTAACTGCTTCCTTTACAATGCTGACAATCCATTCTGAGACAAAAATAATAATTAAACTTTTACCATCTCTCGAATTGCTTTAGATATTTGGGTTAATCATGGTTAATCTACAAATATATATTACCTCAAAGAGACTGATGTTGACAATAATTGCACAAGAAACAAAGAATTTGTATTTTTAGGGGAAGGTAAATTCCCAGAAGTTTTATTCATGTTCTTTCCAGGACTAGGATTCAAGTCTTTGATCAGATTCTAATCCTTCTTGAAAGCACATGTTTTATGTTTTTATTTATTTTGTAGAAATTGATCTGGGGTGGATTTTTTTTTTTTTTTTAGGTTTTGTCTGTGTAGCTTATAATCATTGTAAAATTGTCATTATTATTATTTTTTTAAAGTTTTTTGCTTATGATTCTATATACACGAATTTCAAGTTGGTATCATGCTTTTCTGCGCGGGATTTCTGAGATTCTGTCTTCTTTGAGAAAAGGGAAATTTAGTCCTTCAAGTTAAGGTTGCGGAAATAGATGCCATTATAAAAAGTGATCAATCTCTTTCCTTGAATATTTTATTAATTTTTTTTGTTTCTTATCCACTTTTTTATTTTGAAAATCCTCTAGAGGATGACCTACTTTTATTTGAGACTTCAACCCTGATGCATTCTTACCCATCATTTTGTTTTCCTTCTTCAACCTGAGAATATTAAAAAAAGGGAGTGAAAACCCGCTGTCTAGCAAGAGGCGGTTAGAC
Source organism: Pycnopodia helianthoides (assembly GCA_032158295.1). Lineage (NCBI taxonomy): Eukaryota > Metazoa > Echinodermata > Asteroidea > Forcipulatida > Asteriidae > Pycnopodia > Pycnopodia helianthoides. The sequence continues at coordinate 4,726,859 of CM063258.1, read as the reverse complement.
AGGTTTCTTCTCGGGGAAGGTTTTTGAGCCAATAGGGAACTCATGCAGGGTAATCACACGGTGGACGTGATGTCGAAAATGTCAGAGTCAATACCTTCACGCTAGGTTTTCTGAGGAAGCGATTTAAAGGTGGCTTGTATTGTCATTTGTAAACTGTGATGATTTAAACGGGCTGCAATCATTTGTACAGAAGCCTCATTCTTGCAATAGACCAAGATTCTTTCCCAAAAGGTTGAGAATAGTTGGGCCATAATCTAGAAATAATGTTTCAGATTGTGCTGAAAATTAAAAGACAAAGCGACTAAAGCCTCTTTCACACTAAACAAGTTTCCTTTTGGAAAATTTAGTTGACCTTTTCACACGTGAAGTGCTATTACTAACTCTGGCAAACTCTCTGAACATAGCTTGTCACTGTAAAATAACTACCCCTGCTTGTGAGTAGAGTTAAAGGGTGTGTACAACATTGGTAACACTAAAAGTACAATTGTTCACAGATTTGCACATAACGTACATGGTATGAAGATGGTCATGGTGGAAAAGTTCTCTTGAAATAGTTTTGCTTGAAATGCTATAGTTTTTGAGAAATTAGTAAAACAATTAGTCTTTATCACGGTGATAAAATCCGATGTTTGAAAACAGTGATAACATATAAAGGATTCTTTTACTGTTTTCTTGTGACTCTGATGACCGATAGAGCTTAAATTTTCACAGGTTTGTTATTTTATGTATATGTTGGGTTACACAAAGTGTGGATACTGGTACTTGACAATTACCAATGTTGTACACATGCTTTAAGCGTGGTAACCCAGGGGTTAGCATAGGATATTTATTTCTTCTGCTACTATGAAATGAACGTTGGGTGGCGGTGGGTTAAAATTCTCCTGGAATTTCCTTGGGTTTAACTACCTGGGAAATTGCTGGGTAGTTTGAAAAGGGCTTTAGGGGAATGACAAAAGAAGAAATTAGTTTCCGCTATCTTGTATACGGTTCATTGCAACAAATGTCAGACTGAAGTTTATGCATGGTTTAAGCTAATAGCTCTTTGGACTGGTCAGTTTTTAACAAAGTGACAGGTCTGAGTTGCTAAAGCACATGGACAGAGGGTTTCTCAGTTAAAGAGACCATAGGATCCAGTCAATCTTGAAAATCCTCTCTGACGTTGGGCCTTTCTCATAAGACCACATAAAAAAGACAATTGTTGATCGTCCTCGCCCGACCCTAACAAAAACCCTGACCCCCTTTGAACAATTTCGTTTTAGTTTTTTGAAAATATTTACAAAAAAAGTCAGCTAGGAGTTAAATGGGTTAAACAATTAAAAACATCAAAATTCCGCAAACCCTCTGTTTTATAGTGATTGTGATGATTTATATATTCTTTATTTCAAAAGATAGTAGCGTTTTTGAGATATTGCCGAAAATCCAGAGCGGTTATGTCCACGCAGGAAGAATAATCCGCAATTGGAATACACAGTCTGAGAAACGATTCTGACAGAAACGATCCTCAGACTCAATTTTGTTCTGATAAAAACTGATATGTTTTTCCATAACCACATTACTCCAAAGTATATAAAATGATTCTCAAATTGCTTTATCGAAAGCTGCTGTACTTCTAACCAAGTAAGTTTTTATTGCCATTAATTTTAAGAGTGATTATCAAACAAATACCTTCCCTTTAAGCAGCTCTAAAATTGTGACCCGGTCTGATATGTGATAGTGCAGCCATTTTGTTTTGGTTCCGTTTAAATAATTAATAAAATTGAGGCTGGGGGAAAAGTCAGGTGTCTTTTGATGGGCGAGGTATTGGTTGACTATTTGGTGGTAGGACGGCCTTGTAGAGTGGCTGGTCACCTGTTCCTCCTTGCCACCGACTGGCTTGGTATTTTACATAATTTTGTAAATTTGTGAATAGTTTTATTTTCTCAGTCATAGTTCTGTTTTGTGGATTGTACCTTTTAAAGACTTGTAGTTATTTTGCCAGTGGAAAGTGTAATAAAGTAAACAATCAAATAAAGATTCATTGTATTGCATGTATGACCAAAGAGGTTATAAAGGATAATACATCCTCTAAGTCAAGGGGAACTCAGTCCTTTAAAAATTGTCAGAATTTTGACTGAAGTTGTTGAGATAAAAATGCCTTCACCCACAAAACATTTATGGTTCTCCCACTTTGGTTCTAATCGGCCGATTTAGTGGATGGGCAATCCAGCGGTAATGAGGTACCTTGGTCTAATCTAAACAAGAATTCAAGTGCAAAGGTGTAAAAGATAAATATTTTATGTATATTTAGTGAAGCCCCTCTAATTTGAGTTTCTCTCATCATCTCATCAATCACTTCAAAGTACACGTTGGACTTTAGATTGTACAAAGTAAATATGATAACGGAACCCTCTGTTATTTGTGGATTGCTCTTTGATTGCTATTGTGTTCACAGATAGATAGTTGAAACCATTTTGCAAAACAGGGATGTATGGACTATTGATTGTAATTGAGTCTGGATAGATTGTTTGATTTGGAAGATAACAACATTTTGGAATGCATTTAAGATCTTATCCAGAGCATAGAGCAAGGAACAGAGAAAGTATGTCATTTACTGATGTCAGTATAGCTTATCTGCTGTTATTTGTGGATTGCTCTTTGATTTTTATTGAGTTCACAGATAGATAGTTGAAACCAATTTTTGCGAAATAGGGATGTATGGACTATTGATTGTAATTGAGTCTGGATAGATTGTTTGATTTGGAAGATAACAACATTTTGGAATGCATTTAAGATTTATCCAGAGCATAGAGCAAGGAACAGAGAAGTATGTCATTTACTGATGTCAGTATAGCTTATCTGCTGTTATTTGTGGATTGTGCTTTGATTGCTATTGAGTTAACAGATAGATAGTTGAAACCAATTTTGCAAAATAGGGATGTATGGACTATTGATTGTAATTGAGTCTGGATAGATTGTTTGATTTGGAAGATAACAACATTTTGGAATGCTTTAAGATCTTATCCAGAGCATAGAGCAAGGAACAGAGAAAGTATGTCATTTACTGATGTCAGTATAGCTTATCTGCTGTTATTTGTGGATTGCGCTTTGATTGCTATTGAGTTCACAGATAGATAGTTGAAACATAACAGAGCAGTTCAACTTGTCTTGAAGAGAATTACACTCGTTTTAATAATCAGATTTTCAGGAAATATATCTCAAGAAATATTTCATGAAATTAATCTCTGAGAATGTCATCACAATGGTTGCTCACAATTGTCTAACCTTCTACAACGGTAACTAAGTAACAACAGATTCTTTTAAAGGCACCTTTTCACTTCAGTTTATCAGTTTCTCACAGAAAAGTCAATATCAAAGAAAAGATGTTTTCATATTTACTCTTGAAAGCTTTCCCGGAAATACTGTCTTTGAAAAAAAAAACATGCAAATTTACATCAAATTCATTTATCCTCCACCTCCTCACTTCCTACATCCTACTCATTTTAAGTCGTTTCCCTCGTTACCTAGCAGCCCATCCTTATGGAGGGATCGTAAAAAATCTTTCCGCCATACACACCGGAAAGGAAACTGATCGACATGCTTTTAACAGCTGACCTGAATGTGAAATGGCAAAGCTGCCAATTCTCCTTGTAGAAATAGAATATTGAAAAAAAAGTGCACTGAGGCAAGTCAAACAATAAATAAAACCATGGACTGACTGCAAATTTTATTGCCGTTTTTGTTTTAATTAAAATAAATAAGATTTTCATCCCACAAAGACATTACTTAAATGTTTTTTTTTAGGTGTGAAAACAAGGTGGGCATTCGTGCAATTTGTGCCTATTGTAGACATCATAAACCAAAATCATAATGAACAATTTAATATTTCCTATTTTAGCTAGTTTCACTTGTTGTAACGTTGTACAATTTTGTAGGAGTTGCAGTTGGAATGATTTAGTCTTGGATTCAGCGTACATGTGATCAACACAACAGATATTAATTAGAGTAAGATAACAAACATGAGAATTTTATCTGAGCGACTGCTCTTCTTACGTCGATCAAGACATGTATCAACACGTCCACTCAGTCTAAAAAATATCATCCACATGCCATGACGAGTATATACCAAGCGCTGTGTAGCTCTACATGTATCTAATGCAGAGCCATCGCTGCTGCAGCTTGCTACTGCTGTGACCATGTGCCCCAGGGTGACGGCATTAATATATGAAACAGCAATGCAAACAAACCTCCCATAGGGCTTCCACCTGATCAATTTCTGATTGAATCTACTGCAGATCTATCATCATACGCATACCATCCTCTATGGCTCACTTGCATTCATGTATCCACCCCACTCCTCTGGCTTCAATCACATACATCTACAGTATGTCTTTCTCTCTCTCTCTGCGTTATTACTCTCAAGAAACTCATATTTGTTTCCTCCTCTTTTCGTGGAATTCAAACCGTGATGTTTGCCTGCAGTCACAAATTGTTTGACGCCCCCCTTCTGAATTAGTTTGGTTGTTTTGGGGGAGAATTCAATGTGGCTGCGATTAGCGACGGCATCACAGCCTGTGTGATGCAGGTTTGTGGTTGTATGGTGCAACAACTTGTTCATCAAGCCACATTGCTCATGCAGATAATACACCAAAAAATGCAATAAAAATCACGAATAAAGAGCAAATTGATAAATCTAAAATAGCAATTACTTTTTTATTGCATATTTGTTATTAAAACTACTACAATAATAGTGTCCAGTAATTTTTTTCTAATTTTGTAAGTGTTCTAAAGAACAGACTGCCTTTCCTCAAGAAAAATAAACTAACATAAAATAAAAATCAGATGATTTCGCAAAAAAAAATATAATCTAAAATGCTTTTAAGTTTTAAGGAAGTACATTCTTATTTGAAAATATGTACAGAAAATATATCTGTTGGTGAAAAACGCCCCTTATCTGTGTAAATGGTGGTCCCAAATGAATGACAGAACACATTACAGAAGCTTCTAAGCTGATCAAACTAAATAATAGTCCCAATGTTTTTGCAAGCGCATTGGGAGACGTCGTCCATTTACCAATGCCCAGAGTCCTTCTGCAATTTGTCTTGCGTAGGCAGTAACCTATACGTGTGTTACCCAAGGCAAGCATAAGGTTGCTTATAGTCCGACAAAAGAAAAGAAACGTTCCTCAGTATCCAATAAAGGCTGAGACTTTGCAGGGGAAGGAGCGGGGCGGTGATTTCATCATGCAGATAGGCAAATAATCTTAATTGTCAGAGAAAAATGCTTCACTTGACTGGAGGCAGCAAGGATGTTTTCGGAATAAATGATTCAAAAATGGATTGAGCGAGGAAGAAGAAAAAAGGCAATAATGCCATCTCTGTAAATTCAGACGGTTATATCTAGGGTTTGTATGGAGATTAAAGTGCCAGGAAAATGCTAGAGGTTACTATGCAATTTTTAGGATAATTTGATTTAGTGAAGAGTTTGAGTGGCTAGCTGAGGCTTGCTCCATATTGAGGGGATGAGGTAAAAGCAGAACACCCCTATATTCTTCAGAGTGTGCTATTGTTTCCATACAAGTATGGATACTTCCATTAGTCCTATAGGGTAGAACTTAATGAAGCACCTGTGTTTGTGACGTGAAATGTTTGATTGTGAAGCAAAGCAAAAATTTTGTCTGATCACCTTGGTGACATCCACTTAACATCACCGGTAGCTATTACGTATGATTAACCTGGTTCTCCTAAAATGTGGATATTATATCTCACAAGGGAGTAGAGTAGTGTCGGACGAGAGCTCATCATCAACTCACACTCCAGTTGCTTACCAACCATGAACTAGTATGGACGCCCTCTAATATATATTCTGATATGCCAATAATACCCAAGCTCATGAATTAATTCCCGGTGTACGGTTACCCTCTGAATATGATTGATTAGACTAGCCATATTAGTCTGCTGGATTCCCCACTTAATGACATCACAACAAATTGAGGTGATGGTCAAGGTATAGTAACACCCTCTCTCTCTCTCTCTCGTTCTCTGGATGGATTGATGCAGTGCGCCGCATCGTTGTTAGAGTCTGACCGGTACACCTTCTACACACTCTTAGATGAGATGAAACGAGGAAGTTAGTTTCTCATTGTGGCAATCAGTGTGATTGGGTGAACGCAGATCTTGGATTTCATCCCCCATCCACCTTTACATGATCATCCAAGGGACTTTATCTTGAGTTTGCCATCACTATGCAGAGAGCATCTGCAAACAAGCAAACAGCGTCATTCACACGGATTTAGTAATTGCTGTTTATAAGCAAGTCTTGGTTCACGTTCAGGATATAGGGACTGGTTTATGGAAAGGTAAGTATTTTCTGATTGTTGTTTTAGTATCCTGTACATTCTCCCTCTGATAATCATGTCATTCATTCATCTTGGATGGATTTCTTATGATTTTTTGCATTGTTGTTGGAAATGATTCTCTGAAGAAATCTTTTCAGTATACTTTTAGATAACATACTTTGCTGTGGATTTCAAAATGAAGACCTAAATAATATATCCAAGTCATTCTACTTCCTAGCTTGTACAATTCTTAAGATTAAATAAATAAAAACTCATATATCTTTTCCCTTCTTCACAATAATGTTTTCTGACAATAATTTGATGAGCGATTTCATTTTAACTCAGTAAGTAAAGTCCTTGTAAATCCTGTAGCTATTAAGAGTTAATAAATTGTGCACAGCAGAAATAAATTGATTGTTTCAGGACGATTTTTCATTATTCATAAGTCTTGCTTCCTCCAGGGAGTTGTACTCAATAAATTGTTTTGTTGGCTTCGCTACGGGAGAATTAGATTGTATTTGTTTATAATATTATTATTGCTTGCCTTAAAGGATTGGTTGGACTTTGGTTCTGGGAAGTTGAGTTTTTCAGTGGAACTGTCAGATTTTAAAGAAATTTAATGAATTTTAAATTTTCAGGAAAATTGTAAAGCAAATTGTTGTTTTTTACAATGCCCCATGTCACTTTTTTGTATTACTTGATTGCTGATTTTTCTAACCTTATTAATATTGAATTCATAAATAACCGCGATAGTTTACCCATTCTGATTGGTCGAGAGGAGATCACATGGCCATGTTTAAACGTGCAATTTAAACACAGAACATACGCGTGACGTGCAAGGTTACGCAGACAATAATTAACGCAGGCACTAATTTACGCAAAATGCAATCAGTACATACTGGCGTGCATATGCACAACCATTGAGCGTCACATGCATATTACTTCCTTCGCAAAGCGGGGCCTGAGGACATGACAGGAGCTGAAAATTAGAAGAAAAAAAATTGTACAGATTTTACAACATTATTACGCTTTTTTACAAAACCTTTGGCTCAGTCCTTTATCACTCGGCCACGACCCTGCAGACTTAAATGGTCGGTTAAGACCTCATCGTCGCCACTCTTCAGGCATGCAACTTTCCCTCGGATCAGCTGATTTCCTCTTTTTTTTATTCTCAGTTTTACCATTCAAAATTGAAAAATACTGTACAGAATCATTTAAATTTCTGAATTTCCTCTTTTTTGGTTAAGTAACAGTTGCATGCCTGACTCTTTCTTTCCCTTTTTTAGAGACAATTACCTCCAAAACTATAGCATTTCAGAGGGAAATATTGATCAGAAAGATTGATACTAATGCTATACTGTGTAAGCTTTAAATTAAGATATGAAATAATTTTACAACTGGGCATCAGTTTTATACATGTAATACTGAGTTTAACACACATTAGGGTAAGGAAAAATCTAAAATAATAAATAGTTTGTTGTACCCATTGCTAATTACTGTAATCAAATTGGTCTCTAATCACCAGACACTTGATGGTCAAGCAGTTACATATGTAACATATCAGGGTGCTAGAATGTGAAGGTCGTGGGTTCAAATCCCACTCAAGTAGTATGCCTGTGGATTTATGTCTGCAGGACTCAGAAAGCACTGAGTATCAGACATAAAAAAATAACATAACTAATTATCAAATTAATTCCTGGATATAATTGAAGTCTGTCTCGGACATGTTTAGCATAATCCATTATTTTACCAAGGTAAACATTCTCGTCGTCTGTGTTGTCTCATGTCAGAAACATCTACTTTTTTTGTTTGCTCGCTGTTCAATTAAAGTTTCTGCTCATTGTTATATTTTAATGCAGGTGATTTGTTAAAACATGATTCTCCTATTTGAGAATTTTTTACTCAAAAAATGTTTTATCTTTTTGATGTGATATTGTGGTCTCTTTGTTGTGCATATCAAGATCAAAAATTTATTGTAATGCAAACTGTAAAGATTTTAATACTTCTTGTGGTTTTCCTTTTTTAAAATTAGTTATCTTCCTGATGCTAGATGAGGATTGAATTTCAATCAGTTAAATACTAGTTTTTGTTGTTGAGGGATTTCAAAGCATTTGTAAAAACTCTAATTTCAACTTTCTCTATACAGGAAGTAGACGCCAATGCTTAGCTTGAAATTAATACAAGCACCAACCGTCTTCTTCTTTTCTTCACCGCAGGCATTTTTCTCTCTCAAATTAATGACATTGCTACTGGTTTAGTTTCGAGACGTGAAAGCTAAACGAGCGCAGAAAAAAAATTATGATAATGAAATGGCAATCCCCTTGAAGCTTTTCATTGAGGTATGGAAATAAATGTGAACTTGGATTAGATTGAATACACAGTGGGGCATATCATTCATAAAGATGATGTTAATGTCACAGGCATTACTTCACAAATGTCGCATTCATTAGAAGCATGCCGAACAGCAAGAGTGTTTTATTAATGATGCTCGATCGATAGGATTGTTATTTTCCACAAGGAAATTGCAGATGGTACGCTCAACAAGGGATACACAACGCAAATCAATGAATAATTAAAATTAAATATTTAGATAAGGTCTGTCCCCTTGAACGCTTGTCAAGAACACGGGGGGGGGGGGGGGGGTGGGGGAGCATACAGGTAAAGCTGAGAGATAAAAACAACACAGGCTAAATAATTATTGACATGGCTTATGGGAATATTTTCATAGGGGTCTTTGAATGTCAAGGAAAGTGGGATTTCTTTGCGAGAATTTCTCCATTATTTAACTGTCAAACTGCAAACAAGTTGAACCATTCAAGTACATTGCACTGCGTTTCAATTTATGAGGATTTACACTTCATTTCGGTATTCATTTCGGTAACATGAGCCGAAAATCTTAAGGTTAACTTTTTAGCGCATTGGGGAATATTTGTGAAAAAATTGCTCAGATATACATTTATTTTGCTGCTTTGCAATAAAAAAAAGAACAAAAATATTTAGTTATTGTGAAAACATTTCTAAAACTGTAACCTTTTCATTTTTATTCTTGAAAATATGTGCACCCCATCATTGACATGTTTCAATGGTTAAAGTATGCGGCTATCATTGGTAATAGCCCAAACCCAGTATCCACACTTTGTGGGGCCCAACATAATCATGAATTAACAAGCCTGTGAAAATTTAAGCTCAATTGGTCATCGGAGTCACAAGAAAATAGTGAAAAACCCCATTATATGTTCCCACTGTTTTCAAACATCTGATTTCGGACTCATTTCTCAAAATTTGTAGCATTTCAGGCACAAGTATTTCAAGGGAACTTTTCCACCATGACCATCTTCATACCATGTAGGTTATGTGCAAATCTGTGAACATTTATATTTTCAATCTTACCAATGTTGTGCACACCCTTTAAGCAATTTAACACAGACCCTTATGACATAATGGAAATTATTTTAGTAGTTTTGTTGATTCTGAAGAGAGAAACAGCAAGAAGCTTAATGGATTTTAAAAGAGAAAATTATGTGTAGATCTGTGAGCTTTTAAATTTTCAATCTCACCAATGTTATGCACACTCTTAATTTAAGCTTCTAGGATTTTTTATTAATTTTTTATTTGCTCTTTAAAAATCCATTCAGCTTCTTGCTGTTTCTCTCTTCAGAATCAATAAAATTACTAAAATAATTTCCATTACGCCATTTGGGTCTCTGTTAAATTGTTTAAAGGGTGTGCACAACATTGGTAAGATTAAAACTATAAATGTTCACAGATTTGCACATAACGTACATGGTATAAAGATGGTCATGGTGGAAAACTTCCCTTGAAATAGTTTTGCTTGAAATGCTAGAGTTTTTAGGAAATGAGTAAAAAAAAAGTTTTGATCTCGCATGCCGTTACTCGATGTTTGAAACACATAATGGGGTTTTTCACTATTTTCTCGTGACTCCCATGACCGATTGAGCATAAAGTTTCACAAGTTTGTTATTTCATGTATATGTTGGGTCACATAAAGTGCAGATACTGGTATTTGATAATTACCATTGTTATACATGTGCTTTAAGATGGTTTTATTCAGAGTGCAAAGTCTGCACGCTGACAATAGCTGGCGTCAGTCCTGTCTGTCCCCTGAAGACTTATGCAAAGGTAAATGTTGACCACAATTTCCTGTTACATCCAAGTGTATATGTTTAAGACAGGTAACATCTTTGCCATCATTTGTGCAAATGTCACACGTTGTTATCATAACTTATGTAGCAAGATGTAAGAGAGCTCATATGAAGTGTTTGGTTTTGAAACAATGCAGAGTTCTTTATAGTGTTTCGTCAGGCCCGACTTTCATTTCTTTCTTTTTTTAAATTCATTTTTGAAATTGATCCGTAAATTCTCAGTCCAGCATTTGTCAATCAAAAGTATACTTTAGATTAAAATGATACAAAACTTAGGACAAAAATTAGAGTAGACATTGCAGAGAAATTGTTTTCTTGTTAGAGCAGATGTATGCTATTACCTCCCTGTAAGACAGTTATCAGTGAAGGATAGATGCAGAAATTATGGCCGTAATTATTTCTCATTGGTCCCTCATCTTGTTCACAGCAGTATTTGATGGATGTATGCCACATGTGGCAGATGTCATCACCGTTCTTATTTTGGTTTTGGTTCATAGAGAGGACATTCCAACCACAAGCCTGCTAGGTTTGATCATGGTTTGATAGAGAGAGAGAGTGGGGAAGTGAAATGAAATCTGCACAGATGCAGTGAAGTCAGACATCTTTAAGGAGTTTTTCCCGGAAAGACACCATCATGCATGTTAAGACCTGAGAAGATTGTGGTCAGTTTGGTTAGCTTTAAATTGTCCTATCACTCCTCTGGAAATTGCTTGTTAGGGCAGTTCCGATGATTCCAAATTCTTTGAAAGGAAAGCGTTTAGGTTATTGACTCGACATGCCGGACGCTAAGGGGTGTCATAATTGATAAATTGGAACGGGATTGTAAAATTGGGAATCGATTACCACTCTGTAATTTGAAACCAGTGAAGCAGCTCGTCCTAAATTCATATATTCTGAAGGTTTAAAGAGTAAAATTGCTTACTTTATAAGAATTTTATTGAACTTCAATATGATAAGCTTCAAACACCTTTCCTTTCCTTGCATTTTTGTATACAATGATGAGCTGTTTGCTTAAAGTATTTCCTCTTGCTATGTTCATGATGACAAAGTGGCAGTACAAGTTTTGCAATCAAGGTTGTTTCTTGATACTAAGCGACTTCATCCGTGGCTTTTGGCTCATTCGTCTCAACAAACATCCTGCCACATCACTTTCATCATTGGTTTGCGATTTGGGTCAAACTCGTTTTGATTTGTTTTCTTACATTCTCCCACTTCCATTATCCACAGCGTGCCTTTGCCTGCTGGGAGTGAACTCAATACAGCTGCTCAAAAAAACACAATCCTTAAAAAACGAAAACCGACAATCCTTTTGAACGTCTTGTGACGTCAATCGCAAAAAGGTCATGGCGTCTATATAAACATCTAAGATGAGAATTATACATTGATTATGTGAGCCTATTTTTTCCCAGGGTTGGTCTGTTTTGCTGTGCAGCAATGCCAAGGGACAACGTCTTCCGATCTTGAATAAGAAAACAACTTAGTACGGATCAGTTTGGGTCAGTCAATAGCTCCTCTAATGTTCTAGTTTTGCCTAAAACCTATCACCTGTCCCCCTTATTGTGATGGAACAACTTCAAATTTGGGATGAGTCACTCTGTCCAATCAACTCGTACAATTTATCCTGTGCTTCCCAAATATAAGGAATTGGTAGGCACGGCTGGTTAAGGGGGGAGGCTGACAATAGGTAGGAGAAATTGCTGGGATATATTTTTTAGAACTGCATGTATCGAGTATCTTTTTCTTTCATTATGAAAATTGCAATGTGCAATATTTGAAGCCTGCATGGCACCTAATGGTGTTCTTATCACTCTTGTCTGAAACAGAATATTCTAGTCTGTGACTTTTTGTTTGTGTATTTCTAATAATAAACCGGAGTTGAATTGACTTGAACTAAATTAATAAACAACACCTTGGCAATCTTGAACAGGATCAAAAGGGTTTCTATCACAGGGGAGGATTTATGTCAGTATGCAAGAATCGTATAATTTATTGTATAGGATTTGTATATGAATAGGTTGCAACCCAGAGAGAAAGTATGTGGGAATTGTTTAGGTTTCCTGAGATGGATTTATGCAGGATTCAAGTGAGTAAGTTTTATTTTGGGTTTTCATTTTAAAAAAAAGGTTACAGCTGGAATGGCTTCTGACTGGTACCCCGAACAAAGATATTGATAAAATAGGGAGACTGCCAACATTAGGGCTAGATAGCTCAACATACCTCCTCAAATGTAGATCCTAGGTTTGGACCTTTTAGTCAGCAATGAGAAATAGTGAAAATGATAAAAGGTACGATTTCCATTCACATTCTGGAAACTTCACAACATTGCAAGTGTTACAAGGAAGTGTTTGAGTGCTGAACATGGGCAAATGTGGCAAAAATCATCATCTATGTCATGAAAGTTGTGGAGATGCGTACATAGTGGGCGTGCAGCCAATAAGATTGGTTGATTTTAATCGACAGCTGCAGATTAGCCAATGAGAACACAAAGAGCATTTGCCTTGGAGGTGTTCATTTGAGCTTGGCGTAGACATCCTTTGCTGGGGAGCCGAAGGGGATGCTTGACTCTTACATATTGGCTTCCTTATTCAGAAGACTATTTGTTAATGCAACCATGTGTATGCCATGAAAATATCAGCACCAGGTTCCAGCCTTGGTTTTGTTTACAGAAACAACTTTACTCTACAGTGGATACATTTGTGACAGCCTGGCCTGACATGAATGAATCAAATCAGTGTTTTGTAGATTCTGTCAGGTCACTGTAACTGCAGCATTGCATTTTTATTTTTAATGTAAACAGATTTGTTTTCATTTACCGGAAGGTCTTGGCCTAGAATTTCACATGTAAGGCACTGTTGCCCTGGTCTTACTTTGTATATATCCCCGAACACAAATTGGCAAGGAAGTTCTGAGTTTCAAACGGAAGTGGGTTTTGTTGTAGAAAACATTACTATTCCTTTGACAAGATGAAACTCGGAGACTGCAGTTGTTTCAAATGATCAAATCCAGAAAATTTAGTGATGCTTTGTAAATGTGCACAGTAGTAAGAAAGTAGTCTACAGACTGTATAATGGGCAATTGGTTTGTCATTTTTGTAATTCAATTCTTGGGACACCTGTCCGTGTTTGTCTTCACCTGTCATTCAAATTGAAACAGTAGTAATTGCCAAATCCATGGCATAATAGTATACCCCATATTAGATTACTTCCAGGCAAAACAATGCAAATTTAACGATACTTGGATTTCCAGTAGATCCTGTTAAGATGTCATCATCAGTTACTTATGCTCAGTCATTGTCAACCAAACTAACCCAATGAGGTATACTTTACCCCAATCAGCTTCTAAGATTATCACTGCTTCACAGTGTAAACCTGTGGGAGACAACGCCTTCTATCACCCAAACTAAACCAATCGGGGTATACTTTACCTCAATCAACTCCTGAGGTTATCAATGCTTCACAGTGTAAACCTGTGGGAGACAACTACCACCCAAACTAACCCAAAGAGGGTATACTTTATCCTGATCAGATACCATTTCTTTTAAGGTTATCACTGCTTCACAATGTAAACCTTTGAAACTAACCAAATGGGGGTAAACTTAATCCTATTCAGGTACCATAAATTTCTCATAAGGTTATCAATGCTTCACAGTGTAAAACCTATGGGTAACAATGCCTTCTACCACCCAAACTAACCCAATGAGGGTATACTTTACCCTAATCAGATACCATTGCTTCACAGTGTAAAACCTATGGGTAACGACGCCTTCTACCACCCAAACTAACCCAATGAGGGTATACTTTACCCTAATCAGATACCATTGCTTCACAGTGTAAAACCTATGGGTAACAATGCCTTCTACCACCCAAACTAACCCAATGAGGGTATACTTTACCCTAATCAGATACCATTGCTTCACAGTGTAAAACCTGCGGGGTGACAACGCCTTCTACCACCCAAACTAACCCAATGAGGGTATACTTTACCCTGATTAGATACAATTTCTCCTAATGTTATCTATATATGCAAAATCTTCTACCACCAATCCTATCCCAAATTGGAAATAATGATCAGAACGATCTTCTTCCAATGAAGATTGAGGCCTAGTGCCTTGTTCTTGGGAGGGCAAGGCATTTTTTGTTTTAGTAAAGGGTACCACCTCGAGGCAAATTTGAAATTCTAATAGAACATTTCTAGCGCCGCTAAAGACAATGACCAGAGGCATGGAGGCACTATCAGAGCCTGATGTTCCCAATGGGATAACCTAGGGTGACAAAATTGTTTCTAGCTTGTTTTCTCAAAGACATTTTTCGCTACTATAACTAATAATGAATACGTTATGATGTCTATAGTTACTTGACAAGGGCCCTATTTTTGCTAATCAGAAAAAGTGAAGATGGCGTCGCAAAGAGGATGTCATGTGATGTTTTGGCTGCACCTGCAGGTAACAGAAAGCCCCTGCGCAGAAAATGTCTCTTACAAAGTTTATTTGTTCATAAAAATGTGTTGTGCCTTCTTTACTAAAAGCAGTCATGACATTGTGTTGAGGCTGGCTGAGGCTGGCTTTGCTGAAACACTTAGCTCCAGTTCATTGACCGTTCTGTAATGACCAAACTGGAGGAAGACTCCCGATGGCTGTTATTGTCTAAATACACAGAACAAGCTGCTCAACATAAGCTGCATTGCCGGCTTTAAAGGTCATTATTTATATATTGACATTTTGTCAAGATGTACATTCATGGGGGATACCAGGAGGCTGTTGGCGACACAGACATGGTTGAAATTAAGCACTCATGAGAAACGTGCACAATATTCCCTCCTTTGCTCAATTTCATAAAGCTACTAAGCACATACAAAAAACTGCTTAGCAAAACAGGTTACCAATCAAAATACAATAATGTATATTGTAAGTGAGTCATTCCTGCTTAATTCTGCTAAAGCAGAAAAATTTGGTTCATAATGAAATTGCATTGTATGGTTTTTATTAACTTTTGATGCAAAGAAAGGGGGTACATTTAAACTATTAACTTTTTCTTCTTTGAAAATATATGTACTTCATTAAAATTTCACTGATAGATTTTATGAAATTTATCCTGATATCCTGAGTCAGTCGTTCATTTTAAGAATTATGGGGAGAGCTATAAGCTGCTCTCCTTAAATTTTTGGTAGCTCTTTGCACTCCCAAGAGCTAAACTTCACGCATTTGTCTAAAAAGTGAAATTAAAATACGATTTTATAAGTTTAACTGTTCATGATGTTTAACTTTAAAGCATGTACATTTCATACTCTGATGATTCATGCATGTTGAGTGCAGGGGAGAGGGATTGCACCTACTCCTTAAAAAATAATGATCAGCTCAATAAAGACCTGAGAAATGTTGTATCATCACTTTATATGAGTAACGTAAGCTTCTCTTGCCGCGTACAAAATGATTCATTGCATCACCACTAAATGTGGTCCATAAATTTTAACCATTTTTGTGTTATTGATGATTTTATAAGATGTCATGATAACCACCTCATCATGAAACACTCACGTCAGACTTGCGACGATGGATGCTTGGCCAAGTTACACGGCCTCCACCCACACATCCACTCATTCTGATAACTCCTACACACACACGCGCATATTCATGTCGTAGCAACTGTCGGTCGTGTCGACAAAAGAAACTCCAATTAATTAAATTTGCCCAGAGATAAGGCCGCATTGTGGACAATGTCTGTATTTTCCCCCCTCCGACGACGACGCAATCTTTGAAATGAGCCAATTGGCCCATTATTGAATTATATGTTTATAGATTCTGTGCACACCACGTATGCACTGTCGAATCCCTGTGCCATGTATACAGCACTTATACATGTAGATTTCTTGTAATTTTGAGGAAGGGAAAAATGTGGCACCAGTTTAGCCTGAAGTAACCAAATGTGTTTAATAGTAAACAGGAATGTGGACTGATGGAGGGTGTGTTGGAAATTGTTTTGCCTCTTTGAGATGTGAGTGGGTGTTCTTTCGAAAATGAATGAAAGACAAGTTGTGCAACAAAGCTCAAACTTAATAGGTTTTGTTTCTGGAAATGTTGATGAAATATAGATACCTTTACACCAAATTTTTACACAAAAAACTGTGGCAGAATTGCATTTATTTTTTGTCCTCTGTTAATTCTGGAAACCTTATTTGCAGCTGAACCTTCCATTCCTTGAGTTCAGGAGTCCAAAAGCTTCTTTTGTTAACGTTCCTGCGGGGGCAAGCATTTGCTCACATAATTAACCTACTTCTTGTTTTTCTGCTGCCAAGCTGTTTCTAACATTAGTCTGTAGATGTGTGATCTCAACTTGTGATGTGAATGCATTACAGGTGGAATTTTAACGATATACATTTCTCAGAAAAATAATCATATTTGTATCATCAACTTGTTTTATTTCAGTTTTATCCTATGCAGATCTAGATTCTCTAGAGTATCCTGGTTATGCCTGGTATAAATTTCATAGTCAGCAAGCTTTTTTAAGCTGGAATTTTAACAATATTTTACATTTCTGGTTATCAGAATAATAAGTTTATCATATTTTTATCTTAAACTCATTTTATATCAGTTTTACCCTACGTATATCTATATCCAGATGTAGATTCTGTAGAATATTAATTCTGGTATTAACTTCAGAGTCAGCGAGGTTTTTAAAGCTGGAATTTTATAGATATCAAAAGGTGAAATTGTAAAGATATCGTTTATTTCTGGTTATCAGAATCACGTTTATCATAAACTTGTTTTATTTCTGTTTTACTCTACAGAGATCTATACTCAGATCTACATTCTCTAGATTTATGATCCTGGTTATACCTAGTATAAACTTCAAGCTTTTGATTGAAACCAACCAAATACCACCCCCCCCCTCCTCACCCCCCCCCCCACCACCAATAGTTACAGATCTGTACTTTGTCTTTAAGAAATACCTTTGGTGTTGAACTACCACCCACACAGAATGATTAATCTTGTGAAACACAATCTATTCAATGATCTCAGGATTCACAGTCCCTTTAATTGTTTTCAAGATGATCAGAAAGCCTGAGTATGTGCTCTCATATTGATTAATGACGTCCAGGTCTCCTTTTTTTCTTATTATGAGTCAAGCGTCCACCTTAGTAGTGTCACCATCAGATTGAGATTAGAACCTTTGTGAGGAAAATTATGCAAGTCAAAGAAATGCGAAGTGATAATCTTTAAGAAGTGCAGCGCTCCCCTACCCACCCCTCCCCCTTTATCATAAGTTGCAGTTCTTTACTTCAAGGAAAAGTGCAAGGTTGGGGGGGGGGCGGTAGTGATAGTTTTTTCTCATGGATTTACTCCATAGTTTTAAAGGTCTGTTGAAGGTCCAGTCAAACACACTAGAAGAAAAACCACTGTGGCAATATTCTAGAACAAAATGGTGCGATGAGTATTTAGCTGAATTAACATAAAGCCTTCGAAAATTATTACAAACATTGAGAGAAAAAATACGTAGCACAATAATTTCCAATAGCAGATGTCATTAAGTTTTTTATGATATCTTACTTTGCAACAATTACTTTGATAATTTGTTTCAAGTGGTTTTTGAGCATCCACAGAACATTTGTCAGCATTTGTGATTTCTCATCCATAATCATTGTCGTGCTTTGTTGTCCCCAGAGTTCTTCGATGTTGTTTGTCTCGAGATGAAAACAGACAAAATACAATCCCACGGTGTCAGTGTCTTAAGTTTGTGAAAAATCGTTTCTAGCGTGGATTCTTTTCAGTGTAGCCCCAAGGGGTGCTGCATAATGTACATGTAGTTATTTCCATGATAAAGCATGTTGCTGAATACACTGAGATCAAGATGGGTGGCGAATACAGATTATTCAGAAGCTTCTTTAAGAATACTTTTCAGTACAACCTTTCATTAATCTTTCAGTATTGTTCACAAAAATGAACTTTTTATAAAAGAAAGTTATTTATGTAGACATTTGAAGGCTATAACTGATTGATCTTCAGTAAAAAATGTTTATCAATCTGATGAAAAGAGACTAGTTTTGTGCAAGTAACTCCACGTAAATACAACTTTAGATTTACATGGAATGTGCAGTCCAGTGCAAATGAGAGACTTGAGGAATATTCATAAGGCCAGTCAAATACTTCAGGGGAACCTCTATGAATGTTCATGATCAAGTAAGTCAGAGACCCTCGCAGGAAAAGTAGGCCCATTTATCAAATATCTAGAGTACCTTGTTCTGGCCAATCAATCAGTAAAAGAGCATAGATTTTGCATTGATTAAAAAAACTTGAAAAAGATAAATATCAATTGTGAATTGTTAAGTAATAACTTCAAGGAAAACTCAGACAAAATTTTGAGATGAATCAAAACAAAATATCTTCAGTTACACCATCAAAAGCCAAAGCGCATGGGAAAACCTCTTTTTTTTTCTCTCTCTCTCTCTCTCTATTTTTTGCACTTATTGGGAGAATAAGGAATGAGCTACCTGTGCTTAGTGCAGGTAGAAACTGGCAGTTCCATTAAAAACCCGCTCCAGTGCATGGTCTCTATTCATGCCCTGAAGGAAAAATCAGAGAAATGCATTCAAATTACTGGCTTTCATGGCCTTTCCATTTCTGTATTTAGAATGGTTACCGTGGTAACATCTCTAAAGGTACATGTTTATGTCTCAGATTTACAGCAAGTTTGAAAGAAATCTGGTTTGATACAAATTTCATAGAAATGCCATCCAATTTATGCTGTGTGATTAAAGTGATCCTCATGGATGGCATTACGATGAGGAGATCTCTCAAATCAAATGTTGTTTTGTTGAGAATATTGCGGGGAAAAACACGTTGACTGTTTTTCCATTTTGCATTTGGATTGTATCCTCATGAGGGTTTCTTCCTTCAAGAAACTCATTTTCCCCACGTTGAAAGAGAAGATAACTAGAGAAATATCCTTCAAACCATCCACCATGCGACTCTTTCTAATAAATACTCATCCAATTTTGACCAAATCCATTGAACGATATCTGTGAGGATTGTATTGTGCTTGGGGGACTCTGCTGTCGTGTAGCTTGTGGCTACATAAAGGCCATAGTGGCAGGGATACGACAGGCATTGAAGGAACTAGAAAATCTGCTCTTTCATTTTGGTCATCGACGGCTCGGATGATAGTGTGAGATGTAGTCCTGGGCTGCGTGTAGATGCTAGGCCATGGCTAACGGTACTGGAATGCTACTAGATGTGAATCTACTGGATCCTCAGCATGAGGACTATGCTGTGGTCATGTGCTGCTTTGCTGGTTTGAGCAAGACATCTAAGCAAGTAATGTCTGGTTTGTCTGTCATCTTAAGATGATTTCATCAGTTTGTGTGGTGTCTTGATTGACTTGAGATTAATTAGTGTTAATTCCATTGAGTTGCTTTTGTGTGTTAAGTTGAAGGGCGTGTTTACAAATTGAAATTACATGAGCTGTTTTCGAGGGGGTAATTTTCTTCTGTAAAAGATATTAATAAAGCAAGACATCTAAAGCAAGTAATGTCTAATTTGTCTGTCATCTTAAGACGATTTCATCAGTTTGTGTGGTGTCTTGATTGACTTAATTAGTACTAATTTCATGAGTTGCTTTGTGTGTCAAGTTGAAGGGTGTATTTAAAAATTGAAATTACATGAGCTGTTTTGTAGGGCAAATTTTCTTCTGCAAAAGATACTAATAAAGTAATTTGATGCTGTTGGCCACATTTGGTCAACCTGTTTGTGTATACATGCAAGATATGATGTTATGCATCTAGGGGACTTTCGTATGTATAAATGTACATGATATCTTTTATTTCATCCTTATCATGAGAAATCACAATTCTAATTTTTTTCATGGGAATTTATCAAGGATTTAAGAAAAAGTGACTACAGTGACCTAGCCGTAGCCACAGCCAAACCCATCAATCCAATCAGTCATTTTCATGAAGCTAATAAACACAAAATATTCCTGAGGCTATGGCTATGTCTACAGATTGATCTCTGCATCATCATGCATTGAAGTATAGGACATCCTGAGCAACACCCTTAGGAACAGTCATAGAGGTAGCCACAACCACTGATTCAGACACGGCCTTAGTGATTTTATTTGCTTAGCAAAAAAAATTCTGCAGAATCATGGAGAGTTGGCAACTCTGTGTTAAAATAAACAATGACAGCAAGACGGTCAGAAAAAGCATTGAGTTGACCTTATTTGCAAAGTGCTTTTGCTTGGCTAGTGACAGTAAGACTTCATAACAGCATGGAAACTTTAACAACCAAGTCAATGGACTTAAATATGAAATAATTAACAAGCCTTGTGAAGTGACTACACTTAAAGGAACATTACAGAATTGGTAAAAAAAAACTTGTAAAATATACTTTTTGATCACAGATTTACATAAAACTTACATGGTCTAATGATGATGATAGTAGAAAACATCCCTTGAAATATTTCTGTCTGAAATGCCATATTTGATGAGAAATGAATGAACTAATTTTCCGATTGGAGTTTATCGCTCAGTGAACGTTTTATTCATTTGTTGAATCTATATAATTTCATGCAAATGTGTAATCGGTTTTTCACTATTTTCTCGTGACCCAGATGGCCGATCGATCTCAAACTTCTACAGGTTTGTCAGTTTATGTATATGGTGGATTACATAAATTGCTCACACTGCCAGCAACTGTTTCGTTTGCAAAAACCAATTCTGTAATGTTCCTTTAATACATAAATGCCTGTATGGTTATATAGTAATTACCAAACCAAATATACCACAACCAATTCTAGAAGTTAAGGTGACCCAAGTAGTTCTCACGTGAAGCAGCTGTATAAATATTGTCTTTCTGATTCCATACGAAAACATCTTTATCTGTAACAGCATCCACGGGTCGTCACGGTTACATATGACGTCATGGCGATGAAGAAAGCGGTAGTGATAATTTTGGTGGAGTCCTTATGTAACTGACAGATTGTAGAAGGGTCTTTTTGGTTTGGATGTACCTTTCGAAAAAACATCATTAGAAACTGGTTCTTTATGCAAATTCGTGGCAAAGTATTTTCCTTAGTTGAAATGTGGTTTACCTCAACGCCATTTATTTTTTGGAAGTTTCCATTTTGGACTTGATTTAATTGTATTCGTCTACATTTTGGTGATGAATCGGCCAACAGACCAAATAAGGACTTTTAGTTTTGCTCTCATTCTAAAACCAAGATTTGTAAAAGCAAAAATATAGTAAAATCTTGACAAGAATTTTTAGTTAGTTATATCTCAGCCTTTGATTATAGAACAAAATTTATTCTGTGTGACTGCTTTGTAGGTTCTTCTATAATAGTCTGCTGCAATTTCTTTTTTGTAGTCAATATTGCAGCTAAAGCTTAATGATTGTACTACAGTGAGTTATTGTAGTTTTAAAATATCATCATGAACGTTAAAGGCCAGCAACAAAGTCATGCATTAATTAAGTGTAGTCACTTCACAAGGCTTGTTAATTATTTTATATTTAAGTCCATTGACTCGGTTGTTAAAGTTTTCATGTTGTTATGAAGTCTTGCTGTCACTAGCCAAGCAAAAGCACTTTGCAAATAAGGTCAACTCAATGCTTTGTCTTTAAATAAACCGTCTTGCTGTCGTTGTTTATTTTAACACAGAGCTGCCAACTCTCCATGATTTTGCAGAAAGTTTCCTGAAAACAAACCAATCTTTCCATGTTTTGATGAACAAATTTGAAAATTTTCCTGTACTGTGGAAACTTTTTCCATATTATGTTGAATGTAATTCTAAATATCTCCCTGCTTCAGTACTTGCTTCAAACAAAACGTATCTCCCTGCTTGTTGTACAATATTTCTCTGATTGTCAGATGCAAATGTTGGCAGCTCTGCTGACGTACTAAGGGAGGTAATGAGATCTCTACCAGACAGAAGGGGTTGCATTTCTTTTCACCCCGGGATCAAATTTATTATTTTAATTCAAACCAATCTAATAACCAAGCGATTAAAACATATTTTTCAGGTATTTTCGTCCCTCATCTCGTCACATGTTCGGCAGCAAATGTAATTACCAGGAGTTTTATTACGTGTGTGCCGCACTGTTAGTGTAGAACAAAGCACTATTTTTGACAGCACCTGTCCTGCTGTTAGAGGGGAACGAGTTCCCCATAGATACCTAGGTGAAGGCTGATGATGGCAGATAGGAAGAGTGCCTAACACTATTGGGAACACCTTGGAAGAGTGATGTGTAATAGTGTAGTTCATTCAGTTATTGGTTCCAATTAATGGGGTCGAGGAATTGGAGAGGAAATGGGGTAAGATGATACTGGTGGTTGTTTTAAGATTGAAAACCGTCTCTACTAAGGAGGAGGGGGATTGTTTTTGAAGGAGGATTGTGTGATCATGAGGGGTCATCTTACAAAGAGAAAGGAGCTTGGGGAGGTGTGAGGATGGGAGATATTGAAATGCTAAAGGAAGATGAGTGCTGGCATCTGTCTACCCAAGGGATTTAAAAGGAATTGTTGTGTCTGTCTTTAAAATAAAATAAAAAGGTACATTATTTGACAGGGTAAATTTTTATGCTGAATTGTACCCACTTCTAATGAACATATTAGGGGTACTGACCAGTCTGCCAGATCGCAACCTGTCAATATGAAGACTTCACTAAATTTAGGTCACACTGCATGAGGATACAGTCATCCAATCTGGTCTATTAAACCAGGCATTGGTAGGATTTAATTCAAACTGAATTTTTTTATAAAGCCGTAGGCAAGTAAGTCTAGTAGATTGGTAGTGCGGCCAAACGGTGCGAATAAACATCCATGGCATATGTATTCAGTTTAACCATAACAGGATTGATATACTGAAGTGCAGAGACAACCACTTGCTATTTAAGCATGCTGAATGATGAACTGTGCCAGCAGGTGTTGCTTTCATCTTTGGGGTTATCCAGATTGAGAACTGTTAATACCTTCATTAAGAGAATATAGTTCCAATGGGGATAGAGGGATATCTTTATTGGGTCAGTAACTTCAGCCATATGGTGAGCTATATTAAGATGCTGAAACCGTTCGGAAAAATCTAGTTTGGTCGATTTAGCGAAATATATCGATTCTACCCCTTGGCAGTGCTACTTATTTTTCATCGTCTGCGTAAGACGAAGGCTGTGTGTTCGACGGTGCGAAAGGTAGGCAATCATTTTTTGGAAAAAATTGTTTGTGGAAAACATCAGCTGGGTTCATCACCTTTGTGAATAAACCTTCGGTAGATTGCTTGGCAAGACATCTTGAGATCGGATTTCCAACACGTGATCATTCCTTTAAGAAGTTGACCAAGGACTTGAAGGGTGCTTGCCTAAGCAGCAGCCGTTGAAGCGGTGGGCATCCTCCCACGTAATTTATGTCCAGTGAAGAAGCAGAGAAGAATAAGATGGAGGGTTGAGACAGGGACAGAGATTTATTTGGTTTAGGCGTGGGAAAGAATGTGACATCAGTGGAGCCTGCTTGCTTGACACATGACTTAAGAGTAGAAACACAGTCGTAACGGAAACATTTTATCAGGCAACGTTTTTAATGAACTGTTTGTGATGATTATCATGAAGAAAGACTAATTGATTATTGGTTTGTGGTTGACAAAAAGAAGAGGAGAAAAGGGAAACAAACTGACCGAGAGATGAAGGACAGAGGAAAAAATAGATAACACACATGACAGTCTTGTAAGAGTTGTTTGACTTTGACACTGTGCACACAAGCACTCTCTGCTTTGATGATTGGTTGGGATGTGGCAACATTGATCGTGGTTTTAGCGTGACACTTAAACCAGTGTGCTCTAGTCATCCTCTTAACTTGAAAGGGTAGATGCTTGTGTTGTCATAGTAACAGGAAATTCTTGAAAAGCCGTCAAGTTGGCTTGGACAAGTGGCTTAAATTAACGGTTGGTGATAAGACCTCAAGAGTGGATTGTTTATCAAAATGCTCACCAGTTTGAATTTCAGATGCACGAGCAGTCTTTTTTTATATTTAATTACAGAACATTTAGGATGAAATTATGAGTCAATCATCAGCATGTGGGTCATCAATCCAATATATTTAGTTTAGTTGTTTAATCTTCACTATCAAAGGTGACAAGACTTGTTAGTGAACTAAACTAATATTTATAACGTTAATAAAGTCTTTGAGATTTATTGTAAAGGAAATCCTCACTTTTTGTACAGTTTTATTGTGACATAAAGTAAGAAAGCTAGTGGCAACAATTCTTTAAAAAAAAATAACTACCGGATTTTTTAACGTGACACTATAAAATCGAAGCATAGTTGATTCATGAATTTGGTAACCTTTGCTTCAGACTGAGTCTTGTTTACTTCTTTTTATTTTGAGTCAACTCTTGTAAATTTTTCTTTGTTCAACCCAAAATTATTTAAA
Organism: Pycnopodia helianthoides; assembly: GCA_032158295.1. Classification (NCBI taxonomy): domain Eukaryota; kingdom Metazoa; phylum Echinodermata; class Asteroidea; order Forcipulatida; family Asteriidae; genus Pycnopodia; species Pycnopodia helianthoides. The sequence goes on along the minus strand of CM063258.1, from coordinate 4,701,975 downwards.
ATCTACCCAGTCAGTTTCCCTTCTGGTTTATTTCTTGATTTTTTGTTTTGAAGTACATTGAAATGAGATGGTGAGATTTACTGCATTATTCCTCCATATCAAGTCTCATGTCATTGTTTTTACAACTGCTTGCATGTCCCATCATGTCTTCCCTCGTGTCTCCATCCATGTCTGCAATAGGTTGGATGTGCGCAAGCTGAGAATCCATGTAGATGGAATACACATGAGAAGGAAACGGATGCACAGAGCAAAAGAAGAGACAGACAAGAGAAATTAGACTTGGGTAGAGTTTTAGAGAGGGACACTAAAGAGACGATAAATGCACTTTTACGGACAGTTGTTTTCAGAGGATGTTCACGCAGACTATTTTTCTATATATCTTAGATCTTGCCTGTCAAATTCCATTATAACAGGTGCTCACATTTTAAAGAAAATGGGCAAATAGTTTTGTAATGGAGTCTTTTTGCATCTTAAATGCTGCAGTTCTTCATTGTCTTCTCTACACGGGTATCTTCAGGTCTATGGGTTACAGAGCCTGTCGCTTGGTTTCACTATAACTAGAAAGATCTAAATAAATAAGTAAATGTTTATTTGCCTTCTTCTAAATGGGCTCAATTATTTGATAATAATACTTCACAAAATACAAATCCAAAATATAAAATACATGTTACATTGTACTCAGGTATTGGAAGATGAACCAACTCAATCAATTACCCTGTCTTTCCATTCCCTACCTGCCTTAAAGGCCCTGTACACTATTGGTAAGATCAAAAAACACAATGTTCATAGATTCACACATAACTTACATGATTTAAAGTATGTAATGGTAAAAAGGATTCCTTAAAATATTTCTGCCTAAAATGCTGTCGTTTCTGAGAAACGAGTAAAACAATAGTAATTATCGCGCGCGATAATTTGAAAAAACAGAAAACACATAAGATCTCTTTTCACTATTTTCTTGTGACCTCGATGACCGATTGAGCTCAAACTTTCGCAGGTTTGTTTGTTCATGCATATGTTGAATCACACAAAATGTGGACACTGATTTTGAGCTGTTACCAAAAGTGTACAATACCTTTAAGGCTGGTAGTAACCAATCTTAGACATTTTCGTGCTTGCTCAAAAACATTTTTCAAGAGACTAAACATTTCTCAGTCAGTAAACTTTTCCATGGGAGACGATCACCTCCTCTGTGTACCAGGGAGCCCAATTCCATTGATGCAGTGAAGGAAGAAGATGAGCAGTACATTTTTCCTGATGTATTCTTTTTTTTCAATATACAAACTTCAAGATGGATCCTTGTATTGACATGCCTTATCCTCTTTGTAGATTTTTTTCTGTTGTAATTCTTCCTCCTTTCACAGAACAAGTCCACCCCTCACTGAAATTGAGGATAATTTTTGCATCTCTGATTTCCTCCACCATGTAGGTGGCAAGATAGACTCTTAATTAAATACCTTTCCTCTTCTGCTAAAGACAAGATGAACCCTTCATGTTAACGTTGTCTTTTTATAATCCAGTAAATTATTTCTCTTTTATCTCTTCCTTTATGCAGACCTTTCAATAAAAGCTGTTCTTTTTAAGGCTCATGCAGAATGCAAGACTGAACCTGGTTTCAGTTTTTGCTTAATCTAATACTTTTTCTTCTTGTACTCCATCTTTCCTGCTGAAGGCAAGACGGACCCTGGCTTCAGTTTATGCTTAATCCAATATGTTTTCTTCTTGTACTTCATCCTTCCTGCAAAATGCAAGACCGACCCTGAATTCAGTTTTTGCTTAATCCAATATTTTTTCTTCTTGTACTTCATTCTTCCTGCAGAAGGCAAGACGGACCCTTTCCATGGGAGACGATCACCTCCTCTGTGTACCAGGGGAGCCCAATTCCATTGATGCAGTAAAGGAAGAAGATGAGCAACCAAGTGACTTGCCTTCTGAGAACAACTCTGTCAACAACAGGCAAATGGGGGGCCGCAAACCTAGGAATATGTAAGTTGAGATTTTAGTCTTTCAGGGTTTGACTCCCTCAGGGGAGAGGAATTTATCTGCTTGATGATGGAATATACCATTAGTGATTGTAGAAATTTGACATGATGAAGTGGTGATTATACCCACCCAATAAAACCTGCCTCAAATGCTTCTATCTTTTTCATATGTTGTTTTCTAGAGAGAGACGTACCATATCAAAAGCAAAAAGATGTAAAAAAAAAAAGTCAAGATCATTTATTGTAAGATATGTTGATTTGATTTGCAAAAATTGCTCTGAAATGTGATCCTTTTCTGGAGCTGGCAGTTCTGAAATTGATGGGTGGAGATCTTGATTGCCTTTTTGCATGCCGGCCATGTATTGGAATTATTCTGAACAGATAACCCTTTAAGATGTCGTAAATATCTTTATGTCAGTTTGTGTGTGAAGTATGCATGTTCACGTTTGGGGCGTATCCATTCTGTGCAAGAGCGTAGAGGGCGCGTCATCATCATAACTTATTGAGGGTGCATTTGTCTGCCTCGGGGAAAAATATTTTGCTTACATCAATCGGTGAAAGTGCAAGTAACACTGGCGTGAAGCTTTGGTACACTGTCAGTTATTTGAAGATGATACCCCCTGCAAATAGTTGGGTAACATCAATCATGGATACATGTTATCAATTTGCTACCAAGATATGAGTATGAACATGGAGAAATGTAGAATTATGTTTTGTAGATCTTGCATTTGACAAACCCTCTCACCTTTTATCATTACTGAGCCTTGTTGATAAAGAGCCGGATATATGTAAAATGGCTGTTACGTCTTTCGGTTGTCATCTGTTTCAATCATATTGCACCAGTTTTGAAAACTGCTTTTTGTGGCGTCAAAAAAAGAAGATTCCTGCAACATTATCCAGAGAATTCATTTAGTCAAAGAACCTGATTTAAGAAATTAAGATAACTCGGCATTAGAGCCTGAGGTTTCTTATTCACCAGAATGAGTATTTGTCTGTGCATGAGACCTCTCAACTCATCGACACAGTTCTGTCCTTTCAAGAACACGCTTGCTCATTCTAACCAAGAGAGGGCTATTTACAGGATGGCCTTTCATTACCAGCGGTGAAATTGTATAGTCATCATTCAGAAGGTTGACCTTTACGTTGCATTGATCACGACGACAAAAGTAGAAATAGACCCTTTGTCTCGTCTGAATTTACGTACAGGCAAACCCTTGGTCCTTAAATGAGGGCATCTCAGGAAACTGACGCTATCTGATGTCACGAATTTATATATAGTAGAAGGTGTTCGTGAGATTTATGTGTTACGTACGGGTGACTAATCGATAAGAATCATCTTTGTCTGGTTTCCTGTGCGTGTTGATGACGAAAATGCTGATTTTGAGAAAAGAGCCAGACTTTTTATACTGCAAGCCTCAGTTTGGGTGTTAAGGATCAGAACCCAACATCAGGATGCTGCTTACCACAGGACTTTGCGTTTACTACAGTGCCCTGTAAAGTATGTGTTTTTATGGGACGGAAGCGCAGGATTCCTCAGAAGCTATTGATATGGAATGGGGCCGTGTCTGCAAACAGTGCAAGAGCAGCAAGATGATGGTTTGTGATTGGAATAAGGTTTTGAACATCAAGACAGCAGTGTACCTGGATTGGGATAGTATGAATGGCAGTTGCTCTTTATTTTGATTTCTTGTTTTATTCCAAAAGGAGCATTCCCTATTACCCTGGGGAAGGGTTACAACAACATTTAAAATTTACAAATTGCAGTTTACATCATGAAGGAGGAGTTAGCAAAAGCATCAGTGTAAAACTCATTATTTGGAACATTGATTTCCTTTATTATCACTAGGTCTTTCCCTAATTTGGGACAATATTGTATCTTTACTATGGAGAGAAGGATGTAAAATCAGTGGCCTCAACTTTGATAAAGATTGTAAAGGATTGTCCGAATCAAAGAGTGGTCTTTGCAGTGTCTTTGGCTTCATTGGCTTCGGTCACAATAGTAAAATAAACACAGTTCTCTAGCCATAGGCAAAGCCAACCCATTAAGCCACTCTGTGGTCTTACATCCAGACTTCTCCCCACTTTCATACCATTGCCTGTAATGGCAAGGCAGTTATTCTCTCGTAGAGGATACCTCCATGAGGGAAATTTTATTTCTACTGGAACATTTCAAGGGGCATCAATGTAATTATGACCAGAGGCACGGAGGAGGCGATTGCCTCCACTGCCTCCATTGCCTCAGTGAAGTATCGGGCCAGCATTGTACACTGCATATTACATCTGCCAGGTCTGTGCGCAGTTTTTGACCTTTACGTTGTGTACAGGTGGGCGCAAATAGCTGGAAGGGTATTATGTATAGCACTTGTTGCACCACAATATGCAGCTGGCATATGGCTCCAATACGTAATAATCGCAAACTGAGAAATCGCCCTTTGGCAATGCAAAAAAGGATCAAAACACATTTATTTGTTCTTACCTTGTTTGAATTTTTTCCCAGAGGTTTTTTAAAGAATAGTTGAAAACAAACTATTGTTTAAAAAATACCCTTTGGTTTGATTTCAGGCATATCTTATTTCCTGTACAGAAATTAAATTTTGATTTTTTAATTTTATATTAGCTACGTACTTTACAGAGCTGCCAACTCTCCCTGATTCTGCAGAAAGTTCCCTGAAAATAAACCAATCTTTCCACGTTCTGATGAACAAATTTGAAAATCCCTCCGATTAAGGAAACTTTGTCCCTATTCTAAATATCTCCCTGATTGTTGCACATTGTCTCCCTGATTGCAAGATGCAAATGTTGGCAGCTCTGACTTTGGGGTAAACAAAATGAACAGAGATAAACATAGTTGATGAAATTCAGCTTGTAAGTTGAGCAACTTCTGCCATGGGTGGTTGTCATGGCGGGCTTCAAGGTTTTTCCCCGTAGTGCTTTACTCTATAAGATATGACAGGTTACAGATCGTCCTTGGATTTATTTCCGTGACACAGAGCGTTGACAAGAAGTGACCGATAACGTAATTAGGAAAAGTGGAATTGTTTGGCGTTTTGCGGTGACACGCCTTTGGGTCAGCTCTGCACTTAGTGGCGGAGTGTACACATCACATCAAAATTGAGTTGAGGACTGACGTTGGGAAATTTTGGGTTACGGGGCTCGGATTTGGTGGGGAAATCCACAAGACTGCAGGGCTTGCAGCTGAAGTTGTTTACTGGACCAGAATTTTTATTACAAGACCAGAATTTAAATGAGAACAAAACGAAAAATCTGCACCAAGAGAAGATTTTTCTCATTTGTATCATGGGTAAGTTTCCTTCAATACTCAATGGAATTGAAAGATATCTATCAGACTGGAAGTCAACATTTGAACAAAAGAACAAGACCGCCGGACTTGTCCACTCATGAGTTTACTGGCCCAATACTAAAATCACTGGCCTCGGGCCTGTGGTCCAGTGTATATTTCAAGCCCTGCTCAATGTTAGAAGTATTCTCCTAGTATTAAGGCCATGTCACACAGCAATTTTTACAGGCAATTTTGAGGCAACCAACTGCACTAAAGGAACACTCAGGCAGCACAAGAGACATTTTACTGGAAATTGACATGTAAGTGTTTTTTCTTCTTGGAGATTGCCTGGAACCGGTTGCCTGTAGATTGTCTTGTGTAACATGGCCCTTAGGGAGCATGCAAGACAGACGGGTATCTCAAGGTATCTGCATTAGCTGTCATTATGTAGTGAATAATTCAGCCACCTTGTTTAAAAATTTTCAGCAAGTTTTTACATCTCATTCTTAGGCCTGAATTACTTCATTCTTGAAAGAGCAAGGTAGTTTCTCTTTGGTAAAGGGTGCTTCATTGAGGACAATTAAATTTATAGTGGAACATTGCAAGGGGCACCAGGGCATGTGACCAGAGGCATGGTGGCAAGGAAACTGACTCCGTCGCCTCCTTTAAGTATTAGGTCTGCATATAGATAGGTTGCAGTATGACGTAAATCGGCCATCTTTACGGGCAGTTTAGAACAAACAGTCGTGCGTTTCGTGTGAGAACGGCGTGCAACACGCGCGCATTTCACGAAACTCATTGCAGGATTGGTCAGTGAACAATGCGGCTGCGTTAATAAGTTGAGCCTTTGACGCACCTGCAAGCCAAAATGCAATTTGCCCGTAAAGATGGCGTCTACTGGGAACTATCTATAGAACCCGTTGCACAGGCAGCCATAGCTGAGGTCAAACAATAGAGACATGCACACATGTAGGTTTCTTGGACAACTCTCAGCCAGTGATAGATTAGACTGGTCCCCTGTCTTTATCTGTCAGGATAAAGACAAGAACTGGCCCAATGATTTCATTGGCTACAATGATTTCATTGGACTAACATGCAGTGACGTACTAGCTTTCCATATCTGTGCTATGATTGGTCCGAGTGATGTAATTTGTCAGCTTTCACTTTCGATCGTCTGCATGCAGCGTGTGCATAATGTTTGTACATCCCGTAATGTTGTTTTATTCATTATGTAATAATGTGTACATGTATGTGTGAATTGACTGCGGATCTCCATGTGAAATGAATGCAAGGTCGAAGGTACATCTGGCAACATCCGGTCAGTCAGGTATCTGGTGTTATTCACGAGCCTCGAAGTGTGACGCCAGATGTTCAGGCTAATGATAGATCTATCTTTGACCTTAATGAGGGCACTGTATGAGCTTGTGACATCATATGCAAGGATCTCAGATCCGAGGTATCACCTGGAGAGGAGAGAACTAGAGAAGCTATGAGAAAAAAAACTGCAAAGCACATGAAGCAATGACACTAGTGTACATATGTAGTTTACTTTACCCTAAAACCCTCATTTTAAAAAACCTTAAACCCATGTTTTGTCTGATTCTTTTGTCTGAGGACTGCACTAGTAAACTGATTATGCATTACATGGGATAAGGCATATATAATCAGTCCAACAGTTTGCATATTGAGTTACCATATGATGTTGGATTTTTGTTTTGTTAGAGTTAGAAAGGATCCTAGTGATTCACTCAAGGGAGATAGGTTGGTTTTAATTCTTTTGATAAATCAGCAAATACAGTGCCACTGCAACATATCTGTCACGTCAGGAAACTCACTAATTTCAATACCTTTCAATATAATGTAATTTTCCCAAGCCAGGGTTCAAAAATCAATTGAAAAAACTAGTAGCGAATTGGCCTAGGCTTTTGATCCAGACCGGACCTTCGTCAGAGGCATAAACAAGCACAAACGAAACCATATCCATTTATAGCAAAAACTGGAGCAAAGAATAATGGGAAGGTATCCAGAAAAAAGCGGGAAACATTATAGCCAATCAAAGTTGCTGATTTACAAACTTTGCAAACAATGTGGTGGCTAAGAATCAATTAGAGTAAAGCAGTGAGGACAAAATGACGAACAGTGAAAAGGTGGGTTACTGGACCATAAATGTGGTATTTGCATTCTGGGTAACGCGGAAATCATGAAAGGACAGGATGTGCAAACGACATGTATATAACCACTGTGTTATGTAAAGAGGAGAAATTATATATTAGCAAGCACTAGCTGACGTATATATATATTGCATACATAAAACTAGTGGGGGAGATGGCCTTAGCTTTTGATCCAAACCGGACCTTCGTCAGAGGCATAAACAAGCACAAACGAAAAACATATCCATTTATAGCAAAAAAGAGGCAAAGAACAATGGGATGGTATCCAGAAAAAGAGGGAAAATTATAGCCAATCAAAGTTATTAGTTTACAAACAATGGGGCGGCCAAGAACCAATCAGAGTTATGTGGTGGGGACAAAAGGATGCTCAGTGAAATGAAAGGGAGGATATGTATATATGTGTATGTATATGTATATATATATATGTATATATATATTGTGTAATGAGTATTTAAAAGACATTTTGTACTAAAAGAAAAATGCCTGTCTGAGCTGTTTTAACCACCCAAACTAAAAAGTACCATCCCTTAAATGAAAAGGTGTAGAACCAAACACCTTTTGATGATGATTGCTGAATCTTTCGTTGGTGATTATCAGTCAGAAGCTGTCTATGCATTCAATTGAGTATTAACATTTTCTTTTGGGGAAAAAATTGACCTAATTCCAACGATTGCAGGGTGTACAAATGACATATATAACCAGTATGTAATATAAAGTGGAGAAATTAAATATTAGCAAGCACTAGCTGACGTAGTAAAAGTAGCCAATCAGTGGACAGTCACTAGGGGAGGCATGGTAACCACCCTCTTCAACTACTTCTTCCTTGATTCCGATGTGTGTCTATGCTCTACAGCAAACTCAATCAAGGACCCATTTCCTAGCGACGTGTTTTTTCGTTTTCCTGTGTGTTCATTTCCTGTGAGGTATCTTGCAATGAGACGCTATCCTCATCAGTATAGTTGATCATGTCAGCTTTTATTTGGTATGATTTGTGTTCAATCAGTGCATTGGTAGTGTTGATATCTTAGGTGGAATGTAAATTAATTGTGCTGTTCACAACTGCCTTAATTTGTTCTTTATGGAATTTTCCTGGTTATTGAAGATTAAGATAATAGAAAAAGGCTAAATTTAGATCAAAGAAATATGTTAGCTTTGTGATTATATGGAAGCAAGTTGGTTTGTTTTTGGTCTCCTTTGTTCCGCATGTGTTTCTAATATGTTATTAATGTTGATACAATAATTAACACAAGCTCTAAGAATTGCAGCTTTTTACACATTTTTTTATTTGTTTATTTTAAGAAGAAAAAAAACACTAAGTGAAAGAAACAAAAAATGGCCATATTTGAGTGTGAAGCGTTCACAAGCATCAAAATGTTTTGATATCTTGAATATCAAAAAATGTTTTTCCCTTTCCCAGCAATTTTTGATCGCATGAGGGAGTATGTGAACTTAATTCATGTGCAAAACAAGTAAACAAACTGTTTTTTTTCCATTCCTTTTTATTATTATTTTTATGTATTTTGTCATTCGTGCAAGGAAACAATATACTGGCAGTTAAAATAAGATGAAACTGTATATGTGATGCAATTGGTGTCTTTGGGTTGTGGGTCACAGATGGGTACAACTAATCCTTTCTAGGGTTATCAGAGTTCAGTTTTAGTTTTAGTTTTATTAGACTTTACACTGGCATAAAAATACAAATATACAAATCGATACATAAAGATACAAAGAAGCAAAATAGCTTAAAAATACCAAGCCAGTAAGTGGCGAGGAGGAACAGGTGACCAGCACCTCTACAAAGCCGTCCTGCCACAAAGAATGTCCCCTAATACCCACAGTTAAAAACCACCCATCCCTCTGTAAAAAAATAAATAAATAAAAATTGCTCATTGTTTAGATTGTACTGTAGTTTCTGATTAATAAGAAAAGTATAAAACTATGTGCAATGTCTTCATCAATGACACTCTTGATGCCGCGTTTTCAAATAAGATGAGTGTTGTTTATAGGATGAGGCAACATGGTGAGGTGGCACATATTGCCAGAAACATTGAGGCAGACCCCTTCTCTTAAAGAAATACATTACCATAAAAACTTACTTGGTAAGGAGCACCTGAGAGCTGCTGATAGTAGAAAACATTGTGAGAAACGACTCCCTCTGAAGTAATGTAGTTTTTGAGAAAGAGGTAATTTCTCACTAAAATATTTGAATCTAAGAAAGGCTTGGTCTTTCTCAGGCTGAAAGCACACAATTCTATGCAACAAGGGTGGATTTTTTTCTTCTTCATTATTTTCTTGCAACTTTGATGACCGATTGAGCCCAAATTGTCACAGGTTTATTATTTTATGTGTATGTTGGGATATACCAAGTGAGGATACTAGTCTTTGGCAATTACCAAAAGTATACCCTGCCTTTAGTGATAAGTGTACTGGGTTCTTTTACCTGCATTACACAACACACAGGACTGACTGCTTTGTGTCTCATCCATGGCACAAAGCAATTATGCTTAAGTGTCATTATCAAGGGAAAAACTGTCACTCCCAGGACCTGAACCCACTCTTTGAATTTACAAGAACTTGAGTCAGGTGCACTAGGTAAATTTTGTGAAACTCATATCTAAATTAGAGTAAGTTGAAGATTTTGGTTTGGAAAATGTATCGTCCTAAGTATAAACTTCTTGCATGTGCTGCTATACCCGAGTCTAGTTAAAGAAAATTCAAACTTGTGTACATTTCATGAAGCAAAACCAACGCTCAGTCTTTTTTTCTTTTTCTTTTTTCTCAGTGAGGGCGCTGTATGAGCTTGTGACATCGTGATCAGGGCTCAAATTTTTTTTTTGGGGGGGGGGAATTCACAAGACAGCAGGGCTTGCTGCTCAAAATTTTAACTGGACCAGAAAATTTGTTACAAGACCTGAATCAAAATAAGAAAAAAAGCTGTCAAGTGCACTGAGAGAAGAGTCATCTCATTTGTCATATGGCTAATGCTTTCATACTCAACAAAATGAAAAGATATTTATTGGACTCAAAGTCAACTTTTGAAAATGATTTTCTAATTAAAGATGAGGTCAGGTATGATTATTCAAAAACACAAGACTGCCGGACCTTTCCGGTCGTAAGTTCACTGGCCCAACACTAAAGACACTGGCTTCCGGCCTGTGGTCTAGTGTAAATTTTGAGCCTGATGATGTCAATCTGGTTTCTTGGTAAAGTCTACAGCAATTATGACATCATTGTCGTTTAGCCGCAGTCTCGATGAAAATCTGGGGCGAGATGGAGGGGAGTTTGGATGTAATCATGACGGAAATCAGCAATATCTGATGAACCATTCATTTATTTGACTTTCACAGTCGACTTGGCATTTCTGTGACCCACTGAATTTCAATTTCATTTAATGTTCTGTGTGCAAAGAATGCCAGCAAGCATCTTGAAATTCAAATTGCAATATGGGACTTTTTATCTTGGTTTTTAAAATTTTGCCAATTCTTTTATTCAGTGCACTCACCTGTATTATTATTATTCCTCTTTCTAGTGCCTTGAATATAAACGTCTTCATTATTCAAGATACTTGTCAAAAAAACACAGTGAAGTACATTATTTACAATAAACAATTCAAAGAGAAATTAATCAACATTTTAATGAATGAAAACAAATAACAGTGAAAATGCAATTAAAATTGAAAATATTAATGAGAAATAAGAACTTAACTTAAAGCATGGAAAATACAGAGATACAAATTTACCCTTTAACATCACCATTCCATGCAGCTGTATTATTAACTATTTCTAGAAAGTGTTATTTTTATAGCCTAAATTAATTGAAAACAATTGATTCATTTGGAAATTATTTTGTTTTGTTTCGTTTTTCGGTGGTGGGGGGGGGACATAAGTTGTTTTGTTTTGTTTTTGTTTTCAATAAACAGGCACTTGGGTGTTGAATGTAAAATAATTGGTTTTGATTGGTTAAAGGCAGGGTATACTTTTGGTAATTGTCAAAGACCAGTATCCTCACATTCACTTGGTGTATTCCACTATGCATAAATAACAAACCTGTGAAAATTTGGGCTCAATTGGTCATGGATGTTGCAAGAAATCAATGAAAGAAAAAAACACCTTGTTGCATAGAATTGTGTGTGCTTTCAAACTTCCTTTCTCGATTCAATTTTGGGGGGTGAAAATTACCTCTAACTCTAAAACTGCACTACTTCAAAGGGAGTCATTTCTCACAATGTTATATAATATCAACAGCTCTTCAGTGCTCCTCACCAAGTAAGTTTTTATGGTCATTAACTATTAGAGTCATTTGACATCTGGAAAATTTCATCTAGTGGAACATTTTGCTGTTAGCATTATACAAAATTTTAAAAAGCAATATGTAAAAATAATAATAGTAATAACTCTAGATTTGAGTCTGAGGGCTGTTTCTCAAATCTGAGCAAATCTGATGAAAGGAAATAAAGACGGCCAAAAGGGTTGTCATTATCTTTCAAGAAAAAAACGAATTGATGTGGTTGTTGCTATAGCAACATTGGAATATAGTCACTACTGTATATTCTCTAGCCAGTGGGTACTGGCTTGCATGTAGGGCAGATTCTACAATACTAGGGATCATTGGTGATGCAGAAAAGGAGCAAACAAACCTTGAGGAGCTCTGAGAACTGACAAGAAAATGAAAGATGCGGTCCAGTTGCTAAATGTATACAAATTCACTTGTATTGAGCTTGAAGTCTGGCTTAGCAGAAAAAGATCATCAGCCTAAATACCTTTAGATGTACATATAGTTAATAACTGGTTCCACACTAATATTACTTACCCCATGCACTGTATAATAACTTTTAGGAAATCATTAAGCATACATTGTTGCTTACCGGATTGTTGCTTGTGACTTGTTTTGTTGTTTGGTTTTGTTGTAGTTGTTTGGTTTTTTAACTAGATTTTTAAAGCAATGGTTTATCTGAAATACGAAATCTACTTCGTGGCAGTAGAATAACAAACAGCAAGAAAAAATGTACGAAGCAAAATATGGTGTTACCGCGAACTGAATAATATTCTGCTTGAGTGTTTCGTGAATGGAGCATTTGGAAGTCAAAAACCATAATTTTAACAGAACGTGCTTGTTCATAGGTTATTATTATCATTATATCTTTCTGGGAATCAAACCAAGGGACCCTCAAAATTGCCTGCAGATGTGTTTAGAAGAAGATAAAGAAATGTTTTAGATGTGGGAAGGGAGGAAATCCGCGCAATCAGGGACTGCAAACCTTATCCACATGCAAGGCTCTGATCCCGGATTTCAAACCGGACTCAGGTAGGGAAAGAAACCACTGAGCCAACCTGAATTTGAAAAGTTCAATTTTAAAGGCAGGGTATACTTCAGGTAAATCTCAGAGACCAGTATCCTCACTTGGTGTATCCCAGCAAAAGCATAAAATAACAAACCTGTGAAAATTTGGGCTCAATTGGTCATCGAAGCTGCAAGAAAATAATGAAAGAAAAAAATACCCTTCAAGCATGGAGTTGTGTGTTTAGATGATTAAACTACATTACTCCAGAGGGGGTCATTTCTAACAATGTTTTATACTATCAACAGCTCTCCGGTGCTTTTTACCGAGTAAGTTTTTAGGGTCATTAACTTGTAGAGTAATTATCAAAGTATACCCTGCCTTTAATGCAGCATGGAAAAAACAAATTGTCATTTACCTTCTAAAAAGTTAATTTTGTCATACACGTGCCTTCTAGAATTTCAGGAATCTTTTATTGCAAAAAGGTGTTTGCCGTAGAGAATAAAAGGAAAATGACATGTTGCTCTATGTCAGTAACATCTACGTCATTACAAAAAGTATTTATAAGACATTATGGCGTAGTTTTATAAACAAAAATAGTGGCTGATGACTTTATGATTTTTGGGGGGGGGCTCGAGCAGCTTCTGAAGAACCTTTTTGCACTCAAGCAGTACTTGAGAGGAGTTAATGTTTGCCTCTGATTCTAATAATTTATCACTTATCTCAGCTCTTCTCAGAAAGGCAGAAACCTTTTTCTTCATTTATTAAAAAAAAAAATTGGGGAAAATCCTTGACACAAAACATTATCTGAAGTGAAAGACCTTTTTTTATTTGCACTAACTTACTTAAGCCCACAGGGTAGATCCGATCAAGTTTAACCTGAACAGACCCCTCCATCATCAAAAAGGATATCAGTGGTGCCCAACTAAGAAGCCCTTGTACTGTGTTGGTGTCCACATGGATTTGTTACCATGACACCTTAATCGGGCTTCAGTGTTACACAAAGTGGAATCTGCTTCTCTCAAGAAAGATATGAAAGGTGCCCAATTGGGAATTTCATTTGGTCAAACCGTCTTCTTCATTATAAAGTTAATAGGCATGCATTTCCTAAAAAAGCCCGAATGGGAAAGATTCACTTTTACCCAGACTGGAACGTGTTTTAATCCTTACAGAGGCTTTCAAATTTCCCATTTTGTCGTTTTCAGAAAGTCAAGTCTATTTATAAAGTAATTGTCTACTTATAATCAGTCAAACACCATAAAGTAGAAAAGGGTGTGTCACTTTTCAACAGGTTATTCTGTAATTGGTTACACCTGCCTTAATTGAATACGTAGTCTTCATCTTCAGTATCCGTATTGCAATGTCAGTAGATTTTAAAGCTGACTGTTTTCTTGTATATTTTGTTGTGTTTTTTTGTTTGTGGCTTTTTATTACTGAGATGTGGAAATGTAATTACTTTCAAACAAAACTTGCCAATTAGTATTCAGAATGTTTTCAGGCCCACCTGTGATATTACTTTTCAGAACTTTTTGAGCTTCTGGAGTAATTATTTTTCTTTGAAAATACCATTGTCACAATAAAACCCTGACTTGACAAAGGAAATACAACTGAGGCTTATCATAAGCACCAGGGTTTGCTGTTGTCTTGTGAGAAAGCCATGAGTAGGGACTAACCATGATTCGCAGAACCTCAGCTGTAAGCCATGGCGGATAATCTGTCATAATAGGCTGGAATCTTGGAACGCTCGGGTTTACCTTCTAATGATCCAAATACAATGATAAACAATGGTGGCAGCGTGTCCATTCTTGTTTGCCACATTTGTACAACAACAGGACAGAGGTCTGAAATCGGGGATTACACAACAACCCCTAGAAAAAGGAACATTACAGGCATGATGCCATACTTGTGTCCTCTTGTACGGTGATACAAAGCGTAGCACGATAGGTCCATGCCTGTGCACGTACACAATGAATGTCCAGGTGGATATTTCCGTCAGCCGTCTGGCTGTCAGCAAAAAATTGAGGGCAGTCCGAAGTTGTTCCGGTCTTAATAAACTGTCTGCTGTTGGCCAGTCCAGAAAAATTTGGTAGATATACGTGTCATCCTACTTCTACTTCATTTCTACTTCTGCATCGTTACTCGGCAGGATCCATAAGTTAGGACGTAAATGCAGAGGAGTAACTATAAATTAATTGTCTTGCTCAAGGACACAAGTGCCGGGACTGAGATTCAAACCTACATTGTGTTGACGCAGCCACCACAACTTGAATTTGGTGCGCTAGACCGCTCGGCCACAACACACTACAATGTGAAGTGGTTGAAAGAAATTACATTCTATTTGTCATTTTGTGATCTTGTGCGTAATTTATCTATTTTTGTATTGTACAGTGTCTAAATATACATAAAGCGTTTGAATATTCGTTAAAATAATATTCATAGAAGATCAATCACTCTCATTCCACATCCGATAAGAGATGTAATTGTGATACTAAAACATGAAAATTAACAACTCATTAAGCTCAAGTGAAGATGATTCCGATTATTCAAATGAATTCAAGACGTCGTTAGACCACTGCAAGACCCCTACTGTAGAGCTGCTAAATTGAGTTCATCCGGTCACAAATATATTTTGGTAGTGTACCGGCAGAGTGCCATCTCATTATGTAAGGTAATGAAAACGGATTGGCCTATGGCGTGGGTCTTATAAGGTTTTGTGTAAAGGGACCTCACAGACTCTGCTCATCTGAATTTCTGCTGTCAAAGAGGCCACTCAGCAGAATACCAAAGAGAGGAGCACCTAGTGAGGGGGAGAAAATCAGTCCGTCTGGGTCTTCATACTCATGACTCTTGTAATGGGACCTCAAGACAGTCAAGAGATGCCGTGGTGGCTTGGTTTAAGAGGAGATGTAATCTAAGCTTTGCCAAGCAAAGCGTGACCAGACCTGATGTGCCTGGGAAAAAAAAAACTCTGAGCAAACTTAGAAAGGGGGATATGACACCGTGAAAAACCTGACCTAGATGTGGGGAAAAACAGCATTTTCTGAAATCGGACAAGAGGGACCAGGGTGAGGTTGTTTCTTCACTCGTACCCCCTTTGGAATTACAACAGAATCATGATCAGGTGATATGTGATAACGTCTGCAGACACAGTTACAAATTAGCTTGTGTATTGTGTTGTTATTCAGTGTGAGAAGAACGTAGAAGGAAAAAAATCACGTTGTGGGAAGAGAAGGTGCGAAGTTTCCGGTGAATTGAAGAAAGGCGTAAAAAAGGTTGTGAAGGGAAAATAACGAGTGGTTTGCATGTTGAGAGACTACAGTATAAAGCCAACTGATGCCATTGATTTGCCCATCACATACAGAGTATGGTTCAGTGGTGAGTCGTCTTACCTAATGGATTCACACGCCGCGGTGTAGCACAGCACGTGCCCTTCCTAGCATCGGTGACGTCTACTCATGGATTGATTATAAGGTGGCCCGAGTCTCGGGTTGCAGCATTTGAAACAAACATGCCAGGATGTGTGGGCATGTACAGTAGTGTCTCCTAGCAAAGTTGTGATTTCGCAAAACCTGCCTGCAATCCTCGGGTCACTCCCAGACTCTTTTCTTTCTGACGAGAGAGAATGGTATTGATCAACCTTCTTGTAGACTTTTAAAGACTCTTGCGGGTTCTTTTTTTCATAATTTGTTGTGCTTTATTTTTCTTCCTGCTTTGTTGTTCGACAGTGCTCGGGATTTAAAGGACAAGATGCGTTTCTTGAGGAGACGCCATACTGACAGTTCGCTACGAGACACAGCAGATAAACTAGAATGTGAGAAATCATCCCTAGTACAAGATTCAAAAGAGTCCGACGTCAGAAAATGGTCAGACTGTTTTGAAAATCTTCTCCATGATAAACGTGAGTATCCGATAATTCTTCTTATTGGTTTCTTTTCATCTTGCCTTTACTTTAATATTTTTCTGTGTTTATCTGGAGCTGTATGAGAAGCATCATACAAATAGATGAATTCATTTTGGGAATTGTTTTCCTTTTTCTTTTTTAAATAAACATAAAAAACTGTAAACAGAAGCAACAAACAACATATTGTGTGAAAAACAAATTCTGATTACATTGAACCTTTCAGTTTTCTAGGGACATACGATGTATTGTAACAGTTTATTTTAAACAAGTTTGATGAAAATTACTGCTCTTTTTCAAAATGATATCTTTTCATAGGAACCAGCAGTTCCATTTTTTTGTCATTTTTTAATTGTGCTTATATCTCTTGCCGTTACAACAACAGTTGTCAAACTTACAGACAACTTTCTGAAAAAAATTACACCACTGGGGGCTTTTTCTCCATTCAAAGGACTTTTTGTACCAGAACAAGCTTAATACCAAGAAAACTTCATGATTAAAAGATGTTTTCTTATTCATCAGAACGTCTTAAGTGACAGCCACGCCCCTTTCTTCTTTCTTCTTGCAATTGATACATTACTGGTTGCATTAGAGAGCAAGTTTTCCCCATTTTTTCCAATGTTACCAAAATAAGGAAGGTTATAAGAAAGGTCCCCTGGTTTTGTGAAATCGGAATTGATATTTGTTATTTCTGTTGCATACAGCAATCATGTGTGATGAAGACATAAGCCACTTATTTTCCGCCCAGGCTCAGTGAGCTTGAGTGACATTCAGCCGATGGGATAATCTTGTGCTCACAAAGCTGGTTTCCATCCAAAATACAACCTTGCTAAAACTTCCCTTTCCTATACATCAAATCATCTTTTTGGGGGCTGAAGAGTACAGTGCACTGACTTCATGTTTTGAGTTCATTTATCTATAGCTGAGGCATCATCAGACTTTGAAATATAACGAAATAATTAAGTATTAACGATTCAAAACTGATCTCTCAGAAAAATTCTTGCCTAGAGCAGAAACATTTTGCTTAGGAAGTACAGATTACATACATACATACATACATACAACAGAGCATTTATAAAGCGCCTTTTCGTCAAGATCAAAGCGATTAACATCATAAGTAGCATTTAATGTATATTAGTCATGGTGATATTTGCTTGACATATGGAATTCATTTTAACAATTTATAAAGTTTTAAAGACACACAATTTGAAAATACTAATGAGCCCTTGCACAATGCACAGCGCACTTTCATGCGCCTCCTGTCTGCCATTTTGGTAGTCAAAATTTACAAAAAGGAATTGACTCCCAAAACCGTGGAAGTGGTAGACGCGCATTGCGCAGAGGTAAGTTCCGCATTGTGCAAGGGTCAATAATACACTTTCAATTGATGTAATAATTGCATCATGGACAAAGAAAATTCGGCTGATTTGTGGTAAGCAGTGTATAGACTGTACAAGTCTGGCCCGTATTCAAAAATTGGGACCCGTTAAAGTGGGCGAGTTTGTTTCCTTCGCACATTAAAGCAATGGTTGTGGGACCAAAGTGGTCCCAAAACTGTTTGAATACACCTGAGAATTGCACGATCTGCACTCGATTCTTTCCAAGTCCTTGAGGAAAAACGTCCACAGGCTACCGGCCTCTGAACACCGAGCACTGCTCTAGAATGCTGGGGTTGAGGGTTCGAATCCCACCTGAGTATACCTGTGGCGTGTTTTCCCCATAGGACTCACTGAGTATACAATGCTTATCACCATGGGCTTACGGGGAATCTTTGGTTAAGGGGGGGGGGGCAGATTTGGCCCGAAATGTTTCACTCTGGTAAAATCATATAAGTATCAATTTCTAATATCGGGTAGCAAGTCTTCGTGCTGTGCCTAAATTTTCCCCACTGTTTTGCCCAAATTTAGGAGGGCGGTCGGGTCGCAACAACCCACACCTCCTGCCCCTTTGGGTCATACGCCCATTCTTACCAAACATTGTAGTAAGGGGAAAAACAAATAACAATAATACATACATAAACAACATCATTGACAAATGTTAACCACTCAACGTAAACTAATTTTATCTCTTTTTGATATAATAAAAAACAATGCTTATTGTTGTCGTTACACCCAGGGAATGGGATAAAGACTGTCTCTCTTACATGTATGTAAACTAAATGTCAATTTGAAAGAGAACAAATACATTAGAACCTTTTTTCTCAATTCTCAATGACTAGCTTTACACAATAGATCAAATCTATCTAAGGAAAGCCTCCTCAACAACGTTTTTCCAACCATGTAAACACCTTTCACCTGAAATAATGTTTATGTCAACGAGGGGAAAAAACACGTTATGGTAAAAATAAACATCTCAAATTCTTTGTCAGAATTCAAAGTAATTTTATAAAGAATATATTTTGTGCATCTCAATTTGACGTCATAAAGGAAGTACAACGTCAGCATTTAAGTCTCTGATATAAAAAAAACAATTCTCTCTCTCTGATTTTAAAAGTAGATAGCAACGTTTACAAAAATATTTGTGTGCATAATTTCAGCCCACATTGTCTTCAGCAATCATTCATGGTAGACAAAACAAAAATTGAGGGGGTTTGGTGTCTTTCAGCGAGTAAAAACTGAAGTAGTGAATTTTAATCTTCAAGTGCCTTGGGTGGATGAAATTTCAGTCAGACTTGGACTTGAAAAGACTCTCGATCAGGTATCGTTGACTCATCACAAAAGTATTTTTGCTGAATTATACGATTGTGTTTCTGCTGAAAAATGGTTTTAAATCAACTTGAAAAAGTGTAAGACGAGGTAAATTAAGTGTTTGTGCAATGTGCAGTAGTCTTGACATTTGCAGATAACTATTACCTCGTCTGTAAATGGGGTTTTTTTCGGTAAAATAATCATAAGTGGAATAGTAATTGCTTTAAAATAACATTAGATAGATTTATGACGATTTACAGGAAATGGTATTCTGAGAATCGTTTTCTGTGATCAGTTATTGTGCCCTGTGGTCCTGAGGAAATTTGTAATTTACTTTAATCGTATCACTCATTATTAAGGCTTGACTTACTTTAAAAGAAGAAAAAATTAAAAGGAATTGGACTTGATAAAATTCAGGCATGATATGAAAATGTGGAGATGATCGATTGATAGTTCTAGATCAAACTGGCCAGACGTGGGAACAGAGTTTAGCGAGACGTTACTTTATACCCGCAGAATTCTCAGGCAGAGAAAACCTGAGCCCATCCCCACACGCTGTCATTGTGCCTGTATAGGTGGTCACATGATCAAGCTGAATTGAGTTAGGTATAAATCAATAAACCTAATTCTATTTGGGAAGGCTGTTCCGTCTGTTTTTAACGCATTTAGGTTTGTTTTCTCTTAAAACGAGAGGACAAAAGGAATTTGAAGGGCACATAAATTTCTGTGGGTGCCAAGAATATCTTAGGTTGGATAACTTAATGAAATACCGAAGTCTCCATAACCTCCAGTGGATTAGTGCCGCCTAATGAAGAAGTTGCAAACATTAATACTCTATTTTTTTGTGTAATCATGTTTACAAATTGTTTTTACCGAAAAGTTCATGAATGATATCAGTAGTTCTGTCTACAAATAGTAAATAAAAAATAGGTGAGTGAGACAAATTGATCATCTACTTAATCCATCTCTCCAATCGTCAATAGAATATAAACTGAAGCCTAGCTCCTTCCTTCCCATGTCTGTTTCCCCAATCATGAGCTTTCTGTAGCCCTTTTCACACTTTCAAATAAATTCAAAGGAAATATTTCCGCGAGATTTGAACTCTACGACTATGCACCCCATGTTCATTTAACGCTTGATGCAGTTTTACTTCCAGGCAGGGGTACCTGTTATTTCCCGGGTTCCCAGGGATTTGCCAGGAAATTCTTCTAATATGAAAAGGGTTACCTTATTGCTAACGGGCAGACAATGTGTAATGTGATTATAAACAGATGAATTTACTTCTTAATGAGATAGAGAGAACATTAATACAGCCCCCCCCCCCCACCGATGACTCCTAATTAAATTAACAACATTCAGTAAGGTACTCGTTTTCTGGTGCAAGGATGCTCAGTTTAGAATGCTAAATATAAGCTGACCTTCCACCAAATTGATTGCGTTGTGTTCTTAACCAAGAATTTTTGTTTTCTTTTCATTCGATGGGTTGACAAGATGGAATTATGCAGAGTATACAATATTTGCCGCTGTGTTTTGAAAAAAATCCTGAAGATTTCTGTTTTTGCCATCTCGCCAATCCCTGCAAAAATTTGTAACTCTAAACATTGAACTTTGAAGTACTAAATGCATCCAGAATTCAATTTTAAAAAGCTCTAAGGTTCATCTGAAGATGAGTATTGTGACATTACATTGCTTGCAAATAAGAGTGATGCACAGTTAAGATAAATCTTAGCTCTTTGTGAAATGGTGTCTTGCTGAGCGGTTAAGAGCACCGGACTCAAGCTCTGGTGTTTCTGATCAATAGAATATTGGTTCGAGTCCTGGTCATGACACTGGTGTCCTTGTGCTAGATACTTTACCTTGACTGATTTGCCCTTTGAATGTTTGTAAAATAACCCAGAACACTTATCGCGGAAGAGGAGGGGTTAATCCCGGTGTTTCTGGTTCACACAGCAAGCGTACTTGTTAATGGATTTCTACAGGCTTGCAAGCTACAGTGATTAAGTTCACTTTTGAGACATCTTTGGCTTCATAACCGGAAATATTCAATAAAAATTATAAAATCGGCCCCTTCCCATACCAATTAAACCTGTCTCCTGAATGCTTGAGTTTGATGAATTTCAGTACTGCCTTCAAAAACCATGGTTGAAGTAAGGTATCGTAATCAAATCCAAGACCAAAGATGTGAGTGTTGAGGTAGCATACAATGGATTTTGATTGTTATGCAGGCATGTAACTTTACATTTAATTTCCTTGATTTTAGTTTCTCATCAGCTGTGCCATTAAAGATTGAAAAACACAATACAAAATGTTTACCAAGTCAGATTCCATTAGGTTTATTACTTGACGTTTGTAATTCTCTGACAATTTTTACAGTAAGCAAATTTTTGTGCTTACTGTAGCAGAAAAAACTGTCTAAGAGTAATTGATTTAACAGGATGGTAAGAAAATTAGAAGGCCAACATGCATGTTCACCATGGATTTGCGTTATTACGTCATTCATTTTCATACAGTAAGCACTGGAAGGTTAGCGTGACTTTTCATTCGCTTACGGTTAGCAGTGCTAACTCGCACAGTAAGCACAAAATCGGCTGTTAAACAGCTCTATGAAATTGGGGCCCAGGTCAGCTGTTCCATACTTTTGATGGAATACTAACCCAACTCAAATTCATTTATTCATAGTGTTAGATCTGTCTGCAGTACTTCCGTCTAAGCTTCATTTGATTGTTCTGAATAAGATGAGGAATAATGTTTTTATATTTGTGGTTTAGTTTGACTTTAAAGGGAAGGTTTTACGTTTGGTAAGTTAAAATTAATGGCAATAAAAGCTTACTTGGTTAGAAGTAGAGCAGCTTTTGATAGTATGAATCATTTTGAGAATCATTTCCCCTCGGAGTTATGTGGTTATGGAATTGAAAAATTGAATCTGAGAAGCGTTTCTGTCAGAAATGTTTCTCAGATTGTGTATTCCAATTGCGGATTATTCTTCCTACTTGGACATAACCACTCAGGATTTTTTAGGATACCTCAAAAACACTACCACCGTTTGAAATGATATTTCCACAGGTTAGTTTTATTGTATATATCTACATTTATGTAGGATTAAAACAATTGGACAGTTCGCGGGTTCGAAAAACCAAAGGTATACCCTGCCTTTTAAAGGTAGGGTCATACCTGAAAAGACATTGTGTAACTTTTAACCCAAAGCCCAGCCTATACTTATTTTGTAAAATGGTAATGGTAGTAAGAATCCTGAGAAACTTATTTCTTCTGAAGTGCCCCTGTTGATTAGAAAAATTTTAATCTCCAAAGATCCAAAGTGTTTGGGCTTTTTTTAAGGGAAATGGGTACTTTTTGTAATTACTCAAGAAATACATAACCCTAAAAACTTAATAGGTAAGGAGCACCTGAGAGCTGCTAGAAACGACTCCCTTTGAAGTAAGGTAGTTTTTTAGAAAGAGGCAATTGCTCACTAAAATATTTGCATCTGAAAGCCTTTCTCAAGCATTTGAAAGCACACACTTCTATGTTTTTTTCTTTTATTATTTTCTTGCAAATTCGATGAGCAATTGAGCCCAAATTTTCACAGGTGTGTTATTTAATGCATAAGTTGGGATACACCAAGTGAGGATACTAGTCTTTGACATTCACCACAAGTATATCCAGCCTTTAAGAGTAGCCCATGAGGATTTATTGTTAATCAAGACGGATTTTAAACTTACTTCTTTATTTCAGTAGAAGCTTAGTTGCAGATCAGGAATGCAGTGTTTCCCGGCATAAATATTCACCTGTTCACACAAGTGATTGTGGGTGTCTGTTTCTGGATAGAATGGTGAGGGTTCAATGAATGAGTTGCTTGAGTATCAGTCTGGTTAGTTACTGGTTATGAGTGTCGTGCTGAGTTGCACATTTTTCTTAGTGAGTTCTTGAACTTAGATGGCGGAAGCTTTTGTATTAATGAAATGGGCCCACTGTTTGAGTAGCACAGTTCATGTTTTGAATTGCACATTTGAAGTGGTCACCAGTGAGTTTTTCAGAACATGACAAGCTCCTTCCCCCCTTAGTCTTTCCAAAAATGGTGGCCTGAACATTTCCCTCGTTTGTGTCAATGAGTTACACATTAGTTTTGAAGTTTGAGGCAATATATTATTGGCAAAAATTGTATAAATGTTTGTTTGTTGTTTGTTTGTTGTTGTTGTTGTTTTGGTTGTGTGTTTTTTTGTTGTTTTTTTTGGGGGGGGGATCATTTTGAATAGATTGAGCTGTTCTCTTTTCCATCCCTTGGTCTCATATTAGGGTTTTGTCTTGTATCAGGTTCTAGAAGTACTCTCTAGTACTTATTTTCCCATAAGGAAGTTGAAGCATTTGAAGTTCAAAAAGTGATTCCGGTGTAGAACAGCCTTTCTTTCCAGGTTGTCAGAATGAAGACTGACTTGATGGTCAGCTGTTTCCTCCTCATCACCCAAGATAAGAAAACTAGGATCCCAGAGGGAATAAATTTTTTCACTAGCGGCATTGTCTATTCCACCAGGTGAATCTAAGCATCTTGAGTTATTCATATGTCACTTCCTGGGTCGATTTTGTTCCAGATCCACTCCCCCCTCCCCCCCCCCCCCAAGACTTAATTCAGGTTGACCTTGCTTGGAGTCAATATATCGGTTGAGCAAGATTTTAATGAATATTCACAAAAAATTCTTGCCATCGGCTTAGGTAAGCCGGAAACAACATAGCCTAAGAGTGTATAAGGTGACATGTTTGATTATTGAATAGAGCCAGGGTTAATATCGGAAATGTTTTATCTGCTTGTAGAATAAAGTTAATTAACACAAAAATGTCACTTTGTACAAGGGAGCCAAGTGTTGATAAATTAGTATAAATGGTGTCTCAAAGAAGCTTGCAGCGTCGCAGAATATTCTGACTTCATGCTGAAGGCAGTTAGAGCATACTGTTTGAAAATTTGAGTAGTTATTATAGCCACAGGCTCTTTTCAAAGCCCCGAGGAAATATCTCCATGATGCTGTAGCAAACCTCACCCACTAGTTTGTGCTTCCATCATGTGATTTTTCAAATCCTAAAAACCTTAGAATAATTTGGTTAAGTTTCATATGACAGTGTTTCTCGGTAATCCAAAAAAGAGGGAAATACGAACGGAAGGATGAGAACTCTTGATTAATCTCCAAGCCTGGTTGGAAAATCTTAGCAACTTCACTATGGCTGTAGCTGTTGGCAATATCCACAATTCAGAAACAGCCTTGCTTTGTGTTTATGTTAAAACAAAATTCTCACCCCACTTACCTTCAAATCTCATTTTCATGATAGTTGGAGGTAATTTTTTTGTATTGCCCCAGTAGAGCCTCCAAGTGTGGATGGCATCGACACAATAATCACTGAAGCATTTGATAATATTAAGGTGTCGCCATGCACTGAATAATTAAAATGAAAAGAGGTGCTGGATCTGACGCACTGCTAGTACAACACTTGTCTGAAGCAGGGAGGCTCAGAACGACTGTGAGCATCAGTAATTAAACGAAAAGCGTTAATTACAATGATTGTCTTCCTGTCATGTCTTAATGGATTATTTGCCTGGCGGTGTCCCTGACGGACATTCCAGCGAGTTGACATACCAAATACTTTGCTGTCTCTTGAGGCTTCCTGATGGGGGACCATTAATATCTTCATTGGGAGAAAAGATTTTCCATTAGGGCATCAGTATATCCCAATTGGGATAGTTTGGCAGATTATGTTGGCACAGGAATCATTGATATCTTCATTGGGAGAAAAGATTTTCCATTAGGGCATCAGTATATCCCAATTGGGATAGTTTGGCAGATTATGTTGGCACTCAAGGGTTTCCCGATTGGGAATCATTGATATCTTCATTGGGAGAAAAGATTTTCCATCAGGGCATCAGTATATCCCAATTGGGATAGTTTGGCAGATTATGTTGGCACTCAAGGGTTTCCCGATTGGGAATCATTGATATCTTCATTGGGAGAAAAGATTTTCCATTAGGGCATCAGTATATCCCAATTGGGATATTTTGGCAGATTATGTTGGCACTCAAGGGTTTCCCGATTGGGAATCATTAATATCTTTATTGGGAGAAAAGATTTTCCATTAGGGCATCAGTATATCCTAATTGGGATATTTTGGCAGATTATGTTGGCATTCAAGGGTTTCCTGATTGGGAATCATTAAAAATGCATTTATGGCAACTTTTGTCAAATACCTCAAAGCGCCTCACATAAAAAAAACTGACAAATTAAAAATATTAATGTTACTTTAAAGTGTACAGATAGCAGCCAAGTGATTAAACACGGAGGCAAACTAAACTAAAAGAAGGTTAAAAAGTAAAAAGATTTATTTTATTTTTTTAAGCCAAAAAGCATTGGAAAAGATCAGTGATTTAATAAAAATAGTATGGCAAAACAGAATAACTCAACGATTGTTCAAAATAATGTATGAAGTACCAAAAATAAGGGCAAACCACAACGAAAGACATATGTACCAAGTGAAAAATACAAGTTTAAAAACGTTAGCATTCATATAACAAAGCACGGGAGGTACTTTAAAAAGTACACACACAAAAATTAATCAGTGAGTCTTGAGGAGAGATTTGAATGTGTCTAGTGATTCTGCTTGACGAAGCGTGAATGGCAGGTGATTCCACTGGCAAACTGCTGCATGGAAGAAGACTTAGTGCATGGTCTTCCGCATGAAGGCTGAAGGAGGACTTCACTAGAGGAACGCAAATTCCCGGCTGGGGTGTAGAGCTCAACCAGATCAGTTATATAGTGAGGGTGTGTGTCCATGGATGACCTTGTGTATGTAATCAGCAGAATTTTTGAAGATGATCCTTTTCCTAACCAGCAACCAGTGAGGCTGATGTAGAAGTGGTGAGATGTGTGTCCTGTGAGGTGTACGTAGAACCAGACGCCTAGCAGCATTCTGAACATGCTGCAGTTTAGAGACTGTACAGAAAAGAAAAACACTGGCCAGCAACAGAGCCCTGTGGTACACTGTTGGTGACATTAACACTGCAGAATCAGATACGCACTCTTTAAAGGCCACAGATTGAGTTTGGTCCTGTAAGTACAATACGAACCATCTCAGAGGCGTGCCCTTGATGCCATAATGGTTATACAGACAATCGATGATCAGTTGATGATCAAAAGTGTCGAAAGCGGAACTCGTCTAGCAGTACAAGCAGGGCCTCTTTGCGTTTATCCAGAACAGATATTATGGGTACGAAGAAAAGGCATCTCAGCTTTGAAACCTCAACAGTAAGCTGACTGAATGGTAGGGTACAAACTAAACCTGTCTAAGTAATCCTGAAGCTGAATCAGTGCAATTCTCTCAATCACCTTTGACAGTTAAGACAGTTTCAAAATGGGACTGTAATTGGAGAGAACATCTGCATCAAAGGCACGTTTTTTCAGCAGGGGAGTGACTCGAGCGCACTTGAGAGATGTAGGAAAGCGACCCGTCAATAATGAGGCAATGATGATCTTGGTGATAATTGGTACTAGTTGGTTTATACAGGCTTTGAGGAGACTGATAGGAAGAGGGTCCAGTGGACAGAAGGTGATGGAGGCAGATTTCATTAGCCTCAACACCTCAATTTGAGAGATCTTTGACAGCATGATTCAGGCTGTTGGAGTACTGCGCAGACACAATTCCATCCTGGAGCTTGACAATTTTGTCGCTAAAAAAACCTGCAAACTTATCAACGAGATCCTTCTGACAGACATGGATAGGCAAGACATTGGTCACATGTGGGGAGGGGAGCTTTTCAATGATTCGGAAGAGGTTGCGTTGGTTGGCACTAGCTATCTGGTTAGAGTTGAGTGGAGAGTGGAGTAGACTTTGAAGAGACAAGGAGATTTGTATATTGTACTCATTGGACGGAGGTATCAGTATATTCTATAAAGAACTTTCATGGTAACGATTCTTGTGAAGAACCATTTGATAAAGTTTCCTTTATAAGAAGTAATTGTTGAAGGTTTCTGTGAATTACTTTGGTATACAGTTCCTGTAAAAAAGCATTTTGGTAACGGTTTCTGTAAAGAACCGTTTTGGTAACAGTTCTTGTAAAGAACTGTTTTGGTGACAGTTCCTGTAAAGAACTTTTTGGATATGAGTTCCTGTGAAGAAGTGTTTGGTAACAGTTCCTGTAAAAAACTGTTTTGGTAGGAGTTCCTGTAAAGAACTGTTTTGGTAACAGTTCCCTTAAGAAGTTACTCAGGGATTGTGAGATGACATCAGGGTGTACCGCAAAAAAAATCTTATTCATTTATAGCCATGCCAAGATTAAAATCTTTCAGTAGATACTCGTTATGAACTAAATACTAAGTCAGTAAATAATATAAAGCTTGATTCTTGTACCACTAGTTCTTAGTTAGGCAAAGAAGCCGGGGTCCCCCTTCACCATCTTCTTCAAACAAGCTCTTTATTTGGAATTCATGGACCTATCATTTCTAAATCTGCAGCATTGCTATAAATCACAAGTGTTTATAAATGTCCGCTGTTTCATTATTGTCATAATAATTTTGGCGGTACCTTTCCGTAAATGATCTTACGATTATTTACACAGGTCTTGAGATATTTTAAAGTGTATAAGTCTTGGGTTAGATGAGAAGCTTGGACACATAGCTATTTCTCATATGATCCATGCAGTCATCTGAGGGTTGTTTTGTTAACCTTTACTTGCCAGGTTTTAGTTTGAGATGGAGAGAGATATATATGAAGAGGTTGATTATGGAGTGAAGGACTGTTTGTTTTTAGGCTACGGTGTAAGAGCAGGAGACGCAGACATTGTTTGTCTCTGAAAGATTGATTTGGGGTTTGGATAAGTGCTTCTTCTGGAGACCGTACGGTTAGGAATAGAACAGCATCAATATGATTTAAATTAATGGTCAAAAAGTTCAGTTGACATGGTTGCATTTTGTTGATATTTTAGATGTGGTCAAATCGAACTCAGTTACACAACTTACAAGATGTATATAAAAGACTTCACTGTTTCTTACTGATGTGATGTAAGGGGAAAGCTTCATGCTCGTCCGTATTTTTGGAGGGTTTCAATGTTCAACTTGTCATACTTGATTCCCCTCCGTGAAAGTCCATGTATCCTTGTAGCAAGATTAGCCAATCTTCAACCATGGTCAAATTAATTGAGCCCCTGTGTCTCTGTACAGTGATTAGGACAAGTATTTGGGGGAAAGATTGGGCGGGAAGGTTTTCAACATTCATCAGTAGAGGCACTTTAATAATAATTTATTCTAAACATGAATCCCCTTTCCATGGCTGTAACAATAAGAGTAATAATTATAAGACTCATTAAGCACAAGTGTCTAGTTTAAGAAAACTATTCACTGCGCTGGAGCCTGTATGAAATACTGATAAGCTTGATGGAAAAGGTAGATTTTGAGGTGTGCTCATCAAAAAGGAAGCAATGTGCTCCTCAAAAGGAAGCGATGTGGGATTATTTTCTAAGAGTCAATTGAAGACTGTCAAATTTTTGGGAACAGACAATCCGGCTCTTTTCAGCTCCACCCACCCACGCTCCAAAAAGAGAAGACCTTTTCATTCAATTGAAGAAACGGCTATCTCCACCTTGCAAAGCCTAACATCCTAAAGGGGATTAGAAATATCAGACTTTTTTCTAGATTCAGAATTGTTCACAGGTCTGCCTGGTGAAAAAAAGGAGCTGTTATTTTCGCCATACATTTTTCTCAATTCTTCGGTGATCTACTTATCTAGCACCGAGGATAGTTCCCAAAAGCTCATTAAAATTTGTATCTCCAGGGGTTGCCAATATTTGGAAATTTTATTTCATATCCACTAAAATTTGGAGCCTAGTTTCAGACCTTTCTGTCAGATTGACTCTCAGAGGTTGACTTGGATATCTAAGATGGTCATTGGCATTGATGATGATTAGCCGAGTGTACTTGAGATTAATAGATAATGTATTTTTATCACGATAATGAGAGTTCTACGACGCCATCTCAGTATGTGAGAATACATGGGAAGCCTTACGCTGGGCAAATAAAAATAATTTCAAAATCAATGATGTGCATAATGTTATCAATTTATCTGTCCTTCCCAATGATTAATTAACCTTAATTAGTTTCTGTTATCATTAGTATAGGTCAATAACTTACAGGTGTATTTATCAGATGGTTTTTAATTAATTGATCCTACACATTTATGGGGATGTGAAGCCGTCTTTGTTGGACATCCCGTATACTAGTATGGCCATAACACTGATAACTGCAAAAGAGAGCCAATCTGTTTTCCCACAAACCTCATTTTCGTATACTAGTATGGCCATAACACTGATAACTGCAAAAGAGAGCCAATCTGTTTTCCCACAAACCTCATTTTCGTTTGGTACCCTTTTCAGTTTGGGTTCAGGCTTACACTCTGCCTGCCTGTTTGAAGCCCAGTAGCGAAAGAACTTGTTTTTTAAAATAATCGAAGGAGCCTAAAGCTAGAGCCGAAGCCATGATTTTGAAAAGAGCCTCGCAGTAAACTATCAATTGGATCAATACATACTGCAATGAGAATTAATAGTCCAACTATCCCTATTGAGGTTGTCCCTGAATGTGGGAGTGGAAAGGAAGCTTCAGGGATCAACAAGAGCTAATAGACTGACTTTACAAAAATATTTTTTAATAGATGCCATTTGACCTGATGGACCCACGTTTATAGAGTTAAGCACAAAAATTAGCAAAGCACCAAATGTATTTCTGGTATTAAAGCACAATTATTATGCCCTTCAGAAATAGGTTACCTGTCAAAATACCAGTCACATGTACCATTTGTGGCTGGTTTCCTTGTGTGTTTTTTTACTCGCATGAAATTAGGCAAGCATCTATTTCTGCAGTGCTTGAGCAGCTCTGTGAAAATTGGGACCAGGTTGAGGAAACCATTTCTGAAGGAAGAGGTCTTGGTTACCTGGTCCTTGTCTTATGTTTAGTTTGAGCATGTGTATGCCATGACATCATAAGTTGGTGCCGATCATCACGTGACATCCTCTCAACCAATTAGGAGACAGGATCTACGCGTGAGGTGTCGTACGATAAGAAACTGATGGCGACTTCAAGTAGGTTAAAGTCGTCAGTATGACACAAGCTCAGTCGCGGATAATGATATGCATATATCTCCTGGGCGATTCGTTGATGAAGCCACTGATGCAAAGTCACGTCTGCGTTGCCTACCGGCAGACACGCTACTTCTTTCAAAGCATCTATCCCTAGCCGTATGATCCTAATTCATTCAGACCCCGTAAACTCTTCTCAATATCCTATTCCTTATTCATCTCTTGTCATTCCTCGGGGGGAGGGGGGTAAGTCTGCTTCCCCCTTCGCCGAGATGGCTTGCAAATGAAGTCAGGTCTAGCATTCACTTTCTCACAGGAATCATGTTCTGTCTACTGTAATATGAGATTGACGACGGGAAGGAGGGGGTTATCATTTTGTTTTCGAGTTGATCCCTCACCTTCCGAAGATTGTTTGAGCCAGATGTCACGATCCACCTCAGACAAAACTTTTTATCAAAATTGAAATATAGATTGTAAGAATATGAGAGTGCTGTTGCCAATATTTCTCTTGGGAGCAGCAGTAAGAGATGGGAGGGGGATCTGTTGTATCCTCGTGTCATTTTTTCTCCTTTTGGAGTCTTAAATCAAGTCGGGTTCCTTTCAAAACTGTTGATTTTATTTTGGCTCTGGCTTCCAAATGGATTGTGTAGTCCGTGTAATAATCATCATCCTTTTCTTATCTCTATTCAATTCAATTAAATTTATTTTAATAATTCAAAATCAACAAACTCATTGATTGGAAATGAACAACAGGATAGAAAACACTGGGGGAATAGCTGATGTAAAACAATCACATGTAAGAGATTGTGAACGATAGGCATATCCTTGGAATGTAATCTTGATAAGTCTCCAAGCCTTCCGAAAAGAAAAGAAATAATGAATAACAAATAAACAAAATGGAGTGTTAAACAGGGAGCGTATTGAGAAAGTAAAAAAGTTTAGAGTTGCACTAATTTTTAAACGAATGAAGAGGGGAGAGAGTCTGGACAAAGCATCTTCTCTCATCTTAGATGCAAACAAGGCAATATTCCCATGACAATCCACCTAAGTCATCTTCAATGGTGTTCTCATCTTCACCAAATCCTTGTTGTGACATCTTTCATGAATGTCTGATGAGAGAAATCAGAAAGTCGTCTTGATTCCTTCCAATAAACCAAATGTCATGAAAGTTTGATTATCATTGCCAAAACAAAAAATGCACTGGTGAAGCTATTAAGTAGAACTGTATTAGGTTATATTAATGAATCAGGGTTCTGCCCACAGTGGTCGGTGCCGGAAAACCCGCCTGGCACTCAGGATTCCCCAACCACCACTGGCAGAATTTTCTCTGTTTCCGACCACCACACATTTTCCAAATTTTTTAATTACACTTGCAATTTCCTTTCAAATGTTTTCAACAAAATTTAAATTTGGTATCCAACGCCATTATTTTTGAGTGCTTCTTTGATTTGAGTCTATTTATATGATCTACCGTGTAACTGATCCATCTCGCAATGGTTTCCAGGGAAACATTTCTTCCACCACTAAAGAAATCCTGGGCAGAACCCTGATGAATACTTAAAAACAGACTAAAATTACATCAGCAGCAAGCCTGCACGTCACATCTGAAACCCTCTTCTAATATCAGTCATCATCTAAAATATTTATTCCAGAAGTTTTTTTCTTGATCCATTTCATCATACTAAGTTATTTTGGTATTTTATTGGGCAGGAATACTACACATCTTGATAATCTGTTGAGACTTAGAAACCCTTTGCAGGCCCCGATATTCTGTCTTTGAGAGGGCAAGTCCATTTTCAGTTTGCAAAGGCACTACTATTGGAAAATGTTAAAATCTATGGAGAACTTTTTCAATGGGCACCAAGGCCAAGACAAGGGGCAACAATAGAGGTCATGGCCTCTGGCTGCCCTGTAATTTCAGGCCTTCCTCTGAGCAATGCTTCAAGTGGATATTGTATTATAGCAGTGTAGCCATTTCAAGTTTGCAGCTTGCAATTTTTACAAAAATAGCTCTCTGTTTTTAATGAATAGTTTCTTTCTCTTGCTCCCTATGATCCTGCCTCTTCTCCTGCCTCTTCTCCTACACCCTCCCTCCCCTATCACCCACCCTGTCTACAGCTGGCTTAGAGGCGTTCAGGAAGTTCTTGCAGACAGAGTTCAGCGATGAGAACATAGAATTCTGGCTGGCTTGTGAGGAATACAAGACTCTGAACTCGGGGGTGCTGACAAGTAGAGCCCAGAAAATATTTGAAGATTATGTGACAATACAGGCCCCAAGAGAGGTATGTTGCTATGGTTATTGGGTTTGTGTATGAACGTTTTTACTATGGCCCTTTTCGAATTCACGGCTTCGGCTCCAAAATCGGCTCAGGCTAGCTTGGCTCCCTCAATTATTTTAACTTACGCATGCTTTGCGGTCAGGGTTTCAGACAAGAAAACTGGGCCTGAAGCCGAATCCGGAGCCGAAGCCGTGGATTCGAAAAGTAGTGACCAAGGCCCAATTTCATGGCACTGCTAACCACAGAATAGACCCATTGCATAAGCTGCCATCTCTGAGGTCAAACAGTGGAAACTACCTGCCACGCACAACTCTCAGCCAATGACAGGTCTTACTTTGACCTTAGTGAGGGCGCTGTTTGAGCTAGTGACGTCATACGCAATGGGTCTATTCTGCACTTACAATGCACTGTGAAGCGTATGATACTATGGGGCGTAAGCGTATAATTCAGTGGTAAGCGTATAATTCAGTGGTTAGCAGTTTCATGAAATTAGGACCAGTGTTTCACATTCAACCTCAAGTTGAATGTAAAATGGGGACATCCAAATGGAATGAGGCACACTGCACACACAAGTGAAAAAGGGATACAAGAAACAAACACAAAATGCTTTTATTAAGTTTTTATAATTCTTGCTGTTATATTTTATATTATTGTCCTTTTTAATTGTAACATACATGTAATTTGGCTTTTTGGCCACCAGATGTATGAATAAATAATCAATCAATCAATCAAAAAAAAAAAAAAAAAATACTCTTTCGATCAAACTTTCAAAAATATCCCCCATATTCCTCAGTATCCCCCACTAAAAAAGAATGCACTCCATAAGGAATACAAGACTTGAAGCTGAAATAGTATGCTCTCTTCTTAAAATCAGTGCTGAAGCATTTTATGCACAGACAAGAAACATGACCAAGATGGCTACATAACAGCATGATACAAGTAATGAATTACATCTTTGATATTGACAGGTAAACCTTGATTCTAGAACGAGGCTTGAGACAACAGCCAATGTGAATCATCCAGACGAAAACACCTTCGATCATGCCCAGAAACGGATAGAAGCTCTCATGGAAAAGGACTCATACCCACGATTCTTGCGCTCAGAAATCTACCAAAAACTTCTAAAGGAATTCCTCAAGAAATCAAATGAAGCTTACTCATCTTACTCTTCGTAGATTTTAAAATGTTAAACGGTGCAACTGGAAATTATGTGCAACTAAATTCAACTATTGGTTTATTAGGTATAGGGTGATTTTGCAACATTTTGATGTCGCAAGCATTTGGACTGGAAAGTTTTGTGGATCAAGGATGCACAACTTGAGAATCGTTGAAATCCAAGGACTGCATCTTCAGTCTTAAGGCTGACATCTCCAAGTAATTTTAGAAGATGAAGGGGACAGTACTTGCTGATGTGCAAAGGTCCGACTGAAATCTCCTTGTCATTAATTCAACCCTGGATAGGAGGAGATATGAGCTACCCATAGCATCAGCAGATCGTCAGCAGTTGCCATGGTTATGACTCTACATTCAAAGCCATGACAACTGAGAATTGTGATCTGAATAGAATAAAGAAGGGGATATCATTTACCTCTTTAAGACAGCCACCCCCCACCCCCTTGTAGAAACCTTTGGTGATAATAGTTGCACTTGTCGCTGAAAACAATACACAATATTGAGTCAGCGAAGATGAAACCTCTTCTCATCTGTCTTGTTTAGCATCCAGACAGAATCGTCTGCTTTGGCATTTTGAGGCATGATATCCCCAGAAATTCAAGATAACTATAGATAGTAGCAGTCAGCAGATTGATGAGATAGAACACAGTGGCGGTTATCTTCAGCTTGGATGTTTTTGAGAATTAAATGTAATACACAGGCCTGGAATTTCATCTTTGAGAGGGCAATGTCTTTTTTTTCCATTGGAAAATCTCAAAGTCTATGGGGAACTTTTGAAGGGGAACCAAGGCCAAGACCAGGGCAAATGGAGGCAATGGCCTCTGTGTAAATCCAGGCCTGAATACAAAACGCAATTTTGACAACCTGTTAACCAC
Source organism: Pycnopodia helianthoides (assembly GCA_032158295.1). Taxonomy (NCBI): domain Eukaryota; kingdom Metazoa; phylum Echinodermata; class Asteroidea; order Forcipulatida; family Asteriidae; genus Pycnopodia; species Pycnopodia helianthoides. Next base: position 4,667,254 of record CM063258.1, on the reverse strand, counting down.
AAGAACCTCGTTGAGAGCTATTGACCTTCTAGAGTAGATGTCAGGCAAAGGTTGACTCCAGCCATCAACAAGATTGGGTTTATTCCAACCATTCTACTTAAATTAAAACAGTAATTAATGAGGAAAACGTGGTTCTCTGAAGACATGAACCACTCCAAATCAATTGATATAATTACAGGATGGCTTCAGTTTTTCATTTGTAATTTTTTCTTTGATGTTCAGTCAAAGGAATTGCGTCAGTAAAAATCTGAAAGTACAGTTTAGTTGAAAGAGTGAATGTTAAACTGCAAGATTATTTGGTTGGAACTGAAACAAATAGAAGTAGTTTGATCTGAAATACAGAATATGCAATTGTAGTTTGTCAAAGAAACGGGGGCCAGACAAAGCAAGACTTTGGACTGTGTTAAAACATTAAAAAATTAACTTGTAGTAGCACAGCTAGAGAAACCAAACGCGAGGATATCTGCTGATCAGCTGAAAAGTTGCATGCCTGGAAATACTTTCACCTTCAAGAAATATATAAAGTCTTATTTTCATTTCTCCTGTCCAGCATTGTAAGCAAAGTAAGCATGTACAGACACCGGTCACACACAGTTTCCAAACAGTAACATTCAATGTCCATGCCGTGTTTCTTACAATCCTGAGTTATGATTGTGCTCAAGGTAAAGCAAGTCTTACTGACTAAGTCGCCGTACAAATACGAATCGTTAATCAAACAAATTCACTCTGACTGGACTGGGAGGAGTATTTCTTGGGCAAAGCAAATCTTAAGACGCTCTGGCCGTCTGGAGACTGTTTAAGATCCCCACAGATTTACATTCAATTTATGGACTTAAAACTACTGATTTCAGCTCCTTGTCTCACAGCGGCTTTGTCTCTGTAATGTAAAAGCCATCCCTAGTCAACTCTTGATGAACACTTGTAAGCTTCAAACGAAAAAAAATCTTAGGGATTTTTTTAAAGAGAAGTTAAAACATGTTTTACATGCCATGTACGTATCATATACATCCAGGAAACAAATGTTAAAATAGGCCTTCTTGGGCTGAAATATTTTAAGTCTATGGTAATAAGATTGTTTTAGGGTGTGGAATAGGTAAATTTTGCAAGCTATAAATCTCTTATAATGTGTGAAAAATTGAGGTAACGAATGACACTGCAGGGCCTTAAGTTCTGCTCAGCACAAACTAGTTTGCCAAGCTTGGGGGGGGGGTCTTGCTTAGCAGACATTTATTTCAGCTAAACGGTTTTCGATTTCAGTGTATCCATTTTAACAGACGAGGAGAAATCCAACTGCTCTGTATTTATGAAGCGTCTGCACCATCAATTGTTAAACCACATCAGGAAGCTATATGACCTTTTTCATGGTCCTTCATCAGCGCTAGAATCCAGGCAAGTTGTTTGGGAAAGTTCCCCCTACTGTAAAGCTGAGAATAAATCAACTTGGTTACCATGGTGATATGCTAATTAGAAGGGCTGCGTCACCTCGGAGAGGATAACTTGTTTATATTTCAATCAATGTTGTTGTATATTCCCTCGGATCTTTTCACCCAATACACTGTCTCAGAAGTCTGTCTGTTTTGTTTTGTAGAATTAGGTGAGGAGAATGTTTTCAAGTGCAAAACAGCTTGGCAGCGCGGTGTCACCAATTTTGTATTGGAGTATGAATATTAATAGGTGTATACAAGCCTATACTGTGTTTATCATTCAAGGTTACAAGCTGTGCTTGTGTGACTTTCTGCTGCGTTATTTTTTTTTTAATCACCGTTGCATTTTAAAGTGGTGTGCGTTTAACGTTACACAACTATTGCTTGTTACACTTGTTACATGTCAAGTTGATTTCAGCACAAGTGAGTTAATGATTGCCGTCACTTAAACGAACTGTCTCTTGGGGGAGTTCTATGAACTATTTATTGAAACTCATCATCAGAATCCCTCATTGAATTCCAGCTTTGTTCTTTTTAGTCCAGAGAATCTGAAACATTATCTTTTTTTAAATGTTATTAAATTTTTTTTTATTTGATCCGTTTTTAAGATTACGATCTGTACAGAATCGTTTGAATAGTTGCATCCATTGAAACGCTATAGCCATTTTCATTTGCAAAAAGAGCTTCAGTGGATTAAAGGAGGTCCATGCAGTTACCTCAAATGACATTTCAGACAAGAAACTTTCACTGTTTTTCTTTAAAACGAAATATCTTCTAACTTTCATTGGTTAGTTTTATGATATCTGGTTTGTATGTTTCTTGGACTGTTGAAAGTCAAAGGATCAAAATAATTGTACTATTACAGTGAACAAATTATGTACCATCACTTTTTGAGATGTTCAAAAACAACAAGATTAATACAAACATGTTCTCTCGTATTTTTTTATCCACCATCATGTACCGACACTTGTACTAAATTGTTCTTCCTGCAGCAATGCGATCATTAGCAGTTGATTGTAATGAATATTCGTTCGTAACAAACAAAGGTGATTATGCTGCTTGGGCGTCGAGCGTAAAATACGGTTGACATCCATAAGAGATCTCATTCCGCTCTGACTTTATCTGCTCACAAATTTAAAAACATATTTGATTTTTTTTTTCTTGTGTGGGATGTTATTCAAGAAATTTTGAAACGTAATTTCAAATTCAGATTGTTTAAAGGCAGTGGACACTATTGGTAATTACTCAAAATAATTATTAGCATAAAACCTTACTTGGTAACGAGTAATGGGGAGAGGTTGACAGTATAAAACATTGTGAGAAACGGCTCCCTCTGAAGTGACATAGTTTTCGAGAAAGAAGTAATTTTCCACGAATTTAATTTCGAGACCTCCGAATTAGATTTTGAGGTCTCGTAATCAACCATCTGAAAGCACACAACTTCGTGTGACAAGGGTGTTTTTCTTTCATAGTTATCTCACAACTTCGACAACCAATTGAGCTCAAGTTTTTACAGGTTTGTTATTTTCTCCATATGTTGAGATACACCAAGTGAGAAGACTGGTCTTTGACAATTACCAATAGTGTCCAGTGTCTTTAATTTTTGTCTTGCAATATACTTGTTTTGTTTTGGATGGGTTTTATTGAATATTATTTTCAGCCTACATGATTGCCAGTATTACACTATGATTTTAAATATCTTAACTCTTAATTTTATTTATTATTACGATTTGAAAAGTTTGAGTTTATATTATATTTCATGCCATTCGATGACAGTGGCTTAAAAATCAGTATCCACCTGAAAAATGTTGTTTTCCTCCTCGTAAAAAGGAGAGTCGTTTACGAAAATTCAACATGTCAATTGCGTTTTGGTTTTGTGCGTGACACCCCATAATGAGGGGACTAATAAAGATCAATTTTAAGAGCTTGGAACTCAGTAATTATATATATTATTCTTATGTAATGAACCATTAGTGGATGGTTGCAGCAGTAGTGGATAACTTATGAATAATTAGTGACACATCTAAAAGAGTGAGTGAATAAGGCTCCTTCTAAGTTATTCAATTTTTTTAACAAGATTTATTAATGTGCTATTGCACCTGTGTAGTCTGCATGGTCACATGCAGGTCAGAGTGTCATGCAGAACGGAAGGTCTCTGCACAAGCTGCAGACCAGGTTAAAGGTCAAGCTTTGGCTCATAGTTTATTTCCATATTTGGCTGCAGCTATATGGTTAGATCATTGTAGCTTTCTATACTTGAATGAAGTAGCCACAGCTATAGGCTCAGTTCAGCCCAATCTAAAGGCCTTGTCACACAGGGCATTGTTTTCAGGCAACTTGGAGGCAACAAACTGCACTGCATGCACAAGGAACACTACGGCAGCAAAGAGACATTCGTCTAGCTGTCCCCAAGAAAATAATGAGGAAACTGAAATGTGACTGAATTTTCTTCTCGGAGATTGCCTGGAACTGGTTGCTGTAAATTGCCTCGTGTGACATGACTTTAATACCAACTATTCTAGTCCAAGGTTGAGGTTGATACAAGACCTAGGACTACTAAGTTGTTATGGCTTGTGAGCATCAATGCAGGGTACCCATCTACTCTTTTTTTTTAAACTGCATACAGATAACATTTATTGCTGAACTGTGTATGTAGACACCCTTCCTCTAGCAAATGCTGCTACAGAAAACAGCAGCCGCTTCATCTATCAACTCACCGTTGTACGTGTTGTCTTTTTTCTTTTGCAGTGAGAAAGTTGTATTATAATTCCAGACAGTTGAGACAATTTTAACCTTAAAGTATTTTTAGATCTCCTTGTACCTGTATATAATGCGAATAGATAAAAAATTATATGAAAGGGTCTAGTGTACAGAGATGATATTGACGTGAATGTTTTCACATTTTTTATTTCCTGTTTGCATAGTATAATCGTTGCACAGTGTTTATTGATTGATGGTTTTAGTGTGGTAAATCCAAGTATATTTATGAGATATGATGTAATTTCATATCAAACACCAATGATGTTGTTCCTGATAGTATTCAGCTGATATTTGTTTCCCCTCTCACCCGCTCTGTCTCTCTCTGTCTGTCTCTCTCGCTCTCTTCAAACTCTGGTTGGTATCACTATCTATACCATCGTGCAGTGTTTCAGAAGTTTGTTTTCTTTGTTGACCCCACACAAATGACGTCATATCTACCATTTTGAATAAGACAAATTGTGCATATATGACAAATTCATGGAGGAACCATCAACAGAATCTTTATCTTTTGTGCCAACCCAACCCCCATTCCACCCCACCCCCACCGACAGACACAGAAGCAGCGTCAGTGGGGGTTATTAATACTTGTGTATATTTATAGCCATTTCTGCTCTACATGTTATAAATTAATGTCACCATTGCGCAACTTCAGTAATATTATACTATGCATCTTAATTTAGACTTTATGTATGTTTTCTTAAATACTGCACAATGGAAGATAGTACTCATCTTTAATGGTGCGGCCATTTTGTTTTTCAGTTCTGTTCAAATGAGTGACTCCAAACTGAGGGCAAATTGATTTTGTCCCTCTTCGGTAAAAAGAATCAGCAGTCAATACTGCTAATGGAGACAGGAGACACGACAAAGATTGTGGCAGCATGTTAAAGATCCTTTGAAACACCGCTTTGAAGAGGAATGTTTGTGTTACATTTTAAACGTTCCTGCTTTAAACGAGAATTATCCAAAAGTATCAGTATTGGAAACCCAATATCAATCTTAATCAACTTATACTTTGAGGTAGAAAATTGAAATGAATAAACATTGTATTCGTATGAAGAGAGAACTGTCATTACCAGTCAAAGTTGTGGTACAGTTTTGGTGATTGCCGGGAAAACAAAGTAACACTTTTAATTCGGAAGTTCCTTGCGACATGTGACTTACACAAACCGTTTGAAGAAGTAATGTATTTCTTACATTGAGACATTGTGCTTAAATCCTGTCCAAGACGGGATAAGAACAAGCTATCAAACAAGTAAGTATTTTTCTGAAAACCTGGCTTGTAGTATGACAAGAAAAACAATAAAGCGAACCACTTTCTATCGCCACATTAGCAGTTGAATGGTTGTAACTTGTTTTAAGTGTTCCAACATGTGAATGGACATGCAGGCTTATACTGAAAATATTTGAATTGATTAAAATGATTATTTAGGTGTTCGTGCAATATGTGTGCAAACACCTCTTGGTTTTATTTACTCTCAAGTTTCAAGCAACAAATGGACGGAAAAGGTATAGGTAACTTTTCTCATCCATTTGTGATGGAAAAACAACGAATAAATCAACTCAATTTTTTCAGTAAAAAGCTTGCATGTCCATGAACATTTTAAAACATTTAGGGTGGTTTCAAGTTTGCAACAAAAATTAAAAAATTATTGGGGAAAAAATGGTATTGTGACAGATGCAAAGTGGTGGTCCTCTTCATTGTGTAATTATTGTCATTACCATGATTAACTTGAGATATTTTCTGAAAACGAGATAGTTTAAAGAAAAATGTTTTCTTCCAAAAACCAATGCTGTACCATCTCTTTACATTTTAGTCTGTTTATTTGATGTGATCAGTTAAGACAATATATGTTTAAATCAACTCAGTAAAGTATTCAAAACTATTAAAAATTCTTAAATAAACATTGTTTTATGCTCACACTGTAACTTATAATTATTAGTATAAATAGTATACGTACAAAGAACAGGTGTAAACTCAATTAATCAGATTGATAAAATAATTGATCTGCAAGCAAACATTTGTTTTCTATATTTGTCTAAATAAACGCGCTTTTTAAACTCTTTTCCCTACACAAAACGGAAGTGTGAACCAATTGATGGTAGTTGCCTTTTGTTAAAATACTTCTAAGCGACAAAATGAAAATAACCCATCAACTCATTGTGTATATTTCATTTACTCATTAAATTTAACTGTTTTAATTTTCAAAAGATATCTCAACCAATGTAAACGCTATGTGCTGAAAGCAAATTCTTACACTAAATCAAGAAGCTGCATTCAAAGTCAAAACACATGTTAAAGAAAAAGATGTTTCAGATGATTTCTGCAACTTTGTCATTGTAGATTATGTAATAATTTTTGTATATTTGTATGTGCATATTAATTTCCCTGTTCAATTCAGGTTTGTTCATAGCATTATGTACAGTTATACATAAGGTTCCTGTATTGTCAAAACAAACATGCAAGGACAAAGTTAGAATTGGAAACCATTTCTCATGAAGTTGTAATAAACCATTTCTCACATAAAACTTTTTGGGAGGTTTCTTTTGCACATTTATTTGTTGTTCCTGTGTACTCTTCAGTTTTAAAGATATAGACCTGTTTCCCGATAGACGCCATCTTTACGGGTATCTTGGGTTTTGACTTATACTAGCTGCGTCGAGCGTTCTAACTTTTCTACGCAGCCAATAGCCTTGAAACCCACCCGTTGCCTACACATAGCACTGTGCGTAATGTGTGTCACTCGTATTGCTACTGTGCGCAGGTCATCCGCACTCGTATTACTGTCCGCATGCGGAGGTCGTCAGGAGGTTAGTACCACGCAGCATACACTTACGCACACACAGAGCGGGCGCATAGCAATACTGTACTGCATGCAGTGCATGCAGTGGTGACACGCAAACAAGGCACGCTAGCTCTGGCGGCCGTTGTGCGGCGCAAAGAAAACAAATAAATAAATGAAGACCAAATTAATCTCCACAACGCCTTGGTCAAGGCTACGCAGCCAAATGGTTCACTGACCAATCAGGCAAGGTATGCCATAAAACTACTGCGTGCCGCACGCGGTATTTAAGCGTCACGCAGCGTCACGCACAGTTGTGCGTTAAACAAATTTCAAAAATTAAATTACGATTTGCCCGTATAAAGATAGCTGACTTTACATATGACTTTGCAACTTAAATTTAAGAAACACAAACCAACGTATGTGTATTGGTATACAGGCGTACGTATACACTGGAATACTCCTGCAATCAGTATATGAGTATTTTTGTTAGATTATTATTATTAATACCAACATGTCGAACATGACACTACGACTGACAAAGAGCATTACAGTTAATTAAATATGCTCATGTATCCACCTTAGCGTAATGTGATTACAATTACACATTTAACATGATGAACGGTGAACCAAAAAAAAACCAGTGAACTCAAACTGATAAAGAAACAAACATATTATTATTAAAGAATGATTAATTTATTATTCAATCAATTCAATAGTAAAGCAAAGAATATGACGTCCTACAAAAATCGCGGGCACTTGGAAACAATGAATTCAAAGAAAATGCAAATTGAACAACAGCCTTGATATCAATGTTTGGGAAATTAATTACCGCCTTTTCTTCCTTCTTTCTTCTGTCTAGCCTTTCTCACCCAACCTCTTCACTAATTTGCCATTTCACTCTATTTTGAGCTGTCTGATGCCAATAGATCATCCCTCCATCTACTTTTTTTTCTCCCTCTTTTTCTGGTTTAGTTTCTTGGAGTCATAGACCCCTTGCACTGGCCGCCATCTTTGATGAAATGTGCACGCATGAAAGGCTATCATTGGCTGCTGAGAGTTGTGCGCAGCGCGTACACTTTTCCATTGTCTTGCATCAAATATGGTGGTCAGTGACGTCACATGCAATCCATCTATTGTGTTTTTTGCATGTCCACTCGTATAGGCCCTAATTATAGTTGTTAATATTGAAAGCTCTGTTTTTCTCATTTATTTGGTGAAAAAAATATACATCCAGGTTTGAGTTTTTGCAGGAAGTGCCACAAGATGTGTGGCATGTAGCCCTATATAGGACTCTTCCTCTGTGCTGTACACTGTAGTGTAATACGAAAGTGAAAGGCCACCAGGGCTATGTGGCATGGAGCGTTATTAGAGGGAACTGTGTTGAAATTCAACCTAAGTAAAGATTTCAATTTGGTGAAATTGTTATGAATGGGAGTGGGGTCGGTTATGAAATTTACAATATTAACCTAAATTGGTTGAGTTGAAGTTTTAGTAATGAATCAAAACACCATGACTCAGATGGGACAAAACAACTTGTGTTTAATAATGGACACGTAATGCACAACAACAACAACACATTATACACAATCTTAAACAGAATATTTAAGTTTGAAGAGTGGTGAAGTAGATGTTAAGTTTGTTTGTAAAGTGGAGCCCTCCCACTGTTACTTGAATTATTTCCTAGGTAAAGAGTTAATGACTATGGTTATGGAGACACTGCCGAACTGTTCGGTTAACGAATCTCTCTCTACTCTCTAAGATTCGTAATGATTCATGGTTTGACACCGAGAGGCATTTGACATTTCAAAAAAATGCACGTACAAATCTTGACCGTTTTCTCCGGTGTAATTCTGGGAATTTTTTCACCGAGATTACAGAACGATGAAAAACGTCTGAAAGTGCATCCACTATCTTAGTCAATGCAGTCTTGTCGTCTAATACTCCAGTGACGTAACTTGTATGGGTATCACATTTTGTTGGAACAGCAATGTTGGTTTTTGTACTAATCTTCTTGTCATTTTGCAACTGTACAAAACAATACCTCCAGCTGAGCTGGGAGCAACAAAACCGAAGCAATTCATGTGATCCTTAGACCTCCTTAGACCTGCTGCTCCGCATCTTGTTTTAAAACAAATAGAGGAAATAACAAATGTATGTTAATTTATGTAAATAAAAATGAACATTAACAAATGAACTAATAACTAATAACATGTACTTCAAAGGTTTACAATTTTAATGTAAAATTAAGTATCTTAAAATATGCGAGAAAAAAAAGTTTTCGAGATACTTTTTTCAAACATAAAGGCCTAAATATTACAAAAAGAAATTACGATGCTTTTAGGCGAAAGTGTCATTGTGTTATTGAAATTTAAAGAAAACGGTGTGAAGTATGAAACTTGGTTCATGGTTTACACATAAGTGTACTAACCACTGTGCATACGCATTAATATTCCCCTGTGCGACTTATCATAAAAAAAATCATAACATTAATCCACATTAATAGTGAGATAATAAATTATCTTGGCTGGCGCCCTCCGTAAAAAAGAGTAGTTAAAAGCTTTCGATTTATGACGTCGCAATGTCTGAAATTAGAGTTAGATTGACTCATAAGTCCATGGTTATAATTCACCCGAAGAAGGGTCCGTATAAAGGGCAGGTCAGCGTGACCCGTTTTCGATTCAACATGACCTGGAATCGTGAGTCTAAAGCACGTTGCTGACCCCGATTTCTGGTCATGTTTTACCTGGATAAATGGTGGGGCCTTTCCGGACCCTTCTCCGCGTGTGACTCGACACTGGCATGGTCTTACGATGAGTTAATCAAATATTCTTACGCCTATGACGTAACCAATGCTCAATATTTCAGACATAACGCCCGTCCGAACCGACAGATGATAGCTTGTTTGGTCCATGATTTTGAGACCATGTATCAAGGCCACTTTGTCCTTACGGACACTTTCTCCGTATTAAATCTAACCCGTTAGTTTTAAAATTCCTCAGTGTCAGACAAAATGGACGGTGTTCAAAATAACAATTTTAGGGAAGTGAGGTGCAAAACACTGTAGGTTCAAGAAAACACAGACAAGTGGGAAAATGATTATTAATTGGTTATCAGGAGATTGAAGTGATGATCTGTTATAATAAAGATCTATAATACCCGTTTTACAAACGATAAAAAAGACAGACCTATTTCTTAGTTATTATAAACTGACAATATTTATTTGCCCATTGATCCTTAAAGAGCTTTAAATTGCAAAAAACAGGTTTGACCAGAGTCCAATGTCATAGAGCTGCAATAATAAGCATAAAAAGCTGCTAAGCTCAACAAAATTATGCTAACTTGACAGGCATGATATTTGGCCCTTGGGGAAAAAAGTAGGAAAAGAGCTGGCCTATACATGTGCATGGATAGGTGTTGTTAGATGATAGATGAATGAATAGCAATTTCCCTGATCTGTCTGAGGGCAAAAAAAAAATGAAAATCAGATTAAAGTGGGGAAAATAATAATGACTGACTAGAATAAGGTGACCAGCTAAAATACCATTCGACATTGTACAAAATTATATTGGTATCCTGCTTAGTTTTGCTAAGCAGAAAAATGTTAAGCAATATTTTCTGCTTAAGCAATATTTTCTGCTTAAGCAGCTTTTGAAACTGGGCCCAGGGCCCAATTTCATAGAGCTGCTTAAGCAGAAAAGTATATGCTTAACAACTTGTTATTTTAAGCAAAAATAAGCAGGATACCAGTCATAGATTGTACATGTGACATGGTATTTTGGCTGTTGACCTTAATCTGCTTAGCATAATTTTGTTATGCTTAGCTACTTTTAGTGCTTAAGCATCTCGAAATTGGGCCCTGGTCTATACTCACATCTAACTTCATTGATAGGCTTTGTGCATATAAGTTTTTTACAGAGGTTTTAACAAAAAGGCGACTCGACTATTTCCTTATGTTTGTATCTCCTAGGGGACCCTGCGAAACTGCCTAAATCAAACGATATATCTGGAAGCTACTTTAGAGTTATTCGTCATCTGTGCTGAAAAAGGGGAAACAGTTTGTTTTGTCCGAACCTACGGTTCATTATAGATGGATTGCAATACGCGTCATTGACCGCCATCTTTGATGTAAAACGATGGAAAAGTGCACGCGTGTGTGCGCTACGCACAACTCTCAGCCAATGATAGCTCTTCACGCGTGCACAATTCATCAAAGATGGTGGTCAATGACGCGTACTGCAATAATCCATCTATTGGCCAAGTATAAAAATAGTGCGTCGGTTAGCAAACAACCTTTTCACAACATCACATGGTAAATATTTACCTGTTGACCACGTTCCTTGTAATATCCCTGATGACACTTCAGTAAATGTTTTCTTTCTTGTCTCTTCTATTCTAAGTATAAGTCATGAATCTCATCTTCAGAATCTAAATTTGTCATTTTATTTTTGCCAAGACGCTCTCTCTCTGAGCATTAAGATCAAAAAGACCCAGGCCTCAGTATTTGCCTGTTTGTGCACCTGTCGAGCCATCAACTTGTCGAGCCATGATTCTATCCCATATTTCATCGACAAAATATTTGTGAAGTCTTCATATCCTGAGAAAACAGTTCAATTGTATAAGGTGTAAATTAAAAGGATATATTTTTTCCTGCAGATCAAGATTGCTATAGGGATCTATAACCTGTTCATGAATTGAAAGCGTTGTATATGTTCCTCAAAGCCAATATTAAAAACATACCCCGTGTATCTATAAAAAAAACACCCTCCAGTATTTTAGTAACGTAAACTTCAACGGCAGAAACCCTGTCACTATGGAGACAGTGATGTCACGAGTTACTGATCGAAAAAACGAAAGGAAACCTTGCGCCCGACTATATGAAAGATTCTTGCTTTGCCTCTCCGCCTCATCTGTAACCAAGCATGCTCCGCTGCACCCGAAACGCTGCAATTGACACTCCCGGCTAAAATTAAACAATATTATGGCGTCTGGGAGTTACCAGATCAGAAAAGTGAAAAACAAACAAAAATAACTCCAATGCTACATATCACAATTATTTGCATGCATTACAAGTCGGAAGCGTTTTAAACACACCGATGACATCATCATTGCCATGGCAATACCGGGTAGTCATTTCATTGTTGATAAACCAATTAGCCATGACTCAGATCTGAGGTCGGTTGTTGTTTTGGTGCAACCTAAACAAACATCAACACGCCAAAGGGTATGTTTGTCCGCTATAAAATGTATCTATATTTGGAAGAAATTAACGGAAATACCTTATTTTCACCTCCCTAATGCCAGACTTTCTTCAGAGATGATGAAGATTAATGAGGTTGAAAACAAACAAAGATCCCAAACCGAGCTCCTTCTTGACATCGAGCTAGCATCCAGGGACAATGCTCAGAGAAAGAGAGAGCGTCTTGGCAAAATGACAAAGTTAGATTCTGAAGATGAGATTCATGACTTATACTGTGAATCAAAGAGATAAGTAAGAAAACATTTACTGAAGTTTCATCAGGGATTATACAAGGAACGTGGTTAACAGGTAAATATTTACCATGTAATGTTGTGAAAAGGTTGTTTGCTAACCAACGCACTATTTTTATACTTGGCTAATATATGGATTGCAGTACGCGTCATTGACCACCATCTTTGATGAATTGTGCACGCGTGAAGAGCTATCATTGGCTGAGAGTTGTGCGTAGCGCGTACACGCGTGCACTTTTCCATCGTTTTACATCAAAGATGGCGGTCAATGACGCGTATTGCAATCCATCTATAATGAACCGTAGGTTTGGACAAAACAAACTGTTTCCCCTTGTTCAACACAGATGACGAATATACCTCTAAAGTAGCTTCCAGTTATATCGTTCGATTTAGGCAGTTTTGCAGGGTCCCCTATAGTAGATACGAAAACAAGGACATATTTTTATTAAAACCTCTGTAAAATAATTATGTTGACGTTTTCAATGAACTTTCACGAAAGTGTTCGTTTGATTAAATTTCCAACCGTGTAATGAACTATACATTGATAAAGAGCTCCTTAAAGATGCTAGGTCTGATTTTTGGCCGATTTGACAAAATTTAGGCTTACATTTTAAACAGCTATTTTCATAGATTCGAGAAAATTACAAGATTAGCTTACATTTAAGGTAATGCATGAACAAATTTACCAATGATAAGGGATGGTTTATTAAAAAAATTATTGTCGGGGTCCTGACATTATCTCACGTCCATCGGATGGCACAAACAGTTCTGAATGTATGTTCTGCATGCATTGTCCGTGGCATATTATGCGGAAAGTTTGTTATGTATTTTGTCTTGAAACAGCGTCATTTGTCAAAATTCTTTCAGAGATTCTGACAGCTAATATCTTTCGACGAAAATCTGACCATGCAACGTTAAACAATTATGTTTTTCGAGATATTTAAAACAAAATGGGAGGGGAATATTACAAACTAAAGCTTAATGAAGAATCCGTATTTTTACTCTCTTTTTTTCTCCAATTCAAATTGATTTGTAATTTCCAGTTTCGCAGATTACCTTTCCGTCTTTCAACCAGTCCAGTTACAAGAATTCAACTCTTCCCTCAGACAAAACACTCGTCTCAATTTTACTTCAGAATGCACACCCTGAAGGTTACCACTACAACCGTCGCCATACTAGGGTAGAATAATTTAGATCTACAGAGAAAAAACAGACAGGCGTGCGAAGAGTGGAGAAATGTCATCCACGTTCTATAGGCTACCATTAAAGGGCATACAAAAATGTAACAAAGCTGCGTTTTGTTAAAAGGCGGTTCGACCGCCAAGCAACCCCGCTCAAGGGATCTTCAAACTCGGCAAACACCTGTTCTCGTAAACTTCTGCAACTGAGGTGTTTTTATTTATGTTTAAATAAACACAGAGAAGGAACATAATTTTACTAAACAATATGACTAACGTTTGCAATATGAGTAATTTTGCAGTGTTTTTTATTCTGTTGAATTATTGCCAAAAATAGTTAATGGCCTGACGTTTCGACCATCAACTATTTTTTGCATTTATACCATAGGTCCTTTTGGTTGGTAAGCAGTTACAGCTAATTATATTAACTGTTTAATTATTAAATATACTTTCACCATTTATTATTTTGTTTTACTTTTAATTTAATTTTATTTTCAAATGTTCGACATTTGCATGTGTTCTTTAATGTATCTTTTTATGTTTTTTGTGTACCTTTTATTGTAAATAGAACTTGATAGATGGCAGTGCACGGAGTTTAACTCCACCTGAACAGAAAATAAATAAACAAATGAATTATACTATAAAACAATAAATCCAAATATGAATGCTGGACGACTCGGTGCGGAGCCGAAGGACACAGACTACGAGTCGACGGCGCACGTACATACTGGGTACCTCAGTATTACGTAATAATAACCAAGGAAGTATGTTTACACACAAACAGTAATCAGGTATATACAAATACCATGGATAGTTGTAAAAACGAAACAGGCAATGGATATAAAGTAATTGGTCAGGGTGCCGACCCGTCCTCATAGTTCAAAACGGAGAAAGTCACATGGATGCGCTTACAACTATAGATAGTTACCAGTAGACGCCATCTTTACGGGCAAATTGCATTTTGGCTTGCAGGTGCGTCAAACGCTCAACTTATTAACGCAGCCGCGTTGTTCACTGACCAATCCTGCAATGAGTTTCGTGAAATGCACGCGTGTTGCACGCCGTTCTCACACGAAACGCACGACTGTTTGTTCTAAAATGCCCGTAAAGATGGCCGATTTACGTCATACTGCAACCTATCTATAGCCAGGGCCCAATTTCATAGAGTTGCTTAGCAGAAAATATTGCTTAATAATTGTCCGCTAAGCAGAAATGAGCAGGATACCAGTCACAAATTGTACGTGTGACATGGTATTTGGGCTGGTAACCTTATTCCGGTGAGCAGAATTTTGTTGTGCTTAGCTAGTTTTTGTGCTTGAGCAGCTGTTTGGAATTGGGCCCTGGTTAGCGGCAATCTACAGAGAAAGAACGAACGACAGCTCGGTGACCACCAACTAATAAACAACAATTATACGCAACAGAAGGCACTCTCGTGATCCTATACGAAATCAATTAGCAATCACTTACCAACAAAAACAAATATTAAAATGTCTGTCGGCTGTTAACGCATGACTTTTTTTTGAAGAATGAACACATTAAACTAGAATTCTGAGAACACCCATGTTTAATCATTAATGTTACAAAAGCTACCTCCGAAAAGGAAACAACGACAAATTAATTGATGCTTTCATCAAACCATTAAATCTAAAATTCGGAGAAGACTTGTGTTTAAGTCCATCATGAACAAGCTGCCTCTGCAAGGAAGTAAATTTATTTTGATGGACGACCAACACACAGTTCGTAAAACCCTTTTCCCTGAAAAAAAAAAAAACATCATCCACTCCGTAATGCCATTCAATCAATTTTGAGAGAAATATTACGTGTACGCAAGCACTTTAGTGTAAATACTTCATAATTGTCCATTGGGAATGTACCAAGTGTAATGGGCTCCTAGACTTTGAACAGCTCAGGAGATCGAGGCAAAGTGAAAATATTATATTGGTTCCCATCCCATTTTCAACCACTACATGAGAAATTGTTTAATAATTGACTCAACGTATGAACTAAATTATGTAAACTATACTTAAAACTTTTGCAAGGTGACTTGAACATTTTTCCGGAAATCCATCTTGTAAGTACTTTTTTATAATGCTGAAATTATACTAAAATAAAAAATTATGTTGGCCACTTTTCAAGTTTCAGGCTCAGACACTGGCCAAGATTTTGTGTGTCACGTTCCCGAGACAGCACTTTCTTCCTCGAAGCTACAGCTTGTGTTTTCTCGATGGCAGACATCTTGGGGACGGCTATTTAAATGAATTCCGTTATTTCCTTTGAAATAACACTCAGTGAACGGACAGGAGGGGAGGGGAACGCTGTAGTGCTGTAAAAACAGTAGATCAATGAAGTGCTGGAAATTGTGTTAAAACTCAAAATGCTGCCACGCTGGATGCACGGAGTTACTTATGCACGTTTTGTTTCATGATCCCCCCCCCCTTAATTGTAATGTCGTGAATGCATCATCAGAAAGCATTTATAACAAATCTTGAGCCGTAAATCTTAAAGGGGGTATCCTTTTGATAATACTCTAAATATTAAAGACCATAAAAACTGACTTGGTTTGAACAAAGAGCAAGGACCTTGCTCTATGGTAAGAAGCACTGCATGCTGTTGATAGTGTACAACGTTTTGAGAACAATTCCCTTCAAAGAAATGTAGTTATAAAGAAAGATATTTCAAGAAAATACTGCAACGTATGACGTAAATCGGCCATTTTTACGGGCAGTTTAGAACAAACAGTCGTGCGTTTCGTGTAAGAACGGCGTGCAACACGCGCGCGTTTCACGAAACTCATTGCAGGATTGGTCAGTGAACAACGCGGGTGCGTTAATAAGTTGAGCGTTTGACGCACCTGCAAGCCAAAATGCAATTTGCCCGTAAAGATGGCGTCTACTGGGAACTATCTATACCATAGAGTTATATATAAGAACTAGAGGACGCACTAGCCAAGTTACGTGACTCGTCGCGCGGGTGGTGCGGCCATGTTTCAAGTGTACTACCACTACTTTACTGTACGCAAAACAACAACATGAACACCGAGCGCGTGATGCGTGCATTTATCATAAGCGCACATCGTGTACTTCGTACTCAATTTTGCCCTCCAAAAAATGGCGCTAGTGTCTCCTTGCGGTCCCGGCGCGTTTGTGCACGCAGTATTGCCAGTGCGCCCTCTAGTTCTTATATATAACTCTATGATCTATACTAATCATAGAGCTATATATATTGACTAGAGCGCTAACTTGCTCTGAGTTTAGAAGCCACCCTGGGCGCAGACATGTTTGATGTGTTGCGTGACTACGGAACGATTTTAATTTTAAGAGAGCACACATGGCCGCGAAAATTTTGCATTCGGCGTGCGCGCTTACGTACGCGCCATATTTAATCTAACGATCATTGCTCTTGTAAACAGGTGATTTTAGTGATGTCTTAAAAAAAATATGTAGTAGGTGATTCTCTGATGTTGTTACTTACGTCTTAGGAAAAATGCTGAGTCGAACTAAAGCCTTGTTTGGGAGGATTCAATGCTTCAAGATGTCAAGGGGAAAAAAACGAAATCTGCTTCAAGGATACACAATATGCCGGCAAGAATGACGAACTCAAAAAAAACACGTATACGCGCAAACGCACATGTTAAACATGACGCACATGACGCTCGCAGTTTGTACGCTCATTAGCAGATTGTGCGTTCTCATTTGCTGCATATTTGGTTCGATGCCGCATAGAAAAGAACAAACGCTTTATCATGCAAATAGCCGTACAATTGCCGTACAAAATTTCAAGCTTTTGTATTGGTTTGTACATAAACATGGATGCGCCCACATGGCTTCAAAACCTTAGTGCGTGTATAACGGGGTGTTAGCGCTCTAGTCAATATATATAGCTCTATGATACTAATCTACATTGATATAGGTTTATAAATCGCACGATTCCAAAGCCAAATATATACTCTGGCTTTGCCTTTGTCTTCTTACAAGACAAACTGTGAAACTACAGGGTGTAAATTTGTCTCCCTTGGGTGCACGATAATCGGCGTACGATTTGCAATTATTGGTGATCCCACTATTATATAAGAAAGGTACAGGGCTGTGCCCTATTATTTCACAAAACCTATAAAAACAAGGATTTTCCATGTAAAAAGCAGTAGGCTATAATCGTACTTACCAAAAATAAACTCCCTGCTTACTAATTATTTCTGCTAAACATCTATATGAAGTTCGGCCCAGATTGCAAACCATTTTGGTGATCACGTAACTGTAACAAAAACATTTAATGCAATTCTTTGTCATGTTTGCGGTCATTTGCGGATGTTTATTGCAGCCATTTCTAAAACCGCGTTTAAGCCTTGTCCCCCTTGTATGCATGTATGTGTGTTGTCTTGTCATTTAGCCTTCGAGAAAGACTCTGCTAGGGTCGAAACGTCAGGCCACTAATTTTTTGCATTTATATTACAGGTCCTTTTGGTTGGTAAGCAGTTTGCAACAGCTAATTCTAATTTCTTTAAAAAAAAAAAAAAAAAAGCAAAGATTAAACTAGTCGTTGTTCCTCTTCAAAGTGAGATAACCGTGATACATTAGTTCGTTATGGTTACAACCTTATGTTCCAACGCCTATAACCCTAACCCTAACGTGTCGTCTCACCAGGGTTATACGAATACAATGTAGACACATGTACATGTATAAGGGGTTATGAGTAGTCTTGGTGCAAGACGTTCTTGTTGAGTTAGTAAAACCACCGATAGAGGCGTTCCACACAGACAAAGGCTCTTTTCGAATTCACGGCTTCGGCTTCAAAATCGGCTCAGGCTAGCTAGGCTCCCTCAATTATTTTAACTTACGCATGTTTTGCAGTCAGGGCTTCAGACAAGAAAACTGGGCCTGAAGCCCAATCCGGAGCCGAAGCCGTGGATTCGAAAAGGGCCATAGAATATGGCTGTGGTCAGCAAGAATGTGGTGGTGAGCTGCAAGTTTCCCAACAGCGCCCGCTATTGTCAAATCGCTTTAGTTTCGTGATAATGAACAACAACGTCTTGCACCAAGACTATAACATGAGCAGTGCAGTAGCCTAAAGTCGTGAAATTGTTTTCACTTGGTTTGCGATAGTGTTGAAAGGCGCATACTTTTAATTGATAAAACACGATTTTGTGTGAATACCCTGCTGCGGGCCGAGGCTCCCAATTGATATCTAGCTGACAACTTATGCCTGATTGAAATGCACTTTTAATTATAGGGCAATTAAGTCCGTTCGGGGTGTGTGGGGGTGTGGGATGGTTATTTGTTGGGGTGGGAGTTGGCTCTTTTGAAGGCACTTTTAATTATAAGGGCAATTAAAGGCAGTGGACACTATTGGTAATTACTCAAAATAATTATTAGCATAAAACCTTACTTGGTAAAGAGTAATGGGGAGAGGTTGACAGTATAAAACATTGTGAGAAACGGCTCCCTCTGAAGTGACATAGTTTTCGAGAAAGAAGTAATTTTCCACGAATTTGATTTCGAGACCTCAGAATTAGAATTTGAGGTCTCGAAATCACACAACTTCGTGTGACAAGGGTGTTTTTTCTTTCATAGTTATCTCGCAACTTCGACGACCAATTGAGCTCAAGTTTTTACAGGTTTGTTATTTTATCCATATGTTGAGATACACCAAGTGAGAAGACTGGTCTTTGACAATTACCAATAGTGTCCAGTGTCTTTAATTTTTGTCTTGAAATATACTTGTATTGTTTTGGATGGGTTTTATTGAATATTATTTTCAGCCTACATGATTGCTAGTATTACGCTATGATTTTAATTATCTTAACTCTTAATTTTATTTATTATTACGATTTGAAAAGCTTGAGTTTATATTATATTTGATGCCATTCGATGACAGTGGCTTAAAAATCAGTATCCACCTAAAAAATGTTGTTTTCCTCCTCGTAAAAAGGAAAGTCATGAATTCAATCCCATGGATGACTACATGATCACATAGAGTTTGACCGAACGGTTCTTATGTTATGAATAGAAACACAAATGTGCCTTCCGCTACTGCCCCCTAGCTTGACGAAGGGTTTTAATTTGTTTATAATGTCATTACAACTTTATATGGTACCTTAGTGGTTGGCTTAGAAGTTTCAACGCATCTAGATGGCGCTATGCAACCTTAACGGTTCAACTGTTTAGCATTGAGCAGTATCCGTTATCGTTAATAATGAATACCTCCCTCTGGAGGCTTGATAAAATTTTACATTGTTCTTTTTTGGTCATTGATTTGGTTTACGCAATAGCGCCATCTTTCTTGATGCGGAAGTACAGTAAAAGTACGTGCCTTTTCAGCACCGTCCGGCCATGGTCCGACCTATAACCATGGCCGATGTGTACGAGACTTTATCTTTGTAACAATTGACTATTTTGTAGGATAAGGTATTAAGACTCCAATTTGATTTTTTTTTTTTACATAGTAAATTGTGTAATGATTTTCTATTAAAGGGTAAAAGTCATTGCCTTCAACTATTTGGTAACCCCGCTTAAAAAAAAAGTAAATGGAGCTTCAGGGAGCATTCTTTGGAGCTAGAATAGTAAACTTAACAGCACCACTTTCTATCTTTGAAGAAAACTATTTTTTCATCAGTCGGACGTCATAAAGTCTGATTTCAGAAATAATACTGAAAGTTCTCATGCCTACTTATCAATGTTACAATTACAAACTCAACACATCATCCAAGACATTGTACTTGTCAAAATAACAACACACAAACTACCGAGATTTTATATTTATTAATGAACTTATTTATTTTAAAACACGTTAATACGTTACTTGAGAATATATGTTAATTCAAGGCAAAAAGCCCACACACTTTTTGTCTTGAATGAACATGCTGTGACCATGAATGAAAAAATACATGTAAATATACAAATTAATGTCATTGTTAAAAGACATATAGATAACAAGCCCCAAATCTAAACTCATTACTTAATTTATTCATTTTTAATACCCTGCAAAAGTGTTAAGACATTTTGACACACTCCCACATTTCAAAACTTTCCCAAAGGTAAGGGCAATTCAAGACTGACAATTAAAAAAAATTCTTGTTAAATTATTCACAACAATCTGTTCGTAAAATATGCAACTTGGCTTTTGATCAAGAAGATATTTTGATGTCGCGGACTTGTTTTTAAAATAAATATGTGTCGCCTAACCCCACCACTTTCGAATGGACAACAAAATACAGTGAGTAATCAAATAAAATTAAACTCGGACTCAGAGCACAGACAAATTTCAGAGGAAATGTTAGTTGTTAATCAATTTTGATTGTTGCCCAGTCAGAAAATTCTTATCCAATTTCATTCTGATAAGAGTTTCCTAAATAAAAAAGACAATAAGAGTTGGGGATTAATAGTCGTCCACACTTGTCTGTTACTGTTGAATTCAAACATATGTAAAACTTACTATGGTGCCTTGAAACAAGGAACAAACCAAAGGTCTCAAAGTAAGATGACACTTTTAGGAGTCATGTTAAAATAATGAAATTGCAACATTTTGATAATCCCACGAACGTAAATTAAAAGCAATTTTTTTACCAGGCAGACTTGGACAATAAAAACGGTTTTAACAATGACATGTACTCGCGTAAAAGTCTTTGTTTGTTCATTGTAAACCATCATTTTCACTCATTAATTCCAGGAGTGAAAACTAAAAGCAATTTTTTTACCAGGCAGACAATAAAAACAGTCTGTACTCGCGTAAAAGTCTGTTTGTTCATTGCAAACCATCTTCACTCATTATGAGCGAGTATTTGTTATCAGTCAGAAACATGACAAGTCTGTGATTGTACATGGACCAGGAAGAGATTGTGGCATTCATCGATGTAGTAGAATTAGAAGGTGGACTCCCAATCGTCAAGTACTGTCGATCTCACGATTGCTTCAGTCACTCTGTACGGATCACAGTTAGAAGATGGGCGACGATCTTCCAAGTATCCCATCCGATCTTCACCAACCTATGTTTAAAAAAAGAAATAATTAAACACCGAATACTATCTCTGTCAAATCTTTTAATCACAGGTTGCGGTAGTTAATTGCTAAATACCCGACATGTATTGTCAATAAACAACCTCCTTGTGTCAAGTTCATGACTAAATTACAAAAACATGTCCATGTAAATAAACGACCTCCTTGTCACAAGTCCATGGCTAAATTAAGTAACAGCATGAGCCTGGCTCGTGAATATAACGGGCAAATTCCATTGCAGTATCTGAAATGAATCAAACTTTGGAAAGACTGACAATTTTGACCTTTGTCCCTTTCATCAAATTTTTTCTAGTATTTGTTGAAAGTCTACTTGCTGTAGTTGATCAGTAACAGTGTCACGCACCAAAAGCGTGCAACAACATGCTTGCTTTATTGTTTGAATTAGAACATTTAAGTCATTGACCTGAAGTTTGTATTAAGTTCAAGTCAAACAAACTGAAGAATGTTTACACCTGAAAATGTCACGTAAAAAAATAGTCTGGTTCCATCAGGGTATGAGAATTTGTGTCCATATAAATCCCTTTCATATTTGACAAGAAGGCAAGCTAACATACCTGGCGTGGTATTCTGATGCTGCAGCCACGGTTGGCCACACCAGATGAGAAATCATGGATGCTAGATGTTTCGTGTCTACCTGTTAGCCGGCGAGCGTTGTCACTGCCATCTTTGGGGTCGTAAGCTCTGATGTGCTCGTCATGGTGCTTGGCGAGCAGCTCAATAGCTTTCTGGATTGGGCTGAGGAAAGGAAAAATAATCAAAATTTCAATTCCAGATTCAAATTAAAAAGCAACAATTGAACACCAAGATACATCTTCAAGCATTAGTTTAAGAAATGTTCTCAAGACGGACAAATTTACTTTGCAGAAATACATGTTCCTTCAGCCCCTTTTAGAGGCTAAAATTCAATTAAGAGTAGTAATTTACTTACACAATGCCTTCTGGTTCCCTCATTTCCTTTGTACTGTAGTTACAGTGGGCACCAGCTCCGTTCCAATCTCCTTCCATCGGCTTGGGATCCAGGGAGCACACTACGCCAAAGTCCTCACAGACTCGGTGAAGGATGAAGCGCGCAATCCACAAATGATCTCCCATCGTGATTCCTTCACAGGGCCCAACTTGGAACTCCCACTGAGCAGGCATTACCTCTGCGTTTGTTCCAGCAATTTCGACTCCGGCATAGAGACAGGCTTTGTAGTGAGCCTCAACGATGGCACGACCAAAGACTTTGTTGGCTCCAACACCACAGTAGTACGGGCCTGAATAGAAAGAATTTCCATATGCAGTTATTTCAGGCAGAGTGACAAGAGAAAAGTTATTAACAAGCAAGGTTATTAACAGAAGGGTGGCGCTTTTTCACGAAATGTATGAAGCCTCGTTACCACAACCTACACATCATATGAGTCTTTAAGTATGGGAAGGAGAATGAACTAAAAAATGATAGCAAAGAAGGGTAACACAATTTACCTTGTGGTCCTGGGAAGCCCAGCTTGGGCCAGCCAAATGGATGACCATCTTGGGCAAGAAGTGTGTACTCTTGCTCAATGCCAAACCATGGTACAGATGCTTTGGCCTTCTCCATCACCTTGTTACATGTATACCTATAGTTGGTCTCTGTAGATTAAGAAAAAAATATCAGTCAACACCCAACAAACTCAGCAACTTCTTTTTCAACATCTATGAAAATCATATCGCTTTAATAAAGTTGTAGAAATGGGCTGCACAAAAGGCAACACAACACAACTTCAGGCCTCAAATTTAGTTTTCAAAATGGCACGGCTATTTTGCCCAAAATGAAGGGCAACATTTGAATATGTATTAAAGGTTTTTAAGGGCACCCACAGCAATTGCTGTGGTGCCGTGGCGAAATTCGATGCCTGCAATTTCTATGAATTTCATCATATTCGGCTTTAATTCATTATCTGGTTAACTTGCTTCTACTTCTTGTAAAACGGGGTTTCCTATTTTGGGGTAGTTTGTTTTTGGCGATTCTATCCACAATAGATGGATTGCAAATGAATCATTGACCACCATCTTTGATGAAAAACAGTGGAAACGTGTACGCGCTGCGCACCACTCTCAGCCAATGATAGCCTTTCACACGTGCACGTTTCATCAACGATGGCGGCCAATACAAGGGGTCTATTGGCAGAACCTACCTGCTGGTCTTTTGTCGTACTTCAACACCTCACACATAACAAGTCTGTTGTCTCCTCTACGGAAGGGATCTTTAAACAGCGCCCTCGGGACAATGTACATGTCACTATTGGATCCTTCTGATTGAGCTGTGCTGGAACCATCGTAGTTCCAAACGGGCAAGTCTGAAGGAGAAAAATATTGCATTCAGAATTAAGAAATCAGAATAGGCTCTCATCTGACCATGCGCAATCCAACAAGGTAGCATTTTAAGCCATGTTATTTGTATATTCCAAAGTCTACAGCCAAGTTTTTAGAAATGTAAATGACAGTTCAAGAATCCCTTGTGGTGGCCGACATTAGTTCCAAAGAGCACAACTCACAAATACCACAGGGGTGAGAGACCTCGCCTAATAAAAGGTCTAAAATGAGGATCCAAATTTTAGGAGGCATGTTGAAATTACAGAACTTCCAGGTAAGATGACCCTTAGAGTTACAGGTTTCAATGAGCTTTTAAGACTTCCATTCTTAGAATCGCGAAAAAAATAAAAGCTTTTTTTTTTTTTAAGTTGGAGCTTTAACTTTGAAAGCTCTCATCCAAGATCCAAGGCACCTGTAATACCAAATTACTGTACTGAACAAAATAAACATCTTTGTAACATTTCTTTACTTACCTTCTGGTTTTTCTGGTACTTTCGCGACTGTTTTCGTTTTACACCTGACATTTTCTCCAGATCCATCAATCCATACATACATGCATTGTACCCTGCCGTCTGATGGCAAGTCCATATAGCTATCAAGGACTGTTCTGTCGAGGCCTGCTGAATAGTCGGCCATTTTTCTGTAGAGAAAGAGAAAATTTGCTCTGAAAACTATCGAAGATTTTACCAACTGAAAAATCAAATACTTTCACACACACATTTATTACATACTTTAGAGCTGTTGAGTGATAGTCCGATAAATCGGTTTGGTAGTTAGTTTAGATGGTCTTCCTAACAAGGGAATTCAGCAAAGCTCCCACAAAAGGGACGGACATAAACGCCAAGCTGGCCACAAGCGGTTTAGAGCATCTGATTCAAGTTCTGGTGGTTGAGTCATCGGGGTGTGGGTTCAAATCCCGGTCATCACACTTGTGTCCTTGAGCAAGATGCTTCACTATAATTGCTTCTTTTCACACAGGGGTATAAATGGGTACCCTGCGAGGGTAGAGGTTGATATTGTGTTTGAAAAAGCCTTTGGAGCACCACGGCAGCTCAGGGTTGGTATACTCCCTGGGAACTGAGAAAGATTACAGTAATGCCAATGCCTGACCAGGGCACTAATGTTAAGTGCATTGATACGTTATTGTAAAATGCATTATAAAAGAACTAACATTGGTTAATGTCTATAGTTATAAATTGCACAAACCGATTAATTGTGTTTCAGCAACTACACAACAATTCTTATTCTAGTCATTGTGAATATTCTAGTCATTGTGAAATTAGTTTGGCCGGATTCAAACCCTAACCTTGAGATTGCAAGTTCTGCAGTCTAACCGCTTGACCACGGTTCTTGTAAGTGCGAGACAATTTTTTCTTAGAATAACTAAAATGTTTTTTTTACAAAAAACACAAATAGTTCAGAAACACTTCCAAGCACACCAACAGCAGGGTTTGCCCTCAAGTTTTTTAGTGACTGCCCAACAGGACCAGTGACCACTTGGATTGAATTTTGACTGGTCTTTCGTAATGAGGCATTTGGCCAGCGAACCACACAGTGTTACTGTAAGTGTTAAGGGACAATGCCGATATTGTGATAATACCACAGCAATATAAACCAGGGACATGACCACTTTTACACTCGTGGTCAAATTTAATATTGCATTTTACCCATACAAGGTTCAAAGGTTGTGTTTTAGTATATATTAACAAGTCACAAAGACAGAGTAACACTAACAGTATCACTCGCTTGAATGTTCCCCGAGCAAACAAAGTTCTAAGTCAAAAGGCCTTAGTGTGGCTGGGCAATGATTTGGAACAATCTCTACTGTGGTTAGGAATCTAATACTCTATCTGCTTTTCGTAAGTCCTTAACTCACCTTTTTCCATGTTAATTTCTTTCTAGTGCGCTATGATCTTGATGGAATAGCGCCTTATAAATTTTAATTGTTATGTTATGTTATGTTATTGCACAGCTTGCGGTCCTAACCCACCCAGGTTAAGATGTTTATTTACGACAAGGGAACCAGGATACAAAACATTAACATTAATAAGTATGTTTCCTCAACTCCAGATTGTCATAACTGTTTCATAGGAACAGTTTTCAATAGTTTGTTTTACTCCTGAAAGAAAAACACTGCATTTCCCCAAAAAACAAATAAGAAAAATTCCAATCACTACAGTACAATTTCCATAAATTTCATTTACAATTCAACAAAACATTGACCACTCCTCAACAAGCCAAATTTGTTAACAACCAAATGTCATACCGATTTATGGAGGTCACTTTCGTAATTCGCGACGCATTCTTTACTTCTTATTTCTTTTCTTTATTTCTTTGACAAAATCTGCAATTAGAGCATAGGCCAGGACTACACGGAACACGCCATATGACGAAACGATTGTTTGCACACATGACAAAGGTCCAACAAGAAACCACCCATTATTCAAGGAAACTACTCACCCACGGCCGTATAAAATTCACATAATAAACACTATTCCAAAAAGCTTTTCACTTGTTTCACACGCACGTATTTTTCAACCATTCGTTACACACCGACTCGGCTCGGTCGACCTTCCCAAATAGACCGCGTGGCGATGACGTCAACGCATAGTATAATAACAATGGTCACAACTCACAACTACCACTACGTCCACATGGACCGGCCATGACACGGCCTTGCTCTCTTCAAATAAAATCAATTGCTTTAAAATGTCACGAGTTAATATCTATTAAAGACTATTACATGGTTCTCACCTTTTCAAACTCCCTACGACTAAAATGTTACATCTGAATTATTTAAAATATATTTTGTGTTCGCATGTGCGTCAAACTCAAGTTCAATTCCGAACAAAACTGAAACTGCCAGAATATGGATCATCTTCTAAATTAAATCGTTGGAAATTACGTATCTATGGAAACTGCCTTGTATTAAACATACAAATGTCGATAATGAAAATCAGTTTTCCCTTACCTTATGAGTTGAAGTTGACGAATACACCGACAAAAATTGTAAAATTGTTTAGCACTTCACACCGTGTACACAGATGACAGAGTCAAAACACGTTCTGAAGACCGCGAAAGCTTGCCGCGAGAGTATAGCAGACATGCAGTTCAATGAGCTCGTCGGTGATTGGTTGGCCGTGGAAGTAGCACGCGAGTACCTTATTTTGATTGGCTATTCTAACCAATTGATAGTGGGATGTGAATGTTATTATTATGGTTGAACATGCTGCAAAGATGACGGGGCTTTGAGGACACGCACGCAGCGAATGCTTGCCATTACTTCCACTAAATTACAAAAAATTAACATGACAAAATTGAGATGAATGGCAAATTCAACTATCCTTTCTTATGATTTCCCTCCACGTGCGTCTAAGCATGGAGCAATAAACTACCATGGTCTAAGCGTCTGAATTATTTCCGGAAAAAAGACAAAAGGGGAAAATTTCCCCCTCACATCATATCAGCGCGTGTAATGTGAGTATTTCGCGCCGATGCTGCCCCCAATGGAGATCGTGGGGTGTGTGGGCCGGGTAGTATATAGGGGAGAAAATGTATCTGGAGTTTGTTGTTCACTGCAACTGAAAACCTGCGACCTCTTCTTTTTCTTTCGTCGTACGTACATATTATCATGACTATTGCCTGCTCATGGAGACCTCTGTAATACTACATTGCAAACTTGATCATACCGGGTCCAGATTGTTCCCTTGGTAAGGCTACATCGCTCTATGATGTGACTAACATACATGTACACCTTTCTCTATGCATACACATACCACACCAGGTCAGTGGCCTAGTCCTGATTCCTGCCCGTAACTAGTGGCTTTCTTCCCCATCTAAAAGTTATTGATTTCCCATTTTGTCTTTCTTTATACTAGGCCCTATAATCTTCAGGCCAGCAGCAGATAGGCCATGCATTTATCGGTTCGTTTGCCAGTTAATGTTCATACTAAGTTCAATTTTGCCCCGGGCCGTCAAGTTAGGGCCCTTGACTACTTATATGTAATTGTATCTACTATATTGTATGTAGCTAGCCAGGGTCAGTTTTGCAACGTTTTTGTGTCAGTGAAAAACATCTAAAGATTAAGGGGTCTACCAATAGGCTCACGCGGCTTTTATCATCTTAAAAGTTCTGCAATATAAGCTCCTTTACTTACTTATTACAGGTTTGTCCATGTTATATGGTCCCTTAGCCCATTTCTACCTCCATGCTTAGCCTAAACACAATCCAACACAGCGTCTCGACCTACATACGGTGCTCATTTTTCCTCAAAGTTGTTAAGGAAACAATGACGTCATAAGATCAAAAGACAGCGTAAAGTACACTGCCACCCGAGGGAGTGTAGTGGGACTGCCACCCGAGGGAGTGTAGTGGGCCTGTTTACACATTGAGTGACGTCACAACTTGATAACCGTGCCCCGTCTAAGAAAACAGGCCCATATCATATACTTAGTGATCGTGATGCTTTAATCGCTGTAAGGTTGCAATGGGAATGATTCCTAAGACATGTGTTGACTAGTAATAGGCTAACATTGGATTTAAAATTCAGAGATCGGTGGGGGTGACAGTCAGGAAGTTCGGGACAGGTGTGGGGTGGGGGTCAATAGTTTTAAAGAAGTAGGCCTGAAATAGCTGAAAATGTAATTATCAAATGCTCAAACCAGGATCGAACCTCTGTGGGCGTTAGGCCGACCACCCTCAAACTGTATAATTTGTCTGGAAGGTTGTTTACCGTTCCGAATATTATAGGCTAGAATTTGTTATGTTGTTCATCAATGATCAATGTCTTCATTCATATGAGGCCATGCTCGTACGATCATAAATGAAATCCTTGCTCTATTTTATAGGCATGATGATTATAATATTATCTTACGAGGGCAATAGACCCCTACCAATTAAATGACTCGTCTCGGCAAGTTAAAGGAACATTACAGAGTTGTTTTTTGCTAACAAAATAGTTGCTGGCAGTGTAAGCACTTTATGTAATCCACCATATACATAAACTGACAAACCTGTAGAAGTTTGAAATCAATCGGCCATCTGGGTCACGAGAAAATAGTGAAAAACCGATTACACATTTTGCATGAAATCGTATAGATTCAACAAAATGAATAAAACGCTCACTGAGTGATAAACTCCAATCGGCAAGTTAGTTTGTTCATTTCTCATCAAATAGGGCATTGCAGACAGAAATATTCCAAGGGATGTTTTCTACTATCATCATCATTAGACAGTGTAAGTCTTATGTAAATCTGTGATCAAAAGTATATTTCACAAGTTTTTTTCTTACCAATTCTGTAATGTTCCTTTAAAAGAGCCAAAACAAAATGCAACACGATAGTGACGTGGTAATAATGAATTGACGACATTGTCACATGGTGAAGACCCAGAGAAGCTTGAGAGCCTCTGGCGAGCCCATCAAGTAAAAGGAGTTACCTGCATACGGGTCGATAGATTCCACACTAATAACAAGAAGCGGAAAAGTGGATTATTGAACGTTGCATCCCTATTATTGCTGCAGGGGTGACTGCCCCTAGTCTGTCTCTATGATGCACGGCGGTCGACTCGGCTTCGGTTTCCCCTCATTTCATCCATGGTTTAATTTCCTTCCTCCATTATAATTAGACCTTGCCATGTTTTTTATAAATTAAAAATCTCCTCCCGCTTTGAAGCACAATTAAATAAATAATAAATTACAATTAAAACTACAATAAATACTAGGTATAGGCCTATAAATAAATCAAAACATTAACAGATATTTACAGAAAGGAATAACTATTGCAAACTGCTTATAGCCTATAGGGGAACTGAATGTAGGAACTGATATTCCTCTTCGAGATTGTAAGATGGAGGGAAACATGCACCATGCAATGAGTTAGAGATGCAGTACGTGGAATAAAGCTGTTGGAATTAGTTGTTCTATACATCTCAGGAAAGCGAGAGCGAATAAAAAGGTGATTTATATGAATGTGGTGTAATAGTGTTTCTTATATACATAGTAAAGCAAAGACTCAATACATGTGAAAAACAAAAAAACTGGAAACGTCTGCGAGTTGTGCAAAACAGTTTATGGTCTCAATAAAGTGCTTTATTTTGTTGTGAAATTAAACTTTTTGAGTGCACTTGCAACATGCATCACGCCAGTGGCTGTCACGGGACCCAACACAATGGGTATATGATTATCATGGAACTCCTGCAGAGTATATGATCCCACCAAGGAGGGGTTCCATGGTGACCTCAAGATGAAAACAAACACCAGATAGGATTAGGAAATAAAATCAAAGTCATTTCGTAATATTTATAAGTTTTATACAATTCTTCAGACATATCGAGATACGCATTCGATATAGAACTGATGGAGAGAAATGTTTTACTAGCGAAAATAATCAACCTTAGGTCTTGTCTGCCTTAGGGAAGCAGTGAACAATAAAATTAGTTTGTTTACATCTTCATCGTTTTCTTTCACATTGTATGAGCCTCATATTTATTTATTTATTTATTTATTTATTTATTTCTTGTTTATCCTGGGTAATCCATTCAGTGAGAAAAAAAACTCACTGATCTCCCATGGATCCCAGCTTACATCAAAACTACAAAAATGCACTGAATATACAACAAAAAAGGTTACAGGAAAAAATATTGCACAAACGTAAAAAAACATTGGAACCAAGCACTCAGAACACAAACAAAAAGATGATAACATGTTGCTTCTGTGTGGCCTATCTCAGACAATCCCGCACATTTGGCCCAATAAAAGAAGTTTTCCCCATCAGAGTATTTCAACTGATTGAACATTGTTGAAACGTTTCGTATAATCTTTTTTATTACCTTATTTTGAAGTACAAAAAATAGAAACCTATATATCGAAATCTAAAACAAAATTGCAACGATAACATTGCTGTGCTTTTGCATTAACAATTTAATGACATCAACAATTAATAATAAGTAAACAAAATAATATACATTTTTACAACAAATTAGCATTGACGCAATAACGTCACACGTCATGATCACACCAGATGGCAACTCCCCACCAGACAGACAGAGAGCGGGGATTCTTCACGGGTCAACCTTTCGATTGTGAATAACAAAAACAGTCGAAGTTTGCCTAAGGAAATCCTTCCAAACTCCACATGAATATACCCTGTATAGGCTATTGCCAAAGGACACACCAGGGTCTCAACACAATCATGTGATATCACTCGATCTTCCTAGACAATGGGAACGGGAAATTTGATTTGACTTTACAACAACACGGCAACTCTCGCATGACCTTAATATTGGGAACAATCAACTAATACTTATAGGATCAATGTGTTTTGCTCCATAAGATACTCTGGGCAAGATTTCATGAAATACACAACTTTGCTAAGTACATTATAAATCATTTTGCTAAGCAGAAACTTTACAAATATTGATTGTGAATGCTCCCTTCTCGTTTTTACTAGGTAATTAAATTTGATAATCATTTTTTTCTTTCTGTTAATCAGCTATATAGAATGGAGCCCTCGTTACTGAAGTATAATTTCAGGATGGAATGTTGTCAATTGTTTTCTTCAAAAACAAAACAATCAAAAAATGTATTCTGTAGGAAAAATTGACATAACTCCCCCCCCCCAGAAAGTATAATAATAAATGATAAATAAATAAAAAGGGAAAAATTTGTTTTCTACAATTTATCTTGATATTTATACAGACTGATGATGATTACCATTAAAAAAAATGTTGCTTGAAATTGTCATCAAGCCACCTTTTATCAGTCTACAAATACTAATTATTGTCAAAATTACGGACCTTCATCATGGCTAGTGCCGCTATACGTGTATGCTATTTATTCCCATACAAATCAATGTGACAAAATCAGGCTAGATGGTCAAAATAATGTGTTTGTTTTTTTGAATATTCTTAGTCTGTACTGCAGATAAAATGTTTGCTAAACTGTTGTCAGGTATTGAATTTATTCTGTAATTTTTAACTCTTTCATATTGTTGCTTATTTTTATTTTCTTATTTTTATTTGTTTCGTGAAGCGTGGGAACTTTGCAGGCTATGTATTATGGTCGGGGGCTATGCAGAATTGAAACAGCTGTCCACAATAACAACTGATTTCCAGGTCTAAGGAGAACATGTAAATATTAATATTGATTAATACCTTACCAGATGTCAGTGTATCACTAAACCATGTGTTTATTTACAATATTTTAAAAATTGTGTACAAATATCTTTCTGCATTTCAGATGTAAACTTGATAAATTCTTTCAGAGAGATAATCAATAGATTGAAGGATATTAATACAAATACACCCCATTTTTCCCAAAATAACAAGCAATGCCAACACCAGGGTCAAATTTCATAGAGCTGTAAGCAGAAAATAATGCTTACCAAATTTCTGGTAAGCAGAAATGATGATAACAGTCTGTTGGCATTTGTCTGTTAACCTAAATTTGGTAAGCAAGATTTGGTAAGCTACTTTTTGTGCTTAAGCAGCTCTATAAAATTGGAACCTAAGCAATAAGGTTTGGGGACTCATGCCTTCCCACATTATTACACAGTGTTTGCCATTATTTAGTAAAATACTTAACTTTAGTGTGAGTTAGGCTTAGGCTGTCCAAATAAACCTGTTTTTTTCTAACTGTAGGCCCAGAAGAAAATGTCAAAACAACAGTTATCTGTTAAGCAGACATTTGCAAGGAACCAGCCACAAACATTCTACACTACATAATATTTTGGTTGGTTACCTGTTTCTGCTGAGCAATATTTTACTGCACTTAACAAATTTGAAACTGGCCCTTGAAATGCTCTATTTGTTCAAATAAGATTAATAACGTGGGTTCATAGGTTAGGTTATAATGTTGATGTTGGTGGGAATACAGACGTTGGATACTGCTGATCAAGTTGACGGAATTTCAGGGCACACTTGTTGCGTTCAGATGTATAACCCAACTCGTTGTACAGGTGAGCCTGGAAGAAAGGCCACAAACAAAGAAACTTGTTACTTTTTCTATACTAACAATATAAAGCCATTGATGAAATGTATGTAGCCCTCTATCAGAAGTATCAAGACGACCCAACATTTTTTGGGAGGCCAAGTTATAAGGAAAATAAGATATTCGGATAGGTTCAAACCCTGAAAAATGTATGATGCAGACAATGTATATCTCAGTAAACACAAATGTAAAATATATGGTAGGGTAAATATTAATGTATAAATGCACATTTTGACAACCTGCATTTCTAATCATCATAGTTTTACTTGATTCATTATGTGGAAAACACTGATTAACACAAAGCTGTATCCTTGAGAGGGAAAAACAGGTGTAATTGAGTCATCAGTCACATAATTATTGTGTAGACTCCATCAGCATCAACTAAAGGAAAATTTGTTTTGAAATTGAAAAAATGCATCTTTTGAGTGAAAAAATGCGTTGTTTACATTCAATCATCTCAAAATAAACTTTTGGGTACAAAGTCTACCCCTATCGTTTCCCCGACCCGTTAGAAAAAGAGGTTAGAGGACCATAAGAGGATACTTTACTTGAAGATAGATGACATCTTTGACTCGATATTCTGCCTCCATGGAGTGGTAACCATCTGCAGTGTCTTGAAGGAGTTGCACCACTGACAGTAAGACTGCATAAAAATACGCAAGAGTTAATTACCCATGTTCTAAGTCATTATATTTGTTGAACATAGTTGTTTAGAAAATTAATATATGTGTTCTTATTTGCCTATCAATGCACAGACTCTGAAATCCTGAGTTGTTTGTTAATTTTCTTAGGGGGTTGTTCTGGTTGAACTTGACATTTAAAGATTTGGAGTACATCCAAGTAAAGACTGGACTCTTCTTCATGCAGATTTTGAGTAGAGATAGTACATTTTTAAAACTTTATCATTTGTAGTGGTAAGCAGATAAACTTGCCGAAATATAGTTTTATTTCTTGTATTGACAGCACAATTACTGCAGGTTGTTGAGGGTTTTATTTAATTGTTCCAACTCACAAAGTTGAGTGTTTAATAGGGTCAAGGTTGTGACTTGCTAGCATATCAACTAACAAAGCATGGTATTTCAAGGTCATGTCAATACAAATATTCTACAAGTACAACAAATTTAATTCCCAGATTGTCTGCCTATAACTATTTGATAAGAATTGTACTGAAAGGGCAAATGAAAATATGAGACAAGGTCACTTTAAAATACATTAACTTAATGGTAAGAAAAATTACCCATTCCCAACCATTGGGTGAAAATCAATAAATGCATTCATTAATTGAATTTGAATTGAATACTCCGTAAAGGATTATTTGCCTCTTCCCAAAATATCCCACTTTGATTGTTTGGCTTGATCCCAAAATACATTATCAAAGAGTGCAAGTAGTTCTTGTGTAATATTCATTTCTAAAAGCACAACTGTAAATTAATACCTGTTTTTCTACTGCCAGAATCTGTGGAGGATGCAGAGCAGGCTACTTGGCATTTGGCATACAGGAACTTGACACAGCATTGGTCATATAAAGTACCTATTGAAGAAGAAATAAAGGACAAGCCATAACTTCTTACTTCTTAGGAAAAACCTGAACATAATACTGTCGGAATCCATCAAAATCTTCAGCTATGTGCCTGGGCTTACCGACAGTGAGGAAGTTGGCATGGTATGGTTAGCTCTATGCCACACTTGTGGTGTGGCGTGGCCGAGCGGTTAAGAGCACCGAACTCGAGCTCTGGTATTTCTGATCACCATAATGTGGGTTCGAGTCCTGATCGTGGCACTTGTGTAGCAATATGTAGCAATTTACCTAACCATAATTACTTTGTCCTTCGGATGGGACATTAATCTGTAGTTTTTCTTTAGGTAGTACTTGATTGTGCACGTAAAAAGAACCCAGAACACTTATCGTGGAAGAGTAGGGGTTAACCCCGGTGTTTGTGGTTCACATTGCAAGTACCCTTGTTTACAGTTTTCCCTCAGGCTTGCGAGCTACATCTTTTCTATTTGCTTTGGTTTTCATCATTATCATGATCTGAATGGATTTATGTTTACTCCGTGTGTGTTTTTCGAGGACACGTTTGAGAGAGTGCATTCATTGAAATGCTGATCAATTAAAACATTCACATTTTAAAAACTGAATACAGATTAGAGTTTGCAACTTTGCAACAGCACAATAAGGCTGGCTTTATAACGTCAAATTCCAAGAAATGCACAGTTGCAAAATAGTTGTCAAAAGGCCATTGCAACAGCACAATAAGGCTGGCTTTATAACGTCAAACCCCCAAAAATGCACAGTTGCAAAATAGTTGTCAAAAGGCCATTTCCAGGGCACTAGTGGAATGAAGAACTAGGTCTATGCCGAGTGTCAAAGTCGAGAATTGTGTAAGGTCATAAGTGATTACATTTATAGACAATCAATCCAATCCAACCCAACATCTAGACGAGCAATTGTAATGGTTATATAAAGGGGCGGGTACACATGGTTAGGTACAAAGGGAGGCAATAACCCAAGAATTATCTAAAAGATACAATCCCCTTTGAGACTATTATATGGTAATGTTGGTTTACAAAAAAAGTTAAACATTAAGTGATGTGTTTGTTAGGTTTTTATGTTGAGTAGACAACATGCCCTGGAATTCAACTGAACTTAGTCTGAATCGTTCTGTACATTGACTAGATAGTTAAGACATCTGTGCTGAGAACCCAGGAGGTTAACAGTTGTAGTCCCAGCTGATTGGGACGGTGATGGGGTTACAGAAGGGGCACAAGCCCCCCCCCCCCCAACTCTTGTAATGATTTTGAATGTGTTTGGTATTAACTTCTGGTGGTGAAAGGGTAAAATGTATGAAACATCAAATTTATGTTTTTTTGTTTCACCCTCGCCTGAAGTTAACAGTGCACACAGTAGACCATAGTGTATACATGTTTACACCATGTGCACAGGCTTTCTGTTTGAGTGCATCAGTATTGGGTGTCAACTGAGGAAGTGCTAGTGTGTTCCTTTATTGTGATGAAAAGCCAGGACAGCTATGTCCATTCTTTTCTTTCTTTAGAAAAAGAAAAGAAAAAAAACCTCTCCCAGAATTTCCCTTTTACCGTCTTCTGTGGTGGTTAATATGTTCACGAATAGCTGTGGAGAGACAGTCACCATAAGGCGTCATATTATAGCCAACCACTATCATGTAAGTTATTGTGAACAAACCGTGACTCTGCAACCAAAAGTAACAAGAGTTGTCTTGAGGCATGATTCTTGTTTTTTCTCATTTTTAACACAAAATTGAAAGTATGGCTGGGCTGCTTCAAGGGGTATAAATCCTCTTGGAAACCCTCTTCCTTTTTTTCTGAATGTAATTTCTTTTCTATTGCAATATGGAGGAAAACCTTTTTCCAAAATCATGTCGAAACCTTGGAATGTTTAAAGGTATTGTACACTTTTGGTAACAGTTCAAAATCAGTGTCCACGTTTTGTGTGATTAAACGTATGCATGAACAAACAAACCTGTGAAAGTTTGAGCTCAATTGGTCATCGAGGTCACGAGAAAATAGTGAAAAGAGATCTTATGTGTTTTCTGTTTTTTCAAATTATCGCGCGCGATAATTACTACTGTTTTACTCGTTTCTCAGAAACGATAGCATTTTAGGCAGAAATATTTTAAGGAACCCTTTCTACCATTACTTACTTTCAATCATGTAAGTTATGTGTGAATCTGTGAACATTGTGTTTTTCAATCTTACCAATAGTGTACAGGGCCTTTAACCATTACACTGTTTCAGCATTATCAGCTTTCATAATCCATATCAAGTAAATAAAATATAAAAGAACAGCAATCAAATCAACTTCAGAGTGAAGTAACATTTTATTGTGTTGCAATCTAACAAATTGTCTGTTTAACAAATGGGTTGGGTAACATCTCTAGCTATAAACAGGCAGCCCAAAGGGAAGACAATGAATGATGTGGTTATTATCAAGATTTTAAACGATTGTTTTCACAATCCATATCAAGTAAATAAAATATAAAAGAACAGCAATAAAATCAACTTCAGAGTGAAGTAACATTTTATTGTGTTGCAATCTAACAAATTGTCTGTTTAACAATAGAGTTGGGTAACTTCCCTAGCTATAAACAGGCAGCCCAAAGGGAAGACAATGAATGATGTGGTTATTATCAAGATTTTAAACAATTGGACAATCATCATCCTGTACAATACATGTGTGCAATGACCCTTGGGTCACCCTGGTTGGTCAATATAGTCAATACATCCATTGTTCAATTAAGCCGAGGTCTACTTTTATAGTGCTACAAAGCTCAGGATTTTGCTGACCTTTGGAAGCTCTTGCTTAGCAGGAAAACGTTGCCAACATAACAGCCGTGTTTGTTTTATGGTCTGTATTCTGCTGGATTATGCTTTGCAAAAATCTGTTACAAAACATTACATGCTTAACAACTCTTTGCAATTTGAGCCCAGGGACCAAATGTTTGTGGACAAAAATTCAAAATTCAACTTTTCAAACTTTCAAATTTATTCAGCCTTTATTAGTGTGTGAGGAGTAGAAGAGCTCTACAACTAGCACATGGGTATAAACTGTCCAAGTCTTGTATTCTGCTGGATTGCTTAACAACTCTTTGCAATTTGAGCCCAGGGGCCCACTTTAAATGTTTGTGGACAAAAAATCAAAATACTAAAATTCAACTTTTCAAATTTGTTCAGCCTTGTTAGTGTGTGAGGAGTAGAAGAGCTGTACAACTAGGACCTGGGTATAAACTGTCCAAGTCTTAAAATATATTCGGTTTGCGGTAACACCATGTGTATATATATCTACTTTGCCGTGTAGATTTGTTCTTTAGAGAACTTGTCTTGCTATTTATTCTTCTACCGCGGAGTAGATTTTCAGAATTAACTGCACTGCCGCAGAGTAAGTTCTTTTTGGTCTCAACGTTTCGACTAGCTTGCTCTAGTCATCGTCAGTCTTGCATGTAAAGGAAACAAAAACACACACTTTCAAAATGTCCAATGCTCGAATATGGGCAAGACTTCCTAGGTTTATTACAGCAATGTGCCAGGCCATCAGGGCTCAAAATTTAGACTGGACCACTGGCCCGATGCTAGTGAGTTAAGCATCAGGCCAGTATATTATTCAATTGAAAAACACAAGACCACTGGACTTGTCCTCTCATCCAGTGGTCTTCATGTTTGTCAATTGAATAATAATACCTCACTCTGTACTATCTTGAATGAAAAAAAAGGTGTATTCAAATGTTGATTTTGAGTCTGATAAATATTTTTCAGTCCAACAAATAAGATAAGCCTAAATCTTCTTTTTCATTAATCAGCGCGTGTTCAAACAAAAACAGTTTGTGTGTTGAGCTGTGTACAATGTTTTATTCTTTTTTTTTGTTTCTGGGTCTTATTCAAAAAAATTATTGTCCATTTTGAGCTACAAGCTCTGCCGTCTTGTGAATTTTCCACCCAATATCAAGCATTGGACACTAATCACTGATTAAGGTAACCTTTTATGGCATTTGCTTGTGTTGACCCTCCCCACTTCAGGGGCAGTAAACAATAAAAATTTGTAGAGTGAATAGATGTTGAAATGATAACAAGAATCAGCTGATCTGTGTTTACCCAGGCTAGTCTGGTAAACACTCAGCTTGTATCAGGATCAGGGTTTGACATCATTAGGGGTCAACAACCAGATCGGGGCCCAATTTCATAGCTGCGAAGCAGCCAATTTAGCTTAACAATTTTCTGTTAAGCAAAATTTTGCAGGATACCAGTCAAAAGATGGTGCATTTGACATGGTAAGTTGGCTGGTAACCTTAGTATGGTAAGCACAATTTTGTTGTGCTTAAAACTACTTTCTGTAATTTAAGCAGCTCTATGAAATTTGGCCCAGTACTAAATATTCTTTCTCTCTACCCATCAATGTCAGACCAAGGTCATTGTTCAGAACCTTTGCATTACTTCTTCTACAATTAGGTCAGACTGTGGAGGTAGATGAACTTTTTCTGACTCCCAAACAAAATAACCTGCATTAGTCATGACAATTACTTTTAACATTTGTTTATGGCAGTAGTCAGAACTCTTCACATGTTTCTATGGCAGCAGTAAGAACTCTTAACAAGTTTTTTTATGGCAGCAGTAAGAACTCTTCACATGTTTCTATGGCAGCAGTAAGAACTCTTAACATGTTTTTATGGCAGCAGTAAGAACTCTTAACATGTTTTTATGGCAGCAGTAAGAACTCATAACAAGTTTCTATGGCAGCAGTAAGAACTCTTAACAACTTTCTATGGCAGCAGTAAGAACTCTTAACAACTTTCTATGGCAGCAGTAAGAACTCTTAAACAGTTTTTTTGTGGCAGTAGTCAGAAATCTTTAACAGTTTTTTGTGGCAGTAGTTAGAGCTCTTTGACAGTTTTTAGTGGCAGTAGTCAGAACTTATTTTAAATGGCAGCAGTCGGAACTTTTAAACTTTTTACTGACTGTGTACTTGTATTGGTAAATTATAATATTACTTTACACAGTTTGATCAAATAAATAAATCTTTTGCTGTAAATTTTTTCGGATGGTACATCTGTGTTTGGAAAAGTATGTTCATTCAATTGTATATTTTTTCATAACTCTTAAAACTTGATAAAATTGATAAATTATTCACTCTTCATTAGATGGATTGTAATACGCGTCATTGACCGCCATCTTTGATGTAAAACAATGGAAAAGTGAAAGCGTGTATGCGCTACGCACGACTCTCAGCCATTGACAGCTCTTCACGCGTGCACAATTCATCAAAGATGGCGGCCGATGACGTCTATTGCAAACCATCTATTCAAGGATCTCTACAATGTTAATTTTGTTAGTTGTAACTCCTCCAAAGGAGTAGCAACACCATTAATTGTTGTCGGGCAATATACATTATCAGTAAACACTTGCAGACAGTCCCTAAACAATGCCACAATCTAGTTAATACTTTAATCCATTAGGGTCATCCCCAAGGAAATTAGCAAAGTGTGTCAACATTTTAAATACTGATTTAGGGGGTGGTAATATGGCAAAGTAAACAGTGCTACTTCTAGTAGTACAGCTGACATAGGAAATGACTTTGGAGTGAGGGTCAGTGTTTTTATTACTACGGCTTGATAATGTGGGCGTACATGTTGGGAATAAATCTCTGCTTTTATATCCCAATTTCAGGATTCTAGAGTGAGAATGATCAAATTAGACCACATCGATCAAATTTATTTTTTAACTCGTTAAAAAGATTAAGTCATTTACTCATTATAAACAAAACAAATTCACTAAGAATGATTAAGTTGCATATTGTAGAGCTCCTTAAGACTACATGATTAACTTCAGATTGCTGGTTGTTTTACCAGAAATAATTTTGAATAACAAAACAGGAATTATAACAGATCATATTTGTTGACGTTAGCCCTTTTCACAATACCAAGCCCGTACCCAGGAAAAAAAAACAGGAAATTCGGGGGAATTTTGACCTTATCGCCACCCCATGTTCAGTTCACACTTGATGCAATTTTCCTGGGGGAAAAAAGCACACTCAGTATGCCAACCCCGGGGTATCTTGCTTAACCCCTACTCCAAAGCAGAGGTAGTTATTTCCTGGGAAATGGCTCTTACCCCAGGAAATTGCCAGGGTTAGCAGTTCAAGTGTGAACAAGTAAACACAAGTTCCTGGGAATCAAGAAAATCCTTCTTGTGTGAAAAGGGCTCCAGCAGTCAATGACATCAGTCATGACATCAGTCAGCCATGCCCCTGCATAACACATAGGCATCCATCATCAATACTTGGCTGGTTGCCAACCTGGTAGTTGACAACTCTACAGTGACGTCAGTTCCTATGCAGTGCATTCAGATAGAGTTCTTTCATAAACTATAAATATTGGATCCTAAAGAATAACAGTTACTCCAACTACTGTTGTCAACGTCTGCCTCAGTGAGTTTGAAAACCATTTGAAACCATTTGGGTGTGGTGAGCATAGATGCATTGTGCAGATGCATTCACCACATGATATCACACTGGTGGCTTATAAAACCATGCCCAATATGCGTCAGATGGTGTTCCCCGAAAAAAAGTAAACAAATAAAATGTTCCCATACTTTAACACACTTTTTTCCTCTTGTACAGAAGTAAACCCCCCCCCCTAAAATCCTCTAAAGAGTTTCTGAACACAACGAAGAAAAAACAGGAAGGGGAATACACCAGACCACATATCGAGCACCAAATACGGAGGCTGCTTTGTGCATCTATCACTCAAACCAAATAGGCATGATATTAAATGGTTACACGGTAGGAGGGTTAATTATATAAAATAACCAAAATAACATAGTTCGGTTGTAAATGTTCCAAACTTACCATTTGCCAGGACCTGAGGCATAATTCCCTCCACTAGGCTTAGAGCATGTTTGTGCATCTTCATCATCAACTTCAACAAAACAAAAAATACAGGATTATAGAACTTAATTCTTAATTGAAGAATGCAATTAACAGAATCAATTTTACCAATTAGAATTGTTAGAAACTAAAACAAAATACCATTGATAATTTACATTCTCCTCATAATTGACCTGTGTACAAATGTGAATTTTTATTGTTTAAATTTTGTTTTTTTTAATCTTCTCTCCAAATTGTTGTTTGTCTTGCATTGTTTCAAGGCATATCAACTAATTTACTCATTGATAGTTCAGGACAAACTGCTGATAATTTTTTTAAGTTATAAAGCAAATTATTAACAGTACTTCCATAATCTGTAAGGGTAACACATCTAA
Organism: Pycnopodia helianthoides; assembly: GCA_032158295.1. Lineage (NCBI taxonomy): Eukaryota > Metazoa > Echinodermata > Asteroidea > Forcipulatida > Asteriidae > Pycnopodia > Pycnopodia helianthoides. The sequence continues at coordinate 4,625,505 of CM063258.1, read as the reverse complement.
GGGCACTTGGTGGGATTCGAACCTCCAACATTCAACAAATCCTTTTTATAATACCTTGCAATTTTGATATGCAAAAAAAAAAAAAAAACTGGACTGAACAGTGTTAATCTGAATTCTATGGCTGTGAAATTAAGCAAGAATACAAAACGGCAATTTTAAATGGTTCTGAAATTAAAGAAAATTGAGGAAATCAGCTGAACAGCTCACTGAGAAGTTCCATGCCTGTAATGCAAATAATTTAATCTGTTGTAAGTTTTTGGTGAACCTTTGATGTATTGGGATGTTGTTGCATGTAATGAAACAACACTTTCCTTAACCCTCCTACTGTCAGTGACTCTTGGCAACATTTTCCAGTGAGTTGCCCAACCATTTGAAACCATTCGACTGCCAAGGTTGTGTACGGTGGCACAACTGTGCACAGAACTAACTGTGTACTGTGTACATGCATTCCCTCATGGTATCATATTTCAGGCTGGCATAGTTTATCTATCATTCAAAACCACAGTGAATGGTATTGAATGGTCAGACAGCAAGAGGGTTAATAAATAAATATGAATCTATAGACTGGCATGCAGCGCTGACACTTTTAAGGTGGCACAAGGTGGTACACCATTGTTTCTTGAGGGAGGCACTTCTGGCCAATTCAAACTTAAGTTTCCGTTTGCATTTCTCCTAAACAAACCCCTTTTCAGTGCTCTTGTGCCATTAACTATTTTTTACAAAATAATCTGACTTGAGTGTAAAAACAAATACATTGTCTGCAAGTAAATGGACAAAAAGTTTTAAAAACATTGAAATTATCATATTAAAACTTAATAAATGTAAAATTTTACTCTGGTCATTTTTAATCTCAAAAGTCCAGATTTCAAATGAGGGGCACCTAGTTACGCCATCGCTGGCATACGGAAGACAAAAAATGCAACTTTACCTGGACTTGTGCGAGACAGGCCATTGCCTTGGTAAACAGTGATGATAGATGGTGAGTCTTACAAAGCGCCAAAGCCTGCAACAGGTGTGGGATTGCTTGGGTGTGATTGGATGATGAGGAGTGGAGCTCAGATAACTCAATCAGAGTCCTAAAGAGAACAGAAGAAGCCAAATCTTAAACCTGCAAGTTGAACGACGATGTAGTTCTTGCACAGGGGAAATTACCCTTTCATTTTTTTCATCACAGATGAGTAATAAATCATCTTAAAGCACAAGCTAATCAAGTTTCAAATGTCTTTGGGATACAGATTGAACTAACTAGTTTCAAAACAAGGCTACTTTTCAATCTTCTAACTTTACATCAAGTCCTTTGTTTTGATGAGCTGGCTGGTTACATCAAATTTATACACTAATCCTGAGCAGTTTATGATCTGCAGTCGATTTTTAACGCAACTTTATGTAACTGCGTAAGTCCACTTGTGAAAGATTTTTTGAGTTAGTGGTGCACGCAATAAATGTTGCGGAAGTTGGTTTACGCAGTTGCATAGAGTTTTGTGAAATCGGCACCTGGACCCAATTTCACAAATCTATTAAAGGCACATTACAGAATTGGTAAGAAAAAAACTTGTAAAATATACTTTTTGATCACAGATTTACATAAAACTTACACAGTCTAATGATGATGATAGTAGAAAACATCCCTTGAAATATTTCTGTCTGAAATGCCATATTCGATGAGAAATGAATAAACTAATTTTCCGATTAGAGTTTATCGCTCAGTGAGCGTTTTATTCATTTGTTGAATCTATATGATTTCATGCAAATGTGTAATCGGTTTTTCACTATTTTCTTGTGACCCAGATGGCCGATCGATCTCAAACTTCTACAGGTTTGTCAGTTTATGTATATGGAGGATTACATAAAGTGCTTACACTGTCAGCAACTGTTTTGTTAGCAAAAACCAATTCTGTAATGTTCCTTTAAGTACACAAACTTCTTTAGCATAGAAACAAAAATTCGCTTAGCAAAGTTAGGTTACAAGCCAAACTGACATGAAATGTAGGTTACTTGTGAATGGTCATCCAGCTTAATTTTGCTTAGTGGAGTAATTTGTTTAAAAAAAAAATTCTGCTTAACAGCTTTTTAAATTTGGGTCCTGCCAGACTACTCAGATGAAGTAGCTAGATACCTCAGCCAGTACAGAGATTTAAAAAGCACATCAAATCTTGCTTAGCAAGACCAGGTTACCCCCCAAAAATGGTACGTGCTTGATGTATTTTGTTTGTTACTACTTCAACGCATGTTAACGTGGTGGTCCAGCCGCAGCCGCTAATTTGGAAATGGCCTAAAGTTTGAGCGTATAACATAGAGATGACTGTGACTGTACCATACATGAAGCTCCGTGGTGTAGCCATCTCTTTTGTCTCTGCATTTACTGAGGATGTCATTGATGATGTCAAACGCGGCAGATGTCTGCCCTTGCTTCTTTAACAGAATTGCTCGTCTGAAACAGAAGGATATAGCGTTATAGGCAATCAGAGTCTAGGATTCAAGTTTGTTTGAAGATAACATATGTATATCATACTCATTTATGAAATCATTCACAATGAAGCACACATTTTACATCCCCAAAACAAATATTCACAAACTTGTTGAAGATGGCGATGAAATTTTAAGTTTGAAGCTATTCTTTCAAGAAAATGTTTTGCCCATTTTTGGTCTTTATAATTAAACACCAAGAGCAAGAAAACATTCTTTTAGAAAAAGGGGAAAGCAGTTTGCTGGGAAATAATAAACATACAAGAATTAACACTTGCTACCACTAGATGGAAATAATAAATCTCTGAGAGTTAACATTTGCTACCACTAGAGGGCGCCACTTCAATAACTAAATGATGCCTAATTAAAGAATCTCCACAGCTCACCTAAAGAGGGCATCAGTCTCATTCAATGGTGACAAATTCAAGATGGCTTGTTCAGCCTGAGGCCATTTCCCTCGTAGTATGGCTTTGTCAAATAACAACTTCTGTTCACATTCCATCCACAGCTAGGCAGAAAAAAACAAATAAATTCTTAGAATCACACCCAAAAAAATGAAAGAAACAAAACATGAAGAATGAAATATAACATGGGGTAATGGTTTCTAACATTTTTAGAAAAGGAACTATAAATAAATAGTAAACTTGCGGGTACAACCATGTGTTAATCTCTTTTGAGAGAGTGGTGGCTCTGAAAAGAGCCCTTGTGGTCTCGACGTTTTGTGGTCTTGAAGTTTCGAACAGTACACTCTGCTCGTCTTCAGGAGAATTCTAACATTTTTGTTTTCTTACCTTTGCATGTCTTGAGAGTAATGGAAATCTGTCTTTAGCCAGCTTCAAGATGTCCAGAGAGGCAGCATACATTCCTTGTTCGGCATGGAGACGAGCCTGGTTATACATAGCAAGACATATCACCTCACTCTCTTTGGTGATCAAGCAGTTATTAGACGCTCCACCGGGCAGGTCTTGATGACTGAGATGAAGAAGGAGCTGGTCACAGTGCGAGGACATTGTCCTTGTTAAAAGAAAGAAAGATAGAGGTCTCTAAAAAAATAACTAGTTTCCCAACCAAGAATCCTTATTTGTTTTTAAGGTTAATCTTATTTAGCAAGAAACTCAAATGCAAAGCTTGCAATAACAAAGGCAGCATACTGAAAGAAAGGGAAAAAATGTTTGAACAGCAATAAAGCTTGGACCTTCTGGTCATGTGGTCGGACTCCTGGGTAATGATAAAACAAGGAAGGTAGTGGTGGCACTTAAAGACTAACTAAATACATAAAAAAAACTGCATGAACTTTTGTAGCAACAACTACTTCATCAGATGCAATGAAGGGGACAAGCCAAGTACATGTATATATACAAGAAAGTTAGCTCATGCAGTTTTTTATGTAATTAGTTAGTCTTTAAGTGCTACCACTACCTTCCTTGTTTTATCTATCAGACTAACACGGCTATTTTTTAGTTCTGGGTAATGATGACAGGAGTGATCTCTTACCTGTGTCCGTACATCTGCCAGAGGGCACTTTGTTGGGCCAAACTTGTTTGAACAAGTTGTGGCTGGTTGTGTTTGCAGTTGAGGACATCACTTTTAGTCAGGTACTCAAATACACTAGGAGGAAAGTGGGAGGACAATATCGGATTATTACAAGGTTTATCTTTACTTTCTGATGATTGTAAATAAAAGAAAGATGCAATTGCACACAGGGCCCAATGTCATGGGTCTGCAGAATTCTACGGCTTTTTGGCTCATAGAATTACAAGCTTTTATGGGGTGCCTCAAGTGTAGAATTCTGTGGTAAACTGCACCATGAATTGGGCCCTGATTGCTTTACTTGTATGTAAATTACCTGGCAGGATCAACAGAGCTGAGACCTTTGTGTTGAGAAAAATTCTGAATACCCAGAGATGTCAGATACTGTTGGAAAATATAAACAAACTGTGGTAATGCAAATTGAATTCAAAGCTTATAGGGACGCATTGCCATCCAAATTGGTAGAACAAATTTGTTGTCTCCACAACGATGGCTGACCGTGTTAGTTCACAAAGTAAATGGAAAAACACACAATTTCGAGGGACATTTGTGTGAATCATTATATTCTACTTTTAAAACATCTTTCCAATCATATTCATGTCATAACAAATGCTTTTATAGCCCAAAGCACCCAATCCAAACGCAACATGTCCCTTTAACACCAAAACATGTCTCGAGTGTGCTCTGTCCCTCACTCCCCCATTTAATATGTTGAGTATTTCTACAACATCCACAAAACGCATCTCAAGTTTGAGTAACAAAAGCAGGACTGGAAATTGGGGGGGGGGAATCCAGAAGACTGAAGGAGCTGTAGCTGTAGCTCAAACTGTTTACTGGACTGGAGTTTCTTTTACAAGAATAGAATCAAAAGTAGCCTACACAGTTTAATTAAAATATGATACTAAACTAAACCTTTTTTTAAAGATGAACTGTTTTTTATGTTGTTGGTTTTTTAATTTGAACAAGCACTCACAGAACATTAATTTGATTTTTCTTTTGAGTATACTTGTATATGTCGATACTCAACAGAATTGAAACAAATTGAACAGACTAAAATTCAAAAATTTGAACATGGTTTTTTTATTTTTTATTAAGTTATTACACAGTGAGGTAATATTATTCAAATGCAAAACACAAGACCGCCAGACTTGTCCAATTATGAGTTTACTGGCCCAACGCTAAAATCACTAGTCCAGGCTCGGGCCTGCGGTCCAGTGTAAATTTTTGAGCCCTAAAAATTGTCTCGAAAAGGAACCGAGCAACGGATATCTTCCCTGCCTTACATTTGCCTCTACTTACCGGCAGATTTAAAGCATCTGAACGTGTGATGGAGCGATCTAGAAGATGAGAAACATCCTCCCCTTTCATCTTTTGAAGTCTGTATAACCAACTCTGCAAAGATAATGCTTAAAATCATTTATATTTACTCACTAAATTAGGGAGTCGAAAGAACTGTTTTTCAAAAACAGGTGCTTGCTAATTGAACAGGAACAAATACTGGAAATTATGTTTTTACGCAGGGTATGAGCCAGAATACTGAAATAATGTTTCCAATGTTGCTGTAATTTGAAAAATAGGGTGACAAAATTGGTAACCACGATGGTGTGATTGTCTGGAGAATAGGGTAGCAATTTCATTTCATTTATTACTTATAGTCAAGGACTCTCGGAAAAGCGAGCTTAATCACTATACTAGCCAAAACCCCCATGGAGAGAAGACAAAGACGGAAGTTTCAATTTAGATGTAAGAGGCACACCTTGAGAATTATTCCAGGGAAAACCCACACAATCAGGCAGGGACTGAAAACCCAATCCAAATAGTGGCCATAGCGGGATTCGAACAGGGGTCCCAGAGGTGGAAGGCAAGGAAAGATACCACTTCGCAGACCTGACCGCCGCAATTCTTCTCTCCTAAAAGCTCTCTACATCACCTTAAGTGAAAAGCTAGGCTTAGGCAGACGGCACAAGTTCACATCTTCAACAAAGTTCAAAATAATACAAGAGGGGCTCTGGAAAATCCTGGCAAATCACAGGCCTTCTTACAAAAGTTATACATGAATGACAAAAATTGCCAAATTGCCAACCTACATTTCTTACATGTAACTGAAAGATAAAATTGGGTACCCAAATTTAAAAAGCCCCTAGTTTAAAACCGTCCTTTCTCTATGCTTGGATGAGGTGTCATGGCCGAGTGGTTTAGAGCATCGGATTCAAGTTCTGGTGGTTGAGTCATCGGGGTGTGGGTTGGAATCCCGGTCGTAACACTTGTGTCCTTAATCAAGATGCTTTACTATAATTGCAACTCTTCACCCAGGGGTATAAATGGGTACCTGCGAGGGTAGAGGTTGATATTGTGTTTGAAAAAGCCTTCGGAGAGCCACCGCAGCCCGGGGCTGTATACTCCCCCAGGGAGCTGAGAAAGATTACAGGAAAGTTATTGGCCCAATGACCAGGGCACTAATGTAAAGCGCATTGATACGTTATTGTAAATGCGCTATATAAGAACTAGTTATTATTAGATACCTACCAGTGCATGCTGTAGGCAGATATTGTCATTACTTTCATGTGCAATCCGGATTGCTTCCTTCAGCGCTAACAAGGCTTCCTCTCTGTAAATACGAAAACAAACTCAACATTACCAAAACAAATTTGTGAAATGAAATTACTGTTAACTACGACAAAGCTGAACCATTCAAATAATTGGACAATCTTGAAAGTAAAATCCACTCTAGACTGGTCCCCTGTCTTTGTCCTTGCAGATAAAGACAGGCACTGGTCTTACAGGCCCAATGATTTCATTGGACAAACATGCAGTGACGTAATCTTTCCATATCTGTGTTATGATTGGTCCACTCAAAGTGACGTAGTTTGTCAGCTACCCACTTTCGATTGTCTGCTACATCCCCGTGTGGATAATAATGGAATGTAATGTTGTTTTATTCACTGTTATGTGATGTGTGTACCTGTGTAGTAATACACAACAAATTTCTATCCGTGTCAATGGGATGCGAGGTCAAAGGTACATCTGGCAGGATTCTGCCAGGCCGCTCAAGGCCAGTATCTGGCGTTATTCACGAGCCTCGAAGTTTGACGTCAGATGTTCAGGCTACATCCACTCTTACCTGTGACCAAAAGTGCAGTGTAGACCTGCCAAATTGAGGGCAGCATAAGCGGAAGCTTCTACTTGTCCCTTCATCTCTGTTGCTGTTTGCATCATTGGTTTTTGGTAACAGATGATCAAAGTAGCTATGGAGACTACGAGTCGCGCCACAGTACTCACTCAGTCGCAGAGAGTTCAAATAGGAGAGAAAATACTGTGGATTTTAAAAGAATTGAGCAGTAACTTAGTCTTCACATCACTTTTAATAGAAGTACATTGTAGAGAGTTCAGAGTGTACAGGAAATGCGTACAGCTGGCCTCGAATTTCGCCACGGCACCACAGCGTTTGTTGCTGTGGGCGCCCTTAGAAAACCTCCAATACAAATCCAAATTTTCCTCATTGGGTGCCCTTCATTTGGGAAAATTGCCGTGCCCTTTTGAAAACAAAAACTCGAGGCCTGGTACAGAATTAAGCAGTAACTTAGTCTTCACTTTTCATAGAAGTACATTGTAGAGAGTTCAGATTGTACAGGAAATGTGTACAGAATACATGCGTGTCTAGTGCAATAACATCACATAACATGTCATTTTGATGATTCATCTTAAGAAACAAAAAACCAAGTTCAGGTACAACAGTGATGCTTGCATTATAAATAATATAAGAACTAACTGTTTCTGGCAGATCAGGGTTAGTCTCTTTTAAAGCCCTTATCTCATGTTGTAGCCTGCTTGGACTAAGAGCCCTGGCTCTTCATTTTGAAGGAGACGAGCCTGCTGGGCGATGAAAACCTCTGCCTGCTGGTGGGTAAAGGTTTGTTCTGATGGCAGGTGCAATGTACCTTCCCTGGAAAAGAGATTGGATAGTAAAATAAGAGTTGCCTCTGTTAAGAATAACTACGAGGGCCAAGATCAGTGACTAGTCCTTCTGAACATCGTAAGTTCTAAAGCTTGATTACGAGTATTGTTGAACTATTGCTTCAATTTGAAATCTCAAGATCCTTGAAGCTTTGAGTGACATTTTTACCCTTAGTCCTCCAAAATCATTCTCCTGGACTGATGGATTCATACTGCACAGCCAGACCAATCATATTTGTCATGGTGCCAAGTACAACAGACTATGCAAGTCTGACTGGTGTTCATTCATTTGGGCAAGTTAAAGTTAGTGATTTTGTTTCCTTAAGGCTCCCAGAAGTTCAACTATGTACGAGTCTTGCGCAGTCTAGGGAAAATATGGCTGCATACCTTTGCGTTTGTCGATTTACAGGTCTGGTTCGTTCTAACTCATCTGTGGTCATTGTTCCTCCGTCGTCCACTACACTGATGTCCATCATGGCTTTGCTCCTCTCATCCTCGGTCAAGTGTCCATCAAGACCTCTGAGGTATACCTTGAGACTTTTAAACAGACTGGACACCTGGTCAAAGGAGAGTTTGTCATAGGAGAGGACCATACGCCGAATGAAAATACCTGTCCAGTGAATAACAACATTTATTACATTATTTTCAATCCCCTACAATTTGTTATACATTTTGCTTTGTACACCACCCCACTGTGGTTTGTGGGTTTTTTTTACTGTAAAGACTGGGTTACAGTGCTGTTTTTTAATCATTGAAAGTTTGTAGACATCTGCTGGTGGGCTCATAGTTCTGATTGAAATTGGTAGAAGCGGTTGAGCAAAAGTCACAAGTTCCGTTTAACCGTTTAGGAAATTAAATGTAAATTCACAACTCTATACATTAATCTCATGGAGAAAAAAATTGTACATTTGTAACAATACAGGATAAAATTAACCATAACAAAATATAAGATAAAAACAAAAGTCAAGGACATCATTGAAAAGAAAAAAGAAGGAGATCAAATGGAGATGGGCAGGCCATGTGTCAAGGGTCCAAGACAACAGGTGGACTAAATGAATGACAAAATGGCAGACTAGAACAGGCAAGAGAAAGAGAGGACGACAAAAGAGAATATGGCAAAATGACATAACAGCACACATGGCAGGCCTGGAATTACACGGAGGCCACGGAGGCCATGGCCTTCGTTGCCCCATGTCTTGGCCTTGGTGCCCCTTCAAAACTTCCCCATAGACTTTAAGATTTTCCAATGGAATTGCCCTTTACAAAATGAAAATGGCCTTGCCCTCTCCAACATGAAATTCCAGGCCTGACATGGGCATGGCTACATGGACCAGAGTGGCTAGAGAGAGAGGCAAATGGAAGTTTTAAGAGGAGGGCTTTCAGGCCTGGAATTTCATCTTTGAGAGGGCAAGGCCATTTTCACTGTGCAAGGGCACTTCCATTGAAAAATCTTAAGGTCTATGGGCAACTTTTGAAGGGGCCAAGGCCAAGAGCAGGGGACTAATTGAGGCCACGGCCTCCGTGTAATACTGTAATTCCAGGCCTGGGCTTTGTCCAACAGGTGGACAAAGCCTTGGTGATGATGATTGATCTCATAATCCTTACCAAGTACACTGTGCCTATGGACAGGGGACTGACCATTATTACTATCAAGTAGTTTATCCAGAGATTGGATAAAATCAGCCAAAGCAGACAGTCCTGATGTATTGATGGAACTCAACCTGGTAAAGTAAACAATGTAAAGAACAAGTTTCAAAATGTTTTACACATAAAAGAGCATGATATGATTTGTATTACTGACCCTAGCCCACCTTGTTGGGCTGTTATGGCTCTCTTTTAACATCAGTCTAATCAAAGAGAGCCATAACAGCACAACAAGGTGGGATATATTGACCCCTTCCCCAGTGGTTTTTGTCCTGCAGTACAAAATCCATTAAGTTCAAGCGAAAACAATGAAAAATACGCCAAATCTGACCGCCACTTTTTCAATGCATATGTACGACCACAAGATTTCATATCTTGGTAAACAAGACACTATTTTTTGTCATAAGGAACGGGCTTGAGATCTTTTCCAAAACATGCAATAAATTATCAACATTCAATTATCTGATAAGACTATTGGAAATCTGAGGATTTTAATGATTTATTTTGCAAACTTACTCACATTTCTAACAAATCTTTGCTCAGTTCTTCGTCGATTTCCTTCACTCCCATCAGCAGATTCTGGAATTCCATATCAGAGCTCTGAAGCAAAATCAACAACAACAAAAATAATAATTAACCAAATGTGTCGGTCATAACTATTGCGGATCGAAATTTATACTCCTTAACATGCTTTAAAGGGAAGGCATACGTTTGGTAATCACTCTAAAAATTTATGGCAATAAAAACAGCAACTTTCGATAGTATTAAGCAATTTGAGAAATATTTCAATTCAAAATAATGTGGGTAAAGAAAAATATGTCAGTTTTTATCCCCCAAAATTTCAATCTGAGAAACTTTTCTGTCAGAAACGTTTCTCTTATCATGTATTCCTATATGTGTGGACATATTCGCAGCGGATTTTGGCGATATTTCAAAAACGCGACCACCTTTTGCAATGAAATTTTCACAGATTAGTTTTATTGTGTATATATCTACATTTATATAGGATTAAAACAATCAAACAATTAAAAAAAACAAAGGTATAGTTTGCCTTACATTGTCTAATAAATATTTAAATATTTTTCAATACTGCAATAGCCTATTGACGATGACCCTTTGTACAATGTGCAGCGCACTTACATGCACCAATCCTGTCCCACGTGCCAATCCTGTCCCCCATTTTGGGTGCCAAAATGTTCACATAGGAATTCATTCCCAAAATGGTAGACGCGCATTGTGAAGAGGTGTGTTCTGCACTGCGTTGTGCAAAAAGTGGTCAATAACTATTATCATTATCTTTGTTCAACCCCATACTATTTGAAATTCACCCAGTCAGTTTCCCTTGTGGTTTATTACTTGACAATATTATTATTAATAAGTCCATTTTTAGTATTACTTAATAGTTAGTTAGTATAGTTAGTAATTAGTACAAAGTAGGGCTTCAATAGTATAAATTATTTATATGATTATTAATAAATAATTTATTAATAATCAGTTAATATTAATAATTAAATAAATATTACAAATTTTTATTATAATAATCATAATTTTAAAACAAACTTTACACCTTTTCTCTACTAAAGTAAAAAGACAATCAGTGGAAGCTTACCTGGATCCATTTTAACATCGAGAGCGCAAAATTTCGGCTGACCATAACACTCCAACCTGTTGCACCTCGTCTTACAGTAGTACTTGCACCAAGCTCAGCTCCCCCTCCAACCGATGAGTCCTTCGCTTCAGCCCCGGTTAACGCGGTTGACGCCGGCCAAGCTGTCGTCGGTCCAAACGACTCCTCGCCCGGTGGACCTTGTCCCGATCCTGTCACCAAGACCGGTGACATTGCAACAGAACATTTTCCGTTAAATTCCTTCTCAGCAAACACAGTAACTAGGACAGCAAGGGACACTTTATGAGGTGTGACCCACTCTTTCCCCGAGCCAACATGAGCCAGATTCATTGTGAAAAATTAAATTTCAACTCACGCTGTTGAGTTTGATCCCACATCACATCAAAAATTCGCGCTGCTTGTTTGTCACCACATGCATAAATCATCCAGTCGCAAAGTTCTAGACTGTTACTATACCAGACCAATGACTTATGAACAGGGAACCTGACTAACTGATTGAAGGTCGACTTGTCGAACGAATGTCCGTGTGCGTGCAGGATCGTTTGTTGTGATCATTCTGCCACCCGCTCCCCCCACCCCCCCTGATTTTCACATGCCCCCCCCCCCTGATTTTCACATGCCGCCCCCACCCGATTTTCACATGTCCCCCCCCTTACGAAAGTACCACACCCAAACATGTACTTTTATTTTGTTTTGTTCATTGGGGTTCTAGGTGTATGGGGTGACACTTTTTATTGCAGTTTTATACATTTAGTTTTCGTTATTTTGTATTTTAGTGTAAATCGTACACACTTTTATACCAAATAAATTATCATATGCCGCAAAAAAGCACCTAGCCTGTCCGTCTCCCCGGCCATGGCCCCCTACCTTACCCTATCCCCTACCCTGCTTCCTGTATTGTAAAAAGAAACATCGCCCACACCTTTGCACCTTGTGATGATCATTTTGATTTTCTTTTACGGTTAACTAAAATAAACTGACATTTCAGTTTCAAGCAAAGGACAAAAAGGATACAAAAACATCACTCAATCTTTGCACCCACGTACGTATTTTTTTCTTTCTTTTTTTCTTTTATAATAATAATGATGACGACATTGCGCACGTCGACCTGTCTCTGGTCGATTTTTATTCAGCTATATTACGCCCAAATGAGCTACTACCAGTTACTGCTGTCGTGTCCCTTTTGACAAAGCGCACAATTTTGTGCTTTTGAGAGCCAATTGGAAATAAGTAGCGCAATTTCTACCGCAATGGAGTCCATACAGCAAGATGGCGGGCAGAGGTTCGAATGTCTCTACGAAAGGCGCTCCTTCAAACGGTCAGCACAGACGTCCATTTCTCATTGGCGTAGCAGGAGGGACGGCATCAGGAAAGGTAAGGATCTAAAGAAAGTGCTTGTCGATTTTCATGAAATACGTCTGCTTTTATATTGAGAAAAAAGGTTTTTTGTTACGTGGAATTTTTCGCGGTCATGACGTCGTGAACAAAGAATTGCGGTCAACACATGCGCGCCACACGAATGATGCAACGTGACTGTAACACGTGTTAGCTATATGTCTGGTTTCTGCCTCGCACACCAAGGACTTTGGGGGTTGTTTTCAATACGATTGACTGGAGAACGACCCAAAACAACTTGTTTACAAAACAAAAAATTGCCTCGTGGCCGTATTTAGCAAACTTTCGACATTCCCATGGCCGCGCTCACACCAGAATATTTCAATTTGTAAATTTCAATGTAGTTGAGCAATGTCTCTACGTCACTCCGTGTCATCACTCGTAAAGTTTTATTCAGGGTTTAGTCTTAATTAATATAATTAATATTGAAATAAATATAAGTTAAATCATTTCAACATTTGGACTCTGGATTGGGGGGATGCAAAGCTGAGCTGAAAGTGTTGGCATATTTGGCCTTTTATAGATTATAAAGTAATTAGTGCTCACATATAGTACTAGTAGTTAAAATTAAATAGTTAAGTTAGTCCAGCTTGCACAAGCACTGTCTGACTCTGAACTGATTTATTCCTAATCCATGACTTTTTCTTTCTTTCTAAATGCCAATTCCATGGATTTTATTCAGTTGACAATGACAACATTTATACAACTTTTATAAAATGTTGTCATTGTCAACAAACATAAAATACAACTTTAAAACATTACAACAAATTATTTTATTAAAAATTGTATTTGATTATTATTTAGATTTGGCTAGTAAATATTGATTAAATCAGTGTACTCCACCCTTTTTTTAGATTAAATTTTTTTATATTTTGTCCACCCTTTTGTTTTCAAGTTACTATCAAATGATCAAACCATGATCAAACCAACCTGTGAAATATTCATCCAAGTCGCAAAATAATTTCAAGTTCAGTAAAACGGTTTCTAATTTGTCAGGGATTTTAAAATTGTGCTCATTGACACATTTGTGCCCATAGTTTTAAAATTTAAGCATCTTTCGTGGACTTCGACAGAATTTCATCAGACAAAATTCTGATCTATTTCATTTAGGTTTGTGTCAGTGGTCAGTGTTCTTATTCCTCCATGGTCAACCACACCAAATGAAAATGTCTGATTGCACCACTGATACTAGAGTGGTACTGCTTTTGGTAAAACTGTTCAATCAAAAGTGAGATTTCAGATTGAAACTAATCACGCACAAAAGTTATAAAACGACCACTCCTGTCATTTATCTTCAATGCCAAGGAACACACCATTTTAAATTTCACCCATTCCAATGATTGCGCAACCAAAAAAACAAATCTCTTTTTTCCCCCTTTTTTTAGGATCAACTTCATCTGTTAATCGTTAATTCCATACTTTTGGTCATTTAAAAAGCATCTCTGAAGCAATATCAGCACGCTTCTAAGCTGAAATAAGGAACTCCCTTTTAGATTTTCAAAATTCCAATTATTGCGCAACCAAAAACAAAAACCCCTTTTTTCCCCCTTTTTTTAGGATCAACTTCATCTGTTAATCTTTAATTCCATACTTTTGGTCATTTAAAAAGCATCTCTGAAGCAATATCAGCGCGCCTCTAAACTAAAATAAACTTAGTTTTTTAATAAGTTAATTAAATCCTTCAAATATTGATTTATTAAAATGTTGATGCAAAGTTGTGTTTTGCCAAATTGCCATATGTTTGCCACATGGCATGGTGTCAGCATTGTTTAGTGAATTTAAAAGTGTGCACCATCCTCCTGCCTATTTATAGAGACATACTGTTAAATTGGTAAGAAAATTGTAAATGTTGACCATAATTTTTAGGCTATTAAAATACATTTTAAAACAATCTAGTAAACTACTTGCATGGGCCATTAACATAAAATTGTTATCTCAGATGATGTATTTTTGCAACAAATAATGAGATTCGGGCTAAAAGCAATGGAAAGGTTTGAGACAAAGTAGAAAGTAGGCTTATAGGATTGGTGAATGGACAAAAAACAGTCAGTAATGAGAAAATGCATACAATAGGCCTATAATTAGAAGACAGTCAAAATAGGCATGTAAAGGAGCAAGCCCTACTCCACTAAACAGGACAATTACATTTAAAGGGGCACTGTTTTCATGATCATAGTCTTGTTTGTGGCTAGTCATAAAATAAACATTAACTCTCACACAGTTACTACATGCGTGCGCATTGACCGTCACATCACAAACAAAAGCTTTAAAGGCAGTGGACACTATTGGTAAATACTCAAAATAATTATTAGCATAAAACCTTACTTGGTAACAAGTAATGGGGAGAGGTTGACAGTATAAAACATTGTGAGAAACGGCTCCCTCTGAAGTGACATAGTTTTCGAGAAAGAAGTAATTTTCCACGAATTTGATTTCAAGACCTCAGAATTAGAATTTGAGGTCTCGAAATCAACCATCTGAAAGCACACAACTTCGTGTGACAAGGGTATTTTTTCTTTCATAGTTATCTCGCAACTTCGACGACCAATTGAGCTCCAGTTTTTACAGGTTTGTTATTTTATCCATATGTTGAGATACACCAAGTGAGAAGACTGGTCTTTGACAATTACCAATAGTGTCCAGTGTCTTTAAAAAGCGCCTCGAACGTTATTGTCACACGTACTTGTATAAGTAACTGGGTGAGAAATCAGAATTTAATGTCTGGCCACAGACTCGCTGGGACCACCACCGACAGTGCCCCTTTAATAATTGATCAAATTTGCACAGGTGGTTGGATAATGTGGTTTTAGTTTTAACTATGTAGAGCTTCTGGGGAGATAGGAAATGAATACGTACATTTCTCTTTCACAAATCAACAACATCATACATTTGATAGTGTAAGATTTTATGATAACCATCCAGGCCCTAAAACTGTTCAGTTTAAGTTTTTATTATTTTGATTTCTATGAAAGAAAAACTTCTATGTACATCGTGATTTTCAAGTTAAAACATGAATTCTTTGGCTTAGGATCAGGACAATAAGGTAGTTAGTGCAGTTTGTATGCATTTCATAAAATTGCTGATTGAATAATAGAGCTCTTGATAAGTGGAGTTCATTGACCAAGAGTGGTCTCCAAAGTAATTGTTTGGCAAAAAGAAACATTCACTTTCTAAGTAAAACTTTTATTTAGTGGATATTGATTTATTTTTTCAATTCTATACGCTTTCATTTAATGCCCTTTAGATCATTATAGATATGAAATTGTAGATATGCAATTTAATGACCTTATAGACGATGTGACCTGTGACATCACATGTTTACAAAAGAGCCACAGAGCCTGGACTTTCTGCAGGCACGATTTGTACACAGCTCAATGGAAGAAGGCACACAATCTTATATTTTATGGAGATTGCACTGTCTAATTCTTATCAACTTTTGATATGATGAAAGGGGGCACATCTCAAAACTTGTCCAGCTTTTACTTTCATAACTCTTGGTTTTATGTGGAAATTATGACACAAAATGTCAACTTTCCCATAGGACCAGTGTAGTATCTTGCCTGCCAGAATACTCAAAGAATGTACAAGGTCACACTTATTGTAAACAAAGTTCACATGGTCTATAGCACAGAGTCTGAGTCAGAGAATTATGCTAGAGTGCTCAAAATGCACACTTTAAATAATGTTTGTGTTAAAGTGAAGTGACAGGACACTGCAAAGGTGACTGCCTCCTGCCCTTTTGTCGCTTGATGGGGTCGTCTTCCTTCCTTGGCCAAATCTGTTTGAATTAAAAATAAACCTGTTTCCTGTGTGTGTAATAAAAGTAGATTTCCACAGCTTACAAAAGCAGTTTTTAGTTTTAAATTACAATGTGACAGTCCTAGTGCCTCCAAGTTTCAGTTAGTGTGAATGGTTTGTATAGTTTAGCCTCCTTGTTTCAAGTTAGTGTGAATGGTTTGTATAGTTTAGCCTCCCTTGTTTCAAGTTAGTGTGAATGGTTTGTATAGTTTAGCCTCCCTTGTTTCAAGTTAGTGTGAATGGTTTGTATAGTTTAGCCTCCCTTGTTTCAAGTTAGTGTGAATGGTTTGTATAGTTTAGCCTCCCTGTTTCAAGTTAGTGTGAATGGTTTGTATAGTTTAGCCCCCCTTGTTTCAAGTTAGTGTGAATGGTTTGTATAGTTTAGCCTCCCTTGTTTCAAGTTAGTGTGAATGGTTTGTTAGTTAAGCCTCCTTGTTTCAAGTTAGTGTGAATGGTTTGTATAGTTTAGCCTCCCTTGTTTCAAGTTAGTGTAAATGGTTTGTATAGTTTAGCCCTCTTGTTTCAAGTTAGTGTGAACGGTTGTATAGTTTAGTATACAATTGTTTATGTACCTGTTCATTGAACTGACGGACTGTCCTGATTTATATTGTCAGTAAAAAATCTTGACATAAAAAGAAGGATTTGTTGTTGGTAGTGAGTACAAACTTTTCCAGTCCGCAAACAATTTTTAAAATTGAACCACTGTTCAGAAATTGTGTGTTTCAAACTTGTTTGCTTGTACATTCATGTACATGCATGACCCTTTTGGCAAAAAAGGGTCAAGGTCTCCCGTTTATAAAGTTTGTCTCCTTGTTCACATTATTTACAGTGTGTGTTTATTGTTTATCTTTGGCCTTGTTTACTTTTTTTGCTCAATGATATGTTAGTGATAACATGTTTATTGTTTTGTAAAAATGTCAGAATAAAGATCATTTTTTTCTCTGTAGTGTTTCAACAATTAATTTTATCCCATTGTCAATGAGGGTCTTTGTTCTGTCATTTCTTGTAAATTATTTACAGGTAAAACTTTGGTCTTGTTTACTTTTTTGTTTACTAAATGAGAATTGCTTGAAAAAAATGTGTCAAATATTACAAAGCACAATTCTCTGAATACATATTTTTTTCAAATTGAGATCTTATCAATATTATGCTCGTTTACTCAAGAAATATGTTTGTGTAGAGTATTTATTATCAATTGTACACTGTACCCTTTTATCTTTTCATTGAGCAAATGTAGGCGCCAAAAATAGGATTCAAATAGACCCTGATGTGCAACTTGGCACACTATCTGGCACTATATCTCCAAGGAGCAGTCCACCTTTTGTTGGCACAATAGACAGTGAGCTTTGTGGGTTTCTGTCAAGAGGGCACCTCAGAGACTTTACCGGATACTCAATCCATTTTCTAAAAGCTGTTGACTGAAATAAAATCGAAAAGGATCTAGTTGCATTTTTTGAGAAATAAAAAAACCTATATGTACATTGTTTGTACAAAGACTTTTTGCAGCCCATGATCTATGTATCAGGTATATTTTGTTAATTAATAGACTGTTATCATGAAGTTCCGGCTGATGATTTGTCGGGTTTTGTTGTGTGTCCTTTCCTACACATATTTATACTTTGCATCAAGTTTCCTTGAAAGTGAAGTAGCCAACAAAGGGCTCATTTTGTCTGCAGCTTTAACACGCTCAAAGGAGTTTTATTTGCTGTGAATGGAGAGTCAGTAAAATCTTCTGAAATAGATACTCAAGGGGATAAAAGGCTCCCTAAAGATGAGGCTACATGAGCCATTTGGTCAAAACAGATTTCTAGTTTGTGGCATTAAGTCCCCTTAGATTAACATCAATTTGGTTCAGTTTTTTTAGATGCAAGAAGATATCTTCTACAACCATCAAAGTGCGATATTTTATCAAATGGCTACTTTACAGTTTATATTACTTTATCATTGGCAGCCATCTTGTTTTTCTCATATTCAAACATTGAAATGAAACTGAGGCCATGTCCGAATTGGCGGCAATGGCTGCGGCTGTTGCTAAGGGTGTTGCCGAGGGCAGCCTGTACTTCAATGGATGTAAACATGGTGATCGAGCCACAGTGGCAGCCCGAGGTTGTAAGAAAGTAGTGTGGCCACAGGGTACAAGACAACAGTAACAAGGCAGCCTGAGTGAAGGTTTTGAAAACCTCAGTGGTTCTCTTTTCAGATTGAAATTAAAGAGCAAATTTCTCTCAACCAATCAACTTTTGTTTTTCTATTTGTTTAGTCATCAGTATGTAGCAAGATAGTGGAGCGGCTTGGACAGCGAAACCTGGACTGCAAGAAACGACAGGTGACAGTCATTGGTCAGGACAGCTTCTATCGAGACTTAAGTAATGGAGAACAGGCTCGCGCATTCAAGGGACAGTTTAACTTTGACCACCCAGGTACAGATTTAACTCTCGACACCATTTAATCTTCCGAAATCCTTCCCCAACTTTTTTTTTTTTTTTTCAATTTGATTCTGATGAATCTTTGTCCACAGACTCGTTTGATTTTGATCTGATCAAGCAGACGCTAGAAGACATAATGGCAGGGAAGGTAGTCAAGATACCCATGTATGATTTCACAACAAATTCAAGGTAACATGGTCTTAATCTAACTGTAACCCCCTGCCCTTTTCATGTTTACTTGTAAGATGCCTGATGTATGATATATTTAAAGTAGATATATTGAACATGAATTGAACAGTCGACCATTCCCAGTTTTTGCTTGAGCTGTATTACATTCAATAGACCTACTTCTGTTTGTTTCCTTTTATTCTAAAATTACATATTTATGTATAATATGTGGGTTTTATAATACTGTTAGTTCCTATACTTGAATGATACTGATGGATTTGGAAATACTTGTGATAAGAATCCTTGGTAGTTAAGGAGTAAGCCTAACGCTAACCAACTACAGCCCATCAAAATCCAACTGCATGTTTTGCTTGATTCTGTTGGCCTGATGAAAGCATCAGTAAACTAATTAAACTTACATGGGATCAGGCAGACCACCATAATCAGAGTGTAACAGGTTGGGTGTTGAGTTATTGTATGGTGTTGGATTTTGTTAACGGGCCTAATAACTCGTTCTGGTAAGGGCAAGGTAGTTTTTCCTTACTAAAGGCACCTGTATGAGGGAAATAATATACTGAAACATCTCAAAGGGCACTAAGACAATGACAAGGGGCATGGCATGGAGGCGATTTTCTCTGTTGTCTCCATCAAGTTTAAGGCCAGAGTAAGAAAGGATTCTAGTAAATCACTCGAGGAAATCCATCTGTCCATCTTGAAATTTTCTGCTTTCAGGAAAGTGGACGAGTACACAGAAGTATATCCAGCCGATGTGGTGCTCTTCGAAGGAATACTGGTGTTTTATATGAAAGAAGTCCGGGATATGTTTCACATGAAATTATTTGTTGACACCGATGCCGATACCAGACTATCCAGACGAGGTGGGTGTAGTCTTTATAAGGATTAGTTGTCAATTTGCTAAGCACATAAATAGTTTGCTTATTTGAAATAGTTTACAGGCAAAAAATCACCATGTTGCCTTTTCAGACCGTTTGTCAAATCACAACTTGCCATATAAAAATCACACAAGGTGCAAAAATGAAAAACTTCTGAGCAGGTTGTGAGTACCAATCAAGATCCAATGTAATAAACATCACTCGTGACCGAGTACTACTGTTTGAACATTCCACAGCTTAGCCTTTAAGAAGTATGTTTCTGGAGAGCATAAAGATGCTTCTAAAATCCAGATTGTTTGTCTTCATCCCATTCAATGAACTTGGTTTGTTTATTTTGTTCAGTTGTGCGAGACACAAAAGATAGAGGACGTGAGTTGGAACAGGTCTTGGTTCAATATGTCAAGTTTGTCAAACCTGCTTTCGAAGAGTTCTGTCTACCAACCAAGAAATACGCTGACATCATCATTCCAAGAGGTTCTGAAAACACAGGTTAGTCGGGAGAAAGGATGTGGGTTTATTGTTGCTTCACGCGAAGAGAGGAGCAAGGATATTTTCTAGAAGAATTATTGTTGACTGCCGTTGGGGGAAGTCTACAGCTGCATCCAATGGAATCAACTTCAGCTACGGTTTTTGTCAGTAGTTGCTGAGGCAACGTTGAAGGATAAGCCTCTTCAGTGATCTGGCTGTTAGCCACAGCCAAAGACTTTCAATCTATTTTTAATGTAAATTATTGTTACACTGGTTATCAGCAGCCACAAGGTGGCGCTGAAACGGTAACATGTCTTGTGCAGAGCTGCCAACTCTCCCTGATTCTGCAGAAAGTTCCCTGAAAGTAAACCAATCTTTCCATGTTCTGATGAACAAAGTTGAAAGTCTCCTTGATTATGGAAACTTTGTCCCTAATATGTGGAATGTAATTCTAAATATCTCCCCGTTTCTTGTACAAAATCTCCCGATTGCAAGATGCAAATGTTGGCAGCTCTGCTTGTGTAGTGTATGTGTTGAATTTATATTTTTGGACGATATGAAATAGGACTGTTATTGTGTACATTTATAGTGAATAATGTACTTATGAGTACAAGGACTGATGCATGGCATATTGTAAAAACAAATCTTTGTGTTTCTAGTTTGTTTAACTGTGTTACAAGTTTTTTATAAAAATTTGTGTATGTCTTTGTTTCCATAGTTGCAATCGGGCTCATCGTCCAACACATCAAGGATATTCTCAACGGAGGTCTTAAAAAACACATCACCAACGGCAATACATTTCCAGATGAGAGTCTCGCTGGTGAGAAACCACCCAGACAGCGAAACCCATCAGAGTCAGGTGCAGGTGGTAGACCTCATTGATACAAATGGCTCGTCAATTAGGACTTTATTAGCTTATCGGGCCTTTCAAGACTGATCCAAGATTGATCTTAATTTGTATCTATTTTAATGATTCAGAAATAGGTGCTTATTAGTTGCAGTTTATACATTAACTCTGGATGTTCTGAATCCATTAGAATGTACAGCGTATGGTCAATTTCACACCAAGCGTAGAAATGCATCGGGTGTTTTAGTCCAATTGCCATGGCCTTGGTCTTGTTCCCTGGCCTAAAGATACCATGTTGTCCAAGTTGCACTTTACAGGCAGGTGATTTGTCAAGATTTTTTTACTGATCAAGGATTTTTTCGAGATCTCTCTCCCTCTGCATTGTACGACAATAAATCCATCAACGAAGAGAAGAGAGATGTAGCCATAATGTGTAAGACCTTTAGGTTGTCCAGTTGTGGTGATATCGAGAGTCTGTGGTCCCAAATGTGACACCCTGGAAGTTCAGGGATTCCATCCCAACAGACTGAAGGATACCGCTTCACATTTCAAGAACTCAATATCAGTTTTTGAACAATCACACTCCTGGCTTTTTTATATTTTAGTGAAAGTACCCATTAGTCAGGAAAATTGTCAAGGCTGAACACGAAGCAAATGTCAGGCTACAAAAGACGATGCCTCTGATGAGTCTTTATCAAATATATTACATGACTGGTGCCGTCCACATCTTGAGTATCAAAGTCCGTCTTGATGGTTTAGGATGGTTAGCTTTAATGAAAACAATGACCAATCATATCTGTTGTTGTAAAGATACGTAGGTTTTTCATGATTGACTGACCAATGATTGGGGGTGAGGCATCAGAGATTTAATCTTTGGGGGACCTCATTGGATAGTGTGTTCAACGATGTTTAAAACAATCCTTGAAGGATTGAAAATGCTTTCAGTTATGGATTGCATTCCTGTACAATCTTAAGATTGTTCAATTATTTGTTAATTTGATAGTTGGAACATAAAACATTTATTAAATGAACTAATGGAAAAACATTTATGATAACTTCAATGCGTCAAGTTAGTCGAAGACTAGACTTAGATAACAAATTCTGGGTTAAGAAGAAAATTCAGGTATCTTGGGTTTTATAAAGATTTTTCCTGTATTATTTTTTGTTCTTCTTTTCTCTTTTTTAAAGAAGTTTCTGGGGTGTGATTTTACAACTTTGCCCAGTCAGAGTTGATGATTCTTTTCTTTCATTTATTGCTTTTTTATATATATAAAGAACATCGAACAATCGAACATGGCGTGGATAGGTGTCATACGGCATAATTTACATCTTGTGTAATGGTTTAGATTTTACCGTTCTCGTCGTTTATTTGTTGTTTCTGTAAGTAAACCATTAAGTGGCTTCGATGAACAATGAAGCCCCCTCGTTGGTGGCCTTTGACATTTGAAAAAGCGTGTTTTATAATTGCTGCTCAGGGACTTGTAGTGGTGTGTTGTGATTGTGCCACAAGCTGACAATTTCATTATTTTGTGGCTTCCTGTGTTAAACGAAGGGCCACCAAATAAATTTCAATCAATTTAGTGTAGCTGATCTTGTTAGTTCATTCCCACATGTGAGACGTAGACTGCAGAGATCTTTTTGTACAAACATTGGTGCTAAGATGTGACAGCGTGGCTAGCATTTGGTTTGAGGTTGTGTAGTGAAGTAGTGTAGAAAATAAATAAATGTGTTTGTATTATAAACTCACTTTAAATTGGGGCTTCCAGGTATGGGCGAACCGAAATCCATACAGTGTATTAAAATAAATTTTATGATAGTGTGGGCAATGCACTCCTAGGGGAAACAATTCTTTTTGTATGAGAAGATTTTATCAACTTTTGGTTAGTGCAAATTGTATTGTGAAAATGTTTGTTAAATTTAACATTTATGGTAACTTGACTAAAATTTACTTGGATTGGCAAGCTTTGTGTTATTTCCACTTTCATGAAGTAGTGTTTGATTACCACTTCAATGTAGCTGAAAGTTGTAGGTCCGATTCCTACTCGAGTCATCTCTGCTCGATATGAAACCGGCTGACTCGTCGGTCCCAGATAAGCTCAGGGTTGCAGTGGGTTAAACAAGAGCAAAGTGGTATTACTTCTGTCCAATTCACTTGTGGTGTTTTGGTGGTGAGGAGGAAGGTTTATTTGGATTATGTTTTTTTGAAAACTGACTGTAAAACAAAGTTGTGCCACGTTTGATTAGGTAACAAAACAACCATAAAGGAAACTGACAGGGTAAACGAAGAAAAATTGACTGGAGCGGGATTTGAACCTGCAATCTCCGGATTAGCATGTAGGTTCAAATCCCATTCCTGTCAATTTTTTGTTCAACCCCCATATTTCCCCATAAATCAAGTCAAGAATGTGTCTTGTGCCTGTGGTATATCCAAAACATCGAACTTTGTTGGGTGAGATTTATTGGTCATAATTTGAAACATTACACGTTTTTTTTGTTACCAAGAGCTGCCGGTTTGGGGAGGGTAATGTGTCAACCTTATTTTCATGATACATATCGTGTTGTCTTTTTGTTTTAAAGATGTGCCAAACCATTATTTTTACTTTTTGAGTTTTATTTTTAAGCTTGGCAAAACTGTCAACAAGGCAAACCATTTCCTGTTTTGTAGATCGTTTGTCAAACTGAGTTACTTAGATTGGCACGCCATGCTTGTTGGGTTCCCATGAGGCCTCATACATGCGTCATATAAACTCTAACGATATTAGAGTGAAATCAAAGACGGTAAGATGTATAAAGCTTCTATGCATTTTTGTTGGTTTAGACAAACTTATTTCATGTATTTTTATTACAACTATCCAATAACTAATCGCGATTATTTCTTTGCATCAACACAAACAACTTAAATCAAGTCGTGTTTGTCATATGGCCTAAAGAAATTCACTCTGCTGGCTCATTACCGGTAATTTGGTGAAATTCATCAGGTAGAAAACCTCCAGAAAATCTGGCATTGTTATCAAGGATCTTATTCTTAATCGATTGACTATTTGTATACTACATGAGTATGCTAGAGGTTATCTTGTAAAGTAAGTATATTGTTAGTTGCCAAAATGCTTGTAGTTTGCTTGTTTTTATTTATTGTGATTTAAGCCCAAGAAGATGTTAAAGAAGTTATGTCAGAATGTGTAAATTTGATGATTTGATGTGAGAAAAAGGAGAGAATCTGCACTCACTGTTCATTCTAAATATTATTGTGACCATGTTTTGTCAATCTCTTGAGGATTTTGTCAAATTTACTTAGTTTTACTTTTGCCATGGTATCAGTAAAATTCTTAAGAACCAAAAGTACAGAGTTCAGGAAAGCTAGAGTAGTTCAAGTATTTAGTAAAAAATATTATTTTATCAGTACAAGCAAGCTTGCATAAATGTATGTTGTTTCATTTATTTCTTTTCAATGTTTATTTTATTTAAAACTTTTGTACAAGTATTCAAAAACTTAAAGATTAATGTTTCTTTTCTTTTTTTCTTCTTTTTTTAAGAAAAAATAAATTACCTTTCTTTTTTTAGCACAGCAAGTAGTACTGTGAAGAAAGTTACGTATATAAGATTAATTTGTGTATAAGGGGTATGTTAATTAATGTTCTTTGAATATGGCATGTCAAAGAAACCTGTCCTAGGACATTTATTACATTTTAGATGAGCAGGGCCCAGGGTTTCAAAAAGAGCTTAGATTGATCTGGAGATATGTATCAATCTTAATTGCTAACCAAAGTGTGATGTCACAATACAACTCCTAGTGCTAATACTGATGATACATCTTAAGATGATTGAATCTTGGGGTTTCGTGAAATTGAGATTGGGTTCGTTCTCATGTTACATAAGTGAAAGTTCATATTTCCCCAAAATAATAATAGTAATAATAATAATAATGAAAATTTATAAAGCGCACAAATCCACAAAAGTCCCCATGGCGCTAATACAACAAGTGTGTATAACATACAAGGATACAACTGAAAAACCCCAAAACAACTTTGTTGCTTTATCAAAAGATAAGCTTTGAGGTTTTAGAGACCAATAATTTGACATGTGATGGCAGTTTTTTCCATAGGCACGGCGCAGCATGAGATGGCCATAATAATAGCGAATATATCCTTAAAATAGATAAAAGTCCTTCTCAAAGTTGCTGGAAATATTGCTTGACAATTTCGTATCTTTAGCAGTAATACACAGGGTTTGGAGCATGCCACATTCAAGTTTCCTGTTTTGTGCCACAGAAATCTAAAAGCATTTAATGTTTGTGTACTGGAACAGTTTCTTTAAAAGTGGGCTGATGCAGGCAGATAATTTAAAATGAAATTATTAAAAATGTGGATGTTCTCAAGATCTTAAAATGAGTAGCACAACCGTCCACGATAACTAACCCTTTTTTCATCTTACCTCAAATTTGTATGATACATAGTTGATTGATGTAATGCCTATATTGGGTTTCTAACAATATGTAAGAACTGTTTTTTTTGTCAAGGGTTCAAAATCTCTTGTTTAAAGATGGTTGCTGTACACTTCATTGCATTTTGCTGGTAAACTTTTCTGCGACACAAAAGTTGCATGTACTGGAAAATGTTACCCTCTGTAGGCACTCCAAGTCCCTGAATTTCTGTTGTAAAATTATCTGATTTTAAATCATTTTTTTTGACCTCGCTGTTGTTTATGGTATGTGACTAGGAAATACGCTTTGAATAGGCATTCAAAATTACCTTTTAGATTCTACTCGTAATTGTGTACTCACTCTTAGCATTACAATCAACAAATCTTATCACTGAATTATTTCAGATTTTGTATAAAAAAAATAAAAAGTATGTATTTCTGAAAACAAAATCATCATTAACATAACATGCATTGTTGCCATGTAAATACTTAATAAAAACAGTGTCCAAAATAGCCCTTGATATAGTTATGAAATCTAGTGGTTTTTTATTGCAAGATTATTCTTCTTACTGGTAAAATGATGGTATTAGACACCTGGCTTGGTCATTTAAGTTTTCACTTTATTCTGATTGTCATACCATAAAAGCCTTTTTCTGCATCTTTGTCATGCCACGACCATCCTGGTCCGATTCCCTGTCCACAATGAAGACAAGTGTTCACTGTTCAAAGGTACCAAACTATTTCTTCAAGCCTCACTCCGGTTTTGTGCATTTGTACTTTGGCGCCCTTTTTGACCACAGATTTGGCTCGGGCTCCAGCTTGGGCTCTGTTAGTTTTAATCATACACAGGATTTCAAACAGAAGGATTGTGCATTATCTGTAGCCAAGGTCATGTTTTCGAAAACGGCCTAAGAAATGCAAGATGGCCGCACTGGTGAATGGTCTGTTAGAACTGAATGTAGCATCCAAAGCCTGAACACTCGAGGGAGGGCGGGGGGCATCATGATCGCACCACACCAGGAATTGTTTTGCATCTGTTGGATGCGATGTGCTCCTTGAGGTAGTCTCCTCCTTTCTCAAGATACTCCTCCCTAGTCACAAACCCATCATTGGCTAAAGAAGCATTAGTGGACCATTTCTTAGCTCCGTGCCAGGCATCCAGAACAGGATCTCCTATAATGGGAATATATTCAATCTTTAGCTTTATTTCTATACAACCAACGCTTTATAGAAAAGAGTTGTCTCATCATTGAAACTATGTAGATACTTTCAGTTGGAAAAAAGTTTTTCCATCAGTTTCAGATAGTGCTAATGGACCATGGATAATGGACCTGATCTTATGACATCAGAGTTCAATTTCTGAAAGGATTAAGATTGATCTTAAGATTAATCTTAAATGCTAAGCAAAGTGTGACGCCACAGTACAAATCACTGTGGCGATTGACAACTCATCTTAAGATGAGTTTTGTGAAATCGAGCTCTAATACACCTGTTCTGATGACATCAGGTGCAACTGTTATGATGACATCATGAGGTGCACCTGTTCTGATGACATCATGAGGTGCACCTGTTCTAATGACATCATGAGGTGCACTTGTTCTGATGACATCAGGTGCACTTGTTCTTAAATGACATCAGGTGCACCTGTTCTGATGACATCATGAGGTGCACTTGTTCTGATGACATCAGGTGCATGAGGCATACAGATCTTACCCGCTCGGATGACTTGAAATGTTGATTGGAATGGACGCATTGCCATCAGTTCTGTCTGTATCCTCTCCTTCATGTTAGGATACATCATGTTACCTCCAGTCAGTAAAACCCTCTGGAACAAACATTTCATTTCATTTATTAATTTTGGTTGTAAAGCTAAGGACTCTCAGAAAGCGAACTTAATCACTATACTAGCCAAGTATCCCCATGGAGAGAAGACAATGAAGGAAGTTTCAGTTTTAGGTGTGGGAGGAAACCCCCAGAGAAATACCCAATCAGGCAGGGACTGAAAAACCCAATCCACGTAGTGCCCCGGTGTGACTTGAACCGGGGTCCCCAGAGGTGGAAGGCAAGGCAAGATACCACTACGTCAACCTGACTATAACACTTTAGAGGGCAACCGTTAGAATCAATCACCTTATCAATGAGCATCAATCATAGCATGGATAACTATGGGTTTAATATTGATGAGGTCAAGCAAGGTCGCAGCTGCCGGTTACCCTTTACAGTCTACCCATTACACCAGTCTAGAGACCACAATGATATTCATCAAACAGATGGTTACCTCACCTGTATACCAATCCTGATGGGGCAGAGGGTATCCCATACTTTAACACACTATTTTCCTCTTGTACAGAAATACCCCTCTAAAATACTCTAAAAGAATTCCTGAGATTCCAAGAACCCAATGAAGACACAATGGGGAGGGTACACCATGCCCCATATCCAGCACCAAATGCTCACCTGTGCCAGTCTATCTTGCGTCTTACTGTCATAACTTCTTAATACATGATCTAATGTTTCAGCCAGTCCGGCCTGATCATGACCAATGATGGATGGCTGGAACATGATCTCTGGGATACGAATTCTCTCTACTCCAAGTTGAAGCTGGTAGTACTCAGCAAGGTCAAAGGTCATCCTGGGAGTAGGTTGGGGACTAGTTTCTTTGCTGTGGAGAACGGGGACAACGATTAGTTCAAATTTACTGATTGTCCTGAACAAGGGAACCCCTTTAAGTGTAGATGATCAAGGAAAGTTTTGGTGAGGACTGGAACAAGAATCAGAAGACTGAGAGACTGTGGAAGTAACACTAAAGCAAACATTTTGTTTCGCTGGTGTAAATTAAGACGCCATTTGTTTGTCTCTTACCTGTCATAGTCTTGATCAACATCTCTCAGTAGCAGATCAAGATCACATAGCTTTCCCTTTTCAGATTCGTTATCACTTCCATCACCATCTCCGATCTGTGTGAAGTTACCATGGTAATATGTAAATGTAAATAACCTTCACAACAAATTCACTTTTAGTAATTTCTCCAGAAAGATTGCACTTCAAATTACCCATACTTCTGTTGTACTCTGCACCCACCTTTGGTTTAGTCTCCTGTGATTGGTCAATCTGGGAAAGCTCTTGCTGTGATTGGCTGGTATGTGCTGACTCCACCCCCGATATCTTCTCTTTGATCTTCTGAATGGTTCCCGTAAGCTTGTCAATCATAGACTGTAGCTCCGCCCCTGAGGAGTATCCAAGCTCCTGTAGAGCTCTCTAATGTCAAGACATTGAACAAATACAAGAATGATGAAAGTAAACTGTCATCATAGCAAGTATTTGATGATAAACATGGTGCTTGTGCCATTTGATCCGCGAACAATTTAGCCTGTAATGCTGTAATTTTTGAGAAATTTGAGTTTGAATGACATGTTTTAACAGATTTTTTGAAAGATTAAACTTTTTTAAAGAAGTAGCAAAGTGCACGGAGAAAGGCCCAATCTTATGTGTGGATCTTGATCTCTGAATAACCGTGCAAGATATTTACCAACCTGATAACCTTCTTCATCTTCATCTTCAAGGAGTTCTTGAACACTCTTCAATTGCTGCTTCCTATCCTCTTCAGCAGCAAGCTGCATAAACAAAAACAATAAAGCTCTCTAAGACCTAAAGGTTTGCATGGTGGAAGAAAAATAAATACAAAAATTTGCGGTTCTTCTCAGAACCACCATCACTCAAAAGAGATCTTTCTACTTGGTGTCACCGCAAATTTATTTATTTATAATAAAGCTCTCCTGGAAACTCAAGTTTTGGTACGATTTCTTCCTAAATCAAATTTGCTGACGAGTTCCCAAATCCACAAACTCATTTACCATCTTTTCAAGAAGTTGCCCTTTATTCCACATATTTATGATTAGCAATTTTTTCACCTTTTTCTTTAAAAAGTCCAAACTCTTGGAGTCATCATTGCTCTGTACTTTGTTTGTTCTTTGTAAACGTAAACAACTCATAATAAATTAGACTCTTTTCTTACTCTTTCTTCTCTCCTCTTAGCATTAATCTCCTGAAGGCGTTTTATCTGCTGTTGTTTCTTGTCTTGTTTCTTATCCTCGGACGACCATCCAGGCAACTAAGAAAGAGAAGTAAAGTTCCCTTAAAATCTCCTTCTTCAAGTTGTTCATGAAACTCATTTCCTCTCAGAGTACTGATACGTTTTTTGTCTCCTCTTCGTGACCATTTGGAGCATCAAAACACTTATAGAGACAACACATCAATAACTTACTACAAAATAAAAAAGTTTTATTTTAACAATACAGTTTGTCCGTACAATTTATCTAAACTTACCGGTGTGAACGGTAGTTGTATTCTATGCATGTGTTTATCACAGTAGGGTATCGACTGCCAGTCATTCACCTCTGCATTGTAATCCACTGATACACATGTGTGCTCATTAACAAGCTCCTGCAAGACAAACAAGTTTTAGGCTGTGTCCCTATTGACGGCTTTGACAGTGTCTATGACCAGGGCCCAACTTCATGGTTCTGCTTACCGGGGAATTCTGCGCTTACGTCCCATAGAATTATGTGCTTTACAGGGCTTGGTAAGGGCAGAATTCTGCGGTAAGCAGAAATGTCCTATTCGTCAACATTTTCACTGGCTGCTGACAATGGTAATAGCCGTAGCAGAAGTCACTTGAAATGGACAAGGCCTAAGAACAGCATAGATATTCTACTTTCTAAACTCAGATAAGTCTTCAAAGTCTGACAAATATCAGCTGCTTAATTGATATTGACTGCTGAGCAAAATATTATCATTATGAATCACCATGGAGGTAGTGGAATCACAAATCATATCAGCAGTATTAAGATGGGTGTTTTAGTAGATTGGAACATGGATGTAAATTTCAAGAAGCAGCTGCACAGTAACAAATTGCTTACCCAAGTAGCAGAACACCAGGAGTGCATTTTTTCTCGCGGCCGTAACCGATAACTGTTTTGGTTGACTTGGCCATTGGTTAATCACTGGGCACCGACCAAAACAGTTATTGGTTACAGCCGCATTCTGATTTAATATATGCTATACTGTTTCTGTTAAGCAAAATTTTCTGTGCTAAGCAGATTAGCGAAAAACCAAATCATGTATAATTTACAAGCTATCCCTACCTCAGCTCTACTCAAATTAATAGCAGCAAAATGCGCTGGGTATTTGAGTTGGAGTAACTTATGCATGAATGCCGCTGAATGCAGACCACCGATGTTGACTCGTCGACAGTGTGTGCTGTCTATCTTGCCTTGAATCACAGGAAGGATATGGGTAGTCTGGTAACCAGAGGAGAGTACCAGACCATCAGAAGTTCCTGTAATCAGAAAAGAGTTGTTAATTCTGGCACTTAACAGAGGAGAGAACAGTGTTATGTAATAATAAAAATGTTCCTCATCAAAGTAAGGCCAGGTCCAAATTAACAACTTTTGCAGTAGCTATGACCAGATTGCCAAAAAGTTCTTTTTTTCAATGTTGTCGTTACAGCCAACTGCCTCAGTCGTCACCAAAATTGCTTGATTTGGACCTGGCATTTAAGAAAAAACAATAAAACACATAATTATGGTCATTACCTGAGTCTGGAAAGTTATGATAGAAGCTGAATAAACTGTCCACACCATAAGCCACTTTAGGGACATGGTAGCACTCAAACAACAGCTCTGACATCACTGAAAAAGAAAACATCATAATGTTGTTGCCACTTGACTCAAAATGTGTATTTTCGTTGTCACCTGCTATTTTACCCTGTAAGAATGACTGAACATGGAATGTTATTTGTTTTGGGGACAGACCATTCATAAAAAGTGTTATAATCATCCAAGATTTCTGACTTTTTTTGTCAGAATATTCTTTTAGTTCCCAATTTCTACCTTGTCTACCTGATATCTTGCAAACCTCAAACGGCCAACCCCACATGCTAAGAGATAGCACTAGTTTTGTTCAAAACTTGAATTGACTTACACTGCCTACAGTAACTCGGATTACAGACTGTCTCCGTCAGAACTAGAGGATGCTTGACAGCGCCCTCTGTGTCCAGACCAAGATGTGTAAAGATGTGATCAAACACAAGCTCCTGAGAGTCATAGTTTGTGACCACATCACGGTCGAATTGCGTCTTCAGCAACCAGCGTACCGTCTCCACATTAGGAATGTCGTTTCCAATCTGAGACTCAAAGTCTTTCTTGCCTCGTTGGCGAGCGATTAGGCTTCGGAAGACAAGGCGGGGGGAAGGATCACTGGCCCAGCCCACTCTGCAGTAACAAGATCCTTGGGAAGAATATAGAAATAAAACCATCATGTAAAAAACAGCATCGTTAAAACTTTAACTCTAATACTATACAATCAAAATTCTATAATGGACAGCCAAAAGGAGGATCATGGATTTTGCTTATTGCAACTAACAATGTGTTATAAACAATGTTTTACTTGACCTCTGTGTATCAATGCACAGCAGTGCTCAAGTTTGTGTGCTGCATATTGGAGGCATATAACCCTGTTCATTTCATGCTACTGTGTCCAACCTGAGCAATATGTGAGATATATAACCAAACAGACGTATGAAGCTAAACCACGAACCACAGCCATGCACAGTCTATGGTAGCTGCCACTGGTTTCCTGTTTCTCAGCTGGTAACCCTTACTGTTTTTTTGTTTTCTTGTTTTTTTTAAACCCTACCCCTAACCCTAACTCTACCCCTAACCCTTACCCTACCCCTACCCCTACCCCCGCAGCTACCATAGAACGTGCACGGTGGTTGTGATTCGTGGTTTAGCTTCATTTGTCTGTTTGGTTATATATCTCACATATTGCTCAGGTTGGACACAGTCGCATGAAATGAACACGGGAGTCTAACCTGGGCTAAGCTGTGTAATAGACCCCTTGCATAGGCCGCCAATCATTGATGAATCGTGCGCACGTGAAAGGCTATCATTGGCTGAAAGTTGTGCGCAGCGCGTAAACGCGTGCACGTTTCCATTGGTTTTCATCAAAAATGGCGGTCAATGACGTCATGTACAATCCATCTATTTTTGGTTCACTGACAGCAACATCAGCTCATCATTCAGAGCATTCACCGTTGCACGCTTACCATTATCAATAATGAGTGGAGTGTCACTCCCTCTAACAGCTGCCGGATACTTATGATATTTATCAGGGATGACGTTAAGATGGCCATCTCGGAACTTGAATGTGTCACTTGATTCTGCAACATGAATCATTAAAAATATATAAAACTTTAATTTATGCAAATAAGAACTGGTTGTTCCAGTAAAAATATGCTCAATGAATACAACAAGTTTTGGGATCTTATCCAAAATTGAGAATTGAAGTTCTCTGGATGTTGTTCTTCCTTGCAAATTATTATATTTAGTTTAAAATTGATACTGATTCTGAGTCTGAAACACTCAATTTTGAACAATTTTCACTTGATAAGTAATATGTAATACTGTAATAGTATAAGTAACACAATTGTTATTTTCATATAGACGAGTAGTAGTAGTAGTGTCACAAAGTGTCACAAATTTTACTGGATCCTTGTTGCTGATGATAGACTTTTTAGGCTAGTTGAGACAATTGTAATCCTCTATCAATGAAACATGATCATCCATCAGTTCAGTAATCATTTGTTTTACTGCATGTTGGACGGTTTTAGTCAACTCAAACCCTACTCCTACTCCTAGTCTAGTAGAAGTAGAACTATGATGAGTATATGATAGTGGATCGAACCTCAGTCATAGTTCTAGGACTATGGCTCAGTCGTAAAGGTAGGACTAGGACTAGGAGTACTCAAACCCCAACCCAACCCGCCAAGACGGGAAAGACAAGTCAACAAGCGGCCTAAATTTATATATGGAGGTAGCCCAGGTTGGACTCCTCCGTTGCATACAGTGCAGTGCAACGGATACTGACGTCCTACCAGGGCTAATATGGACGTATTTCTTAATGGGTTTTTTATGAATAATAATTCATAAAAAACACTAAGAAATAGGGGCCTACCTCCATCTGTCCATGTAAATTAATCATTATCAATCATCATATGACCCGAAGAAAACAAATCCAGACTCAGAAGAACTTGCAAGGAAAAGCCGAATGTCTATTCTCTATAATATCTTTATAATCTTCACTTTTACGATAACAAATATAAGCAATAGCGACAAAATGTTGATATAATTCCATGTTTACAATTATTATGAGATAATGATTGAAATAGCCAGGTTTGGAGAAAAAAAAAACTGTAGCAGACGAACCTGTCATGTTGTTCTTGTCCTAGGTGTTTGAAGCTCTTTGCTAAACACGAATAAGTATCCGAAGTGATAATCACTGCTTGTAATAGTTAAACTTCCCACAGTCCCCCTTTCACTTTTATTGCTTTCATCGCCGTGTTATTGGGTACGTTCGATTAGCTTCCCCCGGGTCGACCCAGGTCTCCCCCGTGCGTTCGAATAGCTTTGACGTCATCCTCGGGGCTCTACCGGGTCAGCCCATGGTGCCCTACTTGTGGAGCGGGTCACTTGGGGCTGACCGAGGTGCATGACGTCACGACGAAAAACTTTCTAAATGGCCACCATTTTGTTTGTAATTCAGCTGGGCACTTTCAGGAAGTTTGACACACATTTACACCCTTTAACAGCGACTTTGTGAGCAGTAGTATTTTTATATTCGAATATGGATAATTTTGTACAGACGAGAGATTGTAAAATAATTCTACGTTGCAGTTTTACCTCGATAATACCTTACAACTGTCAGCAGTAGTATTTTTATATTCGAATATGGATAATTTTGTATCAACGAGGGATTGTAAAATAATTCTACGTTGCAGTTTTACCTCGATAATACATTGTGCATTGCATCAACTATCCACTGCGCTATCTGTTCTCCTTATAAAAAGAGTTCTTTAATATATTATGTATGAGTAATACATTACCTTTTAAGTTATATTAACAAAAATTATTTTCATTATCGTGTAAAAGGAAAGTTTTTTCTCTTAGCCAACTCGGATTCGAACCAAGGTCCCGCAATTTGCGTTACCATCAACTATCCAGTTGTGCTATTTCTTTCTGCTGATAAGAAACGTTTTTCTTGTCCCTATATACATTATAAAGTTAATTTTGTTAACATGTAAACAGAATTTGTTTCTTCTCATGTCCGAGCCTAGTTGGATCCGAACCCAGGTGCAGTGATGTGCATTACATCAACTATCCACTGCGCCATCTGTACTCCTTATAACAAGAGATCTTTATTATATTATTATTTATATGTAAAACATAACATTTTAAATCATAGCCAAGGCTTGTCTGCAGCAAGGCTTGTCTGCAGCCAAGGCTTGTCTGCAGCCAAGGCTTGTCTGCAGCCAAGGCTTGTCTGCAGCCAAGGCTTGTCTGCAGCCAAGGCTTGTCTGCAGCCAAGGCTTGTCTGCAGCCAAGGCTTGTCTGCAGCCAAGGCTTGTCTGCAGCCAAGGCTTGTCTGCAGCCAAGGCTTGTCTGCAGCCAAGGCTTGTCTGCAGCCAAGGCTTGTCTGCAGCCAAGGCTTGTCTGCAGCCAAGGCTTGTCTGCAGCCAAGGCTTGTCTGCAGCCAAGGCTTGTCTGCAGCCAAGGCTTGTCTGCAGCCAAGGCTTGTCTGCAGCCAAGGCTTGTCTGCAGCCAAGGCTTGTCTGCAGCCAAGGCTTGTCTGCAGCCAAGGCTTGTCTGCAGCCAAGGCTTGTCTGCAGCCAAGGCTTGTCTGCAGCCAAGGCTTGTCTGCAGCCAAGGCTTGTCTGCAGCCAAGGCTTGTCTGCAGCCAAGGCTTGTCTGCAGCCAAGGCTTGTCTGCAGCCAAGGCTTGTCTGCAGCCAAGGCTTGTCTGCAGCCAAGGCTTGTCTGCAGCCAAGGCTTGTCTGCAGCCAA
Source organism: Pycnopodia helianthoides (assembly GCA_032158295.1). Taxonomy (NCBI): domain Eukaryota; kingdom Metazoa; phylum Echinodermata; class Asteroidea; order Forcipulatida; family Asteriidae; genus Pycnopodia; species Pycnopodia helianthoides. The sequence continues at coordinate 4,589,969 of CM063258.1, read as the reverse complement.
GGCTTGTCTGCAGCCAAGGCTTGTCTGCAGCCAAGGCTTGTCTGCAGCCAAGGCTTGTCTGCAGCCAAGGCTTGTCTGCAGCCAAGGCTTGTCTGCAGCCAAGGCTTGTCTGCAGCCAAGGCTTGTCTGCAGCCAAGGCTTGTCTGCAGCCAAGGCTTGTCTGCAGCCAAGGCTTGTCTGCAGCCAAGGCTTGTCTGCAGCCAAGGCTTGTCTGCAGCCAAGGCTTGTCTGCAGCCAAGGCTTGTCTGCAGCCAAGGCTTGTCTGCAGCCAAGGCTTGTCTGCAGCCAAGGCTTGTCTGCAGCCAAGGCTTGTCTGCAGCCAAGGCTTGTCTGCAGCCAAGGCTTGTCTGCAGCCAAGGCTTGTCTGCAGCCAAGGCTTGTCTGCAGCCAAGGCTTGTCTGCAGCCAAGGCTTGTCTGCAGCCAAGGCTTGTCTGCAGCCAAGGCTTGTCTGCAGCCAAGGCTTGTCTGCAGCCAAGGCTTGTCTGCAGCCAAGGCTTGTCTGCAGCCAAGGCTTGTCTGCAGCCAAGGCTTGTCTGCAGCCAAGGCTTGTCTGCAGCCAAGGCTTGTCTGCAGCCAAGGCTTGTCTGCAGCCAAGGCTTGTCTGCAGCCAAGGCTTGTCTGCAGCCAAGGCTTGTCTGCAGCCAAGGCTTGTCTGCAGCCAAGGCTTGTCTGCAGCCAAGGCTTGTCTGCAGCCAAGGCTTGTCTGCAGCCAAGGCTTGTCTGCAGCCAAGGCTTGTCTGCAGCCAAGGCTTGTCTGCAGCCAAGGCTTGTCTGCAGCCAAGGCTTGTCTGCAGCCAAGGCTTGTCTGCAGCCAAGGCTTGTCTGCAGCCAAGGCTTGTCTGCAACGGCGGTGCCACAAGTTGCCCAGTTGCGTAGTTAGTAGTTTTTAGTTTTTATATAAAAGATTTAAGGCCCGGGTTTCGAACCTCGCACCTTTCGTCTTCCAGTCAGTACCTCTCCCTTTTGCCCTAGGTTACTGCCCACCACCACCCTATTTTTTGTTCAATATAAAGTGTAAATTCTTTTCATTATCGTGTAAAAAAGAAATTGTTATCTCTTAGCCAACTCGGATTCGAACCAAGGTCCTGCAATTTGCGTTACCATCAACTATCCAGTTGAGCTATTTTGTTTTGCTGATAAGGAACGTTTTTATTTGCTATATATACATTATCAAGTTAAGTTTTTAACACGTAAAAAGAGTTTTTTCTTCTAATGTCCGAGCCGAGTTGGATTCGAACCCAGGTCCAGCCATGTGCATTGCATCAACTATCCACTGCGCTATCTGTTCTCCTTATAAAAAGAGTTCTTTAATATACTATGTATAAGTAATACATTACCTTTTAAGTTATATTAACAAAAATTATTTTCATTATCGTGTAAAAGGAAAGTTTTTTTCTATTAGCCAACTCGGATTCGAACCAAGGTCCCGCAATTTGCGTTACCATCAACTATCCAGTTGTGCTATTTCTTTCTGCTGATAAGAAACGTGTTCCTTTCCCTATATACATTATAAAGTTAATTTTGTTAACATGTAAAAAGAATTTGTTTCTTCTCATGTCCGAGCCTAGTTGGATTCGAACCCAGGTGCAGTGATGTGCATTACATCAACTATCCACTGCGCCATCTGTACTCCTTATAAAAAGAGATGTTTATTATATTATTTATATGTAATACATTACATTTTAAGTTATATTAACAAAGCACGAACAATCCAGGATTCGAACCCGGATTTTTCTGGTCTCTATACATCAACCACCTCCGTTATCCATATGCGCTAACTGTTCTGCTCATAATAAGCGTTAGTTTTTCTTTACATACAGTTTCAATTTTGTTTGATTAATGACGTTCATGTAAAAAAGAAAGTTTGTTCCTTTCTTCTCTGAGTTGTTTAGTGTGCATTACAGTCGACTATAGTTGCGCTAACTGTTTTGCTCATGATAAACGTTTGTTTTCTCTACATCAAATATTAATTTTGTTTGATTAGTAATGATCATGTAAGAAGAAGAAGAAAAAAAAATCTGAGCCAACTTGGATTCGAACCAAGGTCCTGCAATTTGCGTTACCGTCAACTATCCAGTTGTGCTATTTTGTTCTGCTGATAAGGAACGTTTTTATTTGCTCTATATCCTTTATCAAGTTAATTTTTTTAACACGTAAAAAGAGGTTGTTTTCTTCTAATGTCCGAGCCGAGTTGGATTCGAACCCAGGTCCAGCCATGTGCATTGCATCAACTATCCACTGCGCTATCTGTTCTCCTTATAAAAAGAGTTCTTTAATATATTATGTATGAGTAATACATTACCTTTTAAGTTATATTAACAAAAATTATTTTCATTATCGTGTAAAAGGAAAGTTTTTTCTCTTAGCCAACTCGGATTCGAACCAAGGTCCCGCAATTTGCGTTACCATCAACTATCCAGTTGTGCTATTTCTTTCTGCTGATAAGAAACGTTTTTCTTGTCCCTATATACATTATAAAGTTAATTTTGTTAACATGTAAAAAGAATTTGTTTCTTCTCATGTCCGAGCCTAGTTGGATTCGAACCCAGGTGCAGTGATGTGCATTACATCAACTATCCACTGCGCCATCTGTACTCCTTATAAAAAGAGATGTTTATTATATTATTTATATGTAATACATTACATTTTAAGTTATATTAACAAAGCACGAACAATCCAGGATTCGAACCCGGATTTTTCTGGTCTCTATACATCAACCACCTCCGTTATCCATATGCGCTAACTGTTCTGCTCATAATAAGCGTTAGTTTTTCTTTACATACAGTTTCAATTTTGTTTGATTAATGACGTTCATGTAAAAAAGAAAGTTTGTTCCTTTCTTCTCTGAGTTGTTTAGTGTGCATTACAGTCGACTATAGTTGCGCTAACTGTTTTGCTCATGATAAACGTTTGTTTTCTCTACATCAAATATTAATTTTGTTTGATTAGTAATGATCATGTAAGAAGAAGAAGAAAAAAAAATCTGAGCCAACTTGGATTCGAACCAAGGTCCTGCAATTTGCGTTACCGTCAACTATCCAGTTGTGCTATTTTGTTTGCTGATAAGGAACGTTTTTATTTGCTCTATATCCTTTATCAAGTTAATTTTTTAACACGTAAAAAGAGTTGTTTTCTTCTAATGTCCGAGCCGAGTTGGATTCGAACCCAGGTCCAGCCATGTGCATTGCATCAACTATCCACTGCGCTATCTGTTCTCCTTATAAAAAGAGTTCTTTAATATATTATGTATGAGTAATACATTACCTTTTAAGTTATATTAACAAAAATTATTTTCATTATCGTGTAAAAGGAAAGTTTTTTCTCTTAGCCAACTCGGATTCGAACCAAGGTCCCGCAATTTGCGTTACCATCAACTATCCAGTTGTGCTATTTCTTTCTGCTGATAAGAAACGTTTTTCTTGTCCCTATATACATTATAAAGTTAATTTTGTTAACATGTAAAAAGAATTTGTTTCTTCTCATGTCCGAGCCTAGTTGGATTCGAACCCAGGTGCAGTGATGTGCATTACATCAACTATCCACTGCGCCATCTGTACTCCTTATAAAAAGAGATGTTTATTATATTATTTATATGTAATACATTACATTTTAAGTTATATTAACAAAGCACGAACATTCCAGGATTCGAACCCGGATTTTTCTGGTCTCTATACATCAACCACCTCCGTTATCCATATGCGCTAACTGTTCTGCTCATAATAAGCGTTAGTTTTTCTTTACATACAGTTTCAATTTTGTTTGCTTAATGACGTTCATGTAAAAAAGAAAGTTTGTTCCTTTCTTCTCTGAGTTGTTTAGTGTGCATTACAGTCGACTATAGTTGCGCTAACTGTTTTGCTCATGATAAACGTTTGTTTTCTCTACATCAAATATTAATTTTGTTTGATTAGTAATGATCATGTAAGAAGAAGAAGAAAAAAAAATCTGAGCCAACTTGGATTCGAACCAAGGTCCTGCAATTTGCGTTACCGTCAACTATCCAGTTGTGCTATTTTGTTCTGCTGATAAGGAACGTTTTTATTTGCTCTATATCCTTTATCAAGTTAATTTTTTTAACACGTAAAAAGAGTTGTTTTCTTCTAATGTCCGAGCCGAGTTGGATTCGAACCCAGGTCCAGCCATGTGCATTGCATCAACTATCCACTGCGCTATCTGTTCTCCTTATAAAAAGAGTTCTTTAATATATTATGTATGAGTAATACATTACCTTTTAAGTTATATTAACAAAAATTATTTTCATTATCGTGTAAAAGGAAAGTTTTTTCTCTTAGCCAACTCGGATTCGAACCAAGGTCCCGCAATTTGCGTTACCATCAACTATCCAGTTGTGCTATTTCTTTCTGCTGATAAGAAACGTTTTTCTTGTCCCTATATACATTATAAAGTTAATTTTGTTAACATGTAAAAAGAATTTGTTTCTTCTCATGTCCGAGCCTAGTTGGATTCGAACCCAGGTGCAGTGATGTGCATTACATCAACTATCCACTGCGCCATCTGTACTCCTTATAAAAAGAGATGTTTATTATATTATTTATATGTAATACATTACATTTTAAGTTATATTAACAAAGCACGAACATTCCAGGATTCGAACCCGGATTTTTCTGGTCTCTATACATCAACCACCTCCGTTATCCATATGCGCTAACTGTTCTGCTCATAATAAGCGTTAGTTTTTCTTTACATACAGTTTCAATTTTGTTTGCTTAATGACGTTCATGTAAAAAAGAAAGTTTGTTCCTTTCTTCTCTGAGTTGTTTAGTGTGCATTACAGTCGACTATAGTTGCGCTAACTGTTTTGCTCATGATAAACGTTTGTTTTCTCTACATCAAATATTAATTTTGTTTGATTAGTAATGATCATGTAAGAAGAAGAAGAAAAAAAAATCTGAGCCAACTTGGATTCGAACCAAGGTCCTGCAATTTGCGTTACCGTCAACTATCCAGTTGTGCTATTTTGTTCTGCTGATAAGGAACGTTTTTATTTGCTCTATATCCTTTATCAAGTTAATTTTTTTAACACGTAAAAAGAGTTGTTTTCTTCTAATGTCCGAGCCGAGTTGGATTCGAACCCAGGTCCAGCCATGTGCATTGCATCAACTATCCACTGCGCTATCTGTTCTCCTTATAAAAAGAGTTCTTTAATATATTATGTATGAGTAATACATTACCTTTTAAGTTATATTAACAAAAATTATTTTCATTATCGTGTAAAAGGAAAGTTTTTTCTCTTAGCCAACTCGGATTCGAACCAAGGTCCCGCAATTTGCGTTACCATCAACTATCCAGTTGTGCTATTTCTTTCTGCTGATAAGAAACGTTTTTCTTGTCCCTATATACATTATAAAGTTAATTTTGTTAACATGTAAAAAGAATTTGTTTCTTCTCATGTCCGAGCCTAGTTGGATTCGAACCCAGGTGCAGTGATGTGCATTACATCAACTATCCACTGCGCCATCTGTACTCCTTATAACAAGAGATCTTTATTATATTATTATTTATATGTAAAACATAACATTTTAAATCATATTAACAAAGCACGAACATTCCAGGATTCGAACCCGGATTTTTCTGGTCTCTATACATCAACCACCTCCGTTACCCATATGCGCTAACTGTTCTGCTTATAACAAGCGTTAGTTTTTCTCTACATACAGTTTCAATTTTGTTTGATTAATGATGTTCATGTAAAAAAAGAAAGTTTGATCCTTTCTTCTCTGAGTTGTTGAGTGTGAATTACAGTCAACCATCCAGTTACGCTAACTGTTCTGCTCATAATAAACTTTCGTTTTCTCTACATAAAATATTAATTTTGTTTGATTAATGATGATCATGAAAGAAGAAGAAGAAAAAAAAAATTAAATTCTGAGCCAACTTGGATTCGAACCAAGGTCCTTCAGTGTGCATTACCGTCAACTATACAGTTGCGCTAACTGTTCTGCTCACAATTAACATTATTTTGTAATCTCTACATACAGTATCAATTTTGTTTGATTAATGATGATCATGTTAAAAGATTTTTTTTTCTGAGCCAACTTTGATTCGATTCAAGGTCCTGCAATGTGAATTACCATCAACTATCCCGTTGCGCTAACTGCTCACAAGAAACGCGTTTTTTGCTCTACGTTGTCTGCAGCCAAGGCTTGTCTGCAGCCAAGGCTTGTCTGCAGCCAAGGCTTGTCTGCAGCCAAGGCTTGTCTGCAGCAAGGCTTGTCTGCAGCCAAGGCTTGTCTGCAGCCAAGGCTTGTCTGCAGCCAAGGCTTGTCTGCAGCCAAGGCTTGTCTGCAGCCAAGGCTTGTCTGCAGCCAAGGCTTGTCTGCAGCCAAGGCTTGTCTGCAGCCAAGGCTTGTCTGCAGCCAAGGCTTGTCTGCAGCCAAGGCTTGTCTGCAGCCAAGGCTTGTCTGCAGCCAAGGCTTGTCTGCAGCCAAGGCTTGTCTGCAGCCAAGGCTTGTCTGCAGCCAAGGCTTGTCTGCAGCCAAGGCTTGTCTGCAGCCAAGGCTTGTCTGCAGCCAAGGCTTGTCTGCAGCCAAGGCTTGTCTGCAGCCAAGGCTTGTCTGCAGCCAAGGCTTGTCTGCAGCCAAGGCTTGTCTGCAGCCAAGGCTTGTCTGCAGCCAAGGCTTGTCTGCAGCCAAGGCTTGTCTGCAGCCAAGGCTTGTCTGCAGCCAAGGCTTGTCTGCAGCCAAGGCTTGTCTGCTAGCCAAGGCTTGTCTGCAGCCAAGGCTTGTCTGCAGCCAAGGCTTGTCTGCAGCCAAGGCTTGTCTGCAGCCAAGGCTTGTCTGCAGCCAAGGCTTGTCTGCAGCCAAGGCTTGTCTGCAGCCAAGGCTTGTCTGCAGCCAAGGCTTGTCTGCAGCCAAGGCTTGTCTGCAGCCAAGGCTTGTCTGCAGCCAAGTGAGCAGGCTTGTCTGCAGCCAAGGCTTGTCTGCAGCCAAGGCTTGTCTGCAGCCAAGGCTTGTCTGCAGCCAAGGCTTGTCTGCAGCCAAGGCTTGTCTGCAGCCAAGGCTTGTCTGCAGCCAAGGCTTGTCTGCAGCCAAGGCTTGTCTGCAGCCAAGGCTTGTCTGCAGCCAAGGCTTGTCTGCAGCCAAGGCTTGTCTGCAGCCAAGGCTTGTCTGCAGCCAAGGCTTGTCTGCAGCCAAGGCTTGTCTGCAGCCAAGGCTTGTCTGCAGCCAAGGCTTGTCTGCAGCCAAGGCTTGTCTGCAGCCAAGGCTTGTCTGCAGCCAAGGCTTGTCTGCAGCCAAGGCTTGTCTGCAGCCAAGGCTTGTCTGCAGCCAAGGCTTGTCTGCAGCCAAGGCTTGTCTGCAGCCAAGGCTTGTCTGCAGCCAAGGCTTGTCTGCAGCCAAGGCTTGTCTGCAGCCAAGGCTTGTCTGCAGCCAAGGCTTGTCTGCAGCCAAGGCTTGTCTGCAGCCAAGGCTTGTCTGCAGCCAAGGCTTGTCTGCAGCCAAGGCTTGTCTGCAGCCAAGGCTTGTCTGCAGCCAAGGCTTGTCTGCAGCCAAGGCTTGTCTGCAGCCAAGGCTTGTCTGCAGCCAAGGCTTGTCTGCAGCCAAGGCTTGTCTGCAGCCAAGGCTTGTCTGCAGCCAAGGCTTGTCTGCAGCAAGGCTTGTCTGCAGCCAAGTTGCGGTTGTCTGCAGCCAAGGCTTGTCTGCAGCCAAGGCTTGTCTGCAGCCAAGGCTTGTCTGCAGCAAGGCTTGTCTGCAGCCAAGGCTTGTCTGCAGCCAAGGCTTGTCTGCAGCCAAGGCTTGTCTGCAGCCAAGGCTTGTCTGCAGCCAAGGCTTGTCTGCAGCCAAGGCTTGTCTGCAGCCAAGGCTTGTCTGCAGCCAAGGCTTGTCTGCAGCCAAGGCTTGTCTGCAGCCAAGGCTTGTCTGCAGCCAAGGCTTGTCTGCAGCCAAGGCTTGTCTGCAGCCAAGGCTTGTCTGCAGCCAAGGCTTGTCTGCAGCCAAGGCTTGTCTGCAGCCAAGGCTTGTCTGCAGCCAAGGCTTGTCTGCAGCCAAGGCTTGTCTGCAGCCAAGGCTTGTCTGCAGCCAAGGCTTGTCTGCAGCCAAGGCTTGTCTGCAGCCAAGGCTTGTCTGCAGCCAAGGCTTGTCTGCAGCCAAGGCTTGTCTGCAGCCAAGGCTTGTCTGCAGCCAAGGCTTGTCTGCAGCCAAGGCTTGTCTGCAGCCAAGGCTTGTCTGCAGCCAAGGCTTGTCTGCAGCCAAGGCTTGTCTGCAGCCAAGGCTTGTCTGCAGCCAAGGCTTGTCTGCAGCCAAGGCTTGTCTGCAGCCAAGGCTTGTCTGCAGCCAAGGCTTGTCTGCAGCCAAGGCTTGTCTGCAGCCAAGGCTTGTCTGCAGCCAAGGCTTGTCTGCAGCCAAGGCTTGTCTGCAGCCAAGGCTTGTCTGCAGCCAAGGCTTGTCTGCAGCCAAGGCTTGTCTGCAACGGCGGTGCCACAAGTTGCCCAGTTGCGTAGTTAGTAGTTTTTAGTTTTTATATAAAAGATTTAAGGCCCGGGTTTCGAACCTCGCACCTTTCGTCTTCCAGTCAGTACCTCTCCCTTTTGCCCTAGGTTACTGCCCACCACCACCCTATTTTTTGTTCAATATAAAGTGTAAATTCTTTTCATTATCGTGTAAAAAAGAAATTGTTATCTCTTAGCCAACTCGGATTCGAACCAAGGTCCTGCAATTTGCGTTACCATCAACTATCCAGTTGAGCTATTTTGTTTTGCTGATAAGGAACGTTTTTATTTGCTATATATACATTATCAAGTTAAGTTTTTAACACGTAAAAAGAGTTTTTTACTCTAATGTCCGAGCCGAGTTGGATTCGAACCCAGGTCCAGCCATGTGCATTGCATCAACTATCCACTGCGCTATCTGTTCTCCTTATAAAAAGAGTTCTTTAATATACTATGTATAAGTAATACATTACCTTTTAAGTTATATTAACAAAAATTATTTTCATTATCGTGTAAAAGGAAAGTTTTTTCTTTAGCCAACTCGGATTCGAACCAAGGTCCCGCAATTTGCGTTACCATCAACTATCCAGTTGTGCTATTTCTTTCTGCTGATAAGAAACGTGTTCCTTTCCCTATATACATTATAAAGTTAATTTTGTTAACATGTAAAAAGAATTTGTTTCTTCTCATGTCCGAGCCTAGTTGGATTCGAACCCAGGTGCAGTGATGTGCATTACATCAACTATCCACTGCGCCATCTGTACTCCTTATAAAAAGAGATGTTTATTATATTATTTATATGTAATACATTACATTTTAAGTTATATTAACAAAGCACGAACATTCCAGGATTCGAACCCGGATTTTTCTGGTCTCTATACATCAACCACCTCCGTTATCCATATGCGCTAACTGTTCTGCTCATAATAAGCGTTAGTTTTTCTTTACATACAGTTTCAATTTTGTTTGATTAATGACGTTCATGTAAAAAAGAAAGTTTGTTCCTTTCTTCTCTGAGTTGTTTAGTGTGCATTACAGTCGACTCTAGTTGCGCTAACTGTTTTGCTCATAATAAACGTTTGTTTTCTCTACATCAAATATTAATTTTGTTTGATTAGTAATGATCATGTAAGAAGAAGAAGAAAAAAAAATCTGAGCCAACTTGGATTCGAACCAAGGTCCTGCAATTTGCGTTACCGTCAACTATCCAGTTGTGCTATTTTGTTCTGCTGATAAGGAACGTTTTTATTTGCTCTATATCCTTTATCAAGTTAATTTTTTTAACACGTAAAAAGAGTTGTTTTCTTCTAATGTCCGAGCCGAGTTGGATTCGAACCCAGGTCCAGCCATGTGCATTGCATCAACTATCCACTGCGCTATCTGTTCTCCTTATAAAAAGAGTTCTTTAATATATTATGTATGAGTAATACATTACCTTTTAAGTTATATTAACAAAAATTATTTTCATTATCGTGTAAAAGGAAAGTTTTTCTCTTAGCCAACTCGGATTCGAACCAAGGTCCCGCAATTTGCGTTACCATCAACTATCCAGTTGTGCTATTTCTTTCTGCTGATAAGAAACGTTTTTCTTGTCCCTATATACATTATAAAGTTAATTTTGTTAACATGTAAAAAGAATTTGTTTCTTCTCATGTCCGAGCCGAGTTGGATTCGAACCCAGGTCCAGTGATGTGCATTACATCAACTATCCACTGCGCCATCTGTACTCCTTATAAAAAGAGATCTTTATTATATTATTTATATGTAATACATTACATTTTAAGTTATATTAACAAAGCACGAACACTCCAGGATTCGAACCCGGATTTTTCTGGTCTCTATACATCAACCACCTCCGTTATCCATATGCGCTAACTGTTCTGCTCATAATAAGCGTTAGTTTTTCTCTACATACAGTTTCAATTTTGTTTGATTAATGACGTTCATGTAAAAAAGAAAGTTTGTTCCTTTCTTCTCTGAGTTGTTTAGTGTGCATTACAGTCAACTATAGTTGCGCTAACTGTTTTGCTCATAATAAACGTTTGTTTTCTCTACATCAAATATTACTTTTGTTTGATTAGTGATGATCATGTAAGAAGAAGAAGAAACAAAAATTCTGAGCCAACTTGGATTCGAACCAAGGTCCTGCAATTTGCGTTACCGTCAACTATCCAGTTGTGCTATTTTGTTCTGCTGATAAGGAACGTTTTTATTTGCTCTATATACATTATCAAGTTAATTTTTTTAACACGTAAAAAGAGTTGTTTTCTTCTAATGTCCGAGCCGAGTTGGATTCGAACCCAGGTCCAGCCATGTGCATTGCATCAACTATCCACTGCGCTATCTGTTCTCCTTATAAAAAGAGTTCTTTAATATATTATGTATGAGTAATACATTACCTTTTAAGTTATATTAACAAAAATTATTTTCATTATCGTGTAAAAGGAAAGTTTTTCTCTTAGCCAACTCGGATTCGAACCAAGGTCCCGCAATTTGCGTTACCAAGAAAGTTTGTTCCTTTCTTCTCTGAGTTGTTGAGTGTGCATTACAGTCAACCATCCAGTTACGCTAACTGTTCTGCTCATAATAAACTTTCGTTTTCTCTACATAAAATATTAATTTTGTTTGATTAATGATGATCATGTAAGAAGAAGAAGAAAAAAAATTATTTTCATTATCGTGTAAAAGGAAAGTTTTTTCTATTAGCCAACTCGGATTCGAACCAAGGTCCCGCAATTTGCGTTACCATCAACTATCCAGTTGTGCTATTTCTTTCTGCTGATAAGAAACGTTTTTCTTGTCCCTATATACATTATAAAGTTAATTTTGTTAACATGTAAAAAGAATTTGTTTCTTCTCATGTCCGAGCCTAGTTGGATTCGAACCCAGGTCCAGTGATGTGCATTACATCAACTATCCACTGCGCCATCTTTACTCCTTATAAAAAGAGATCTTTATTATATTATTTATATGTAATACATTACATTTTAAGTTATATTAACAAAGCACGAACATTCCAGGATTCGAACCCGGATTTTTCTGGTCTCTATACATCAACCACCTCCGTTATCCATATGCGCTAACTGTTCTGCTCATAATAAGCGTTAGTTTTTCTCTACATACAGTTTCAATTTTGTTTGATTAATGATGTTCATGTAAAAAAGAAAGTTTGTTCCTTTCTTCTCTGAGTTGTTGAGTGTGCATTACAGTCAACCATCCAGTTACGCTAACTGTTCTGCTCATAATAAACTTTCGTTTTCTCTACATAAAATATTAATTTTGTTTGATTAATGATGATCATGTAAGAAGAAGAAGAAAAAAAAAAATTCTGAGCCAACTTGGATTCGAACCAAGGTCCTTCAGTGTGCATTACCGTCAACTATACAGTTGCGCTAACTGTTCTGCTCACAATTAACATTATTTTTTAATCTCTACATACAGTATCAATTTTGTTTGATAAATGATGATCATGTTAAAAGATTTTTTTTTCTGAGCCAACTTTGATTCGATTCAAGGTCCTGCAATGTGAATTACCATCAACTATCCAGTTGCGCTAACTGCTCACAAGAAACGCGTTTTTTTCTCTACGTAAAATATTTTTTTTACTAGATTAATGATTATCATGTAAAAAGAAGAAAACAAATTGTTTTTACTGATCCAAATTGGATTCGATTCAAGGTCCTGCAATGTGCATTACCATCAACTATCCGGTTGCGCTAACTGTTCAGGGCCCAATTTCATAAAACATATAAGCAGCCGTGTTGTGCTTACGGGCGGCCCTTAGCAGAGTTTCTATTTCATAAAGCTGTTCACCGTAAGCAAGGGTAAATGCTGGCTAACCCGCGTTTAGCACACAAGTGACATAACAATGCAAATCCATGGTGAACGTGCTTGCGCGCCAAGAAATGTTCTGCTAACTTGAGAAATCATGGTGAAATACGCTTATGCTTACGCACATTTTTCTGCTACAGTAAGCACAAAAAATTTGCTTGCTGGTAAACAGCTTTATGAAATTGGGCCCTGCTCATAATAAACGCGTTTTTTCTCTTCATAAGATATATTTTTTATTTATTCAAATCATGTAAAAAGAAACTTTGGTCCTTTCTTCTCTGAGTCAACTTGGATTCGAACCAAGGTCCTTTAATGTGCATTACCGTCAACTATCCAGTTGCGCTAACTGTTCTGCTCACAATAAACGTTTGTTTCTCTACATACAGTATCAATTTTGTTTGATTAATGATGATCATGTTAACTTTTCTGAACCAACTTGGATTCAAAATAAGGTCATGCAATGTGCATTACCGGCGGTTGCGCTAACTGTACTGCTCAAAATAAACGTTTGTTTGTGCTAACTGTTGTTTCCTTCAAAAAAGTTTGTCCTTTTTTATTTGTAATGAAAACCTTATCTTTAAAGTTTTCTTTAAAAAAACACACAAACATACAGGGATTCGAACCCGGGTATTCCTATGTGCACTACCACGACCTTTCCATTTGCGCTAACTCTTCTACTCATTCATTCCCTGCATTTCTTTATTTTTTCCAACACACAAGGAATAAGTGATGAAATAGTCATGTATTATGATTACATTATATTATAATAATTAAGAAAACATAAGGACATTTGGATAATTGTGTGAGGATGGAGGTCTCCAAGAAGCACAGCTTGTCGAGTAGAGACCCCACTCGATACAAGAACAAAAACAAAGAACATATGAAAACACTATTACAACTAGATTACAATTTAGATATTGGTATAGCTAGTATAAAGTAAGAGGTGCTCCATATTTCAAATACATTAACACGTTACCATTAGTTAGATACCCCCACACACACAATCAGTCTTTAGTTTTGCGTTTTTTCACCTATCCAGTTGTGCAAACGGTTCTCCGCGTAAAAAGCTTCCTTGTTTAAAGGAACATTACAGAATTGGTTTTGCTAACAAAACAGTTGCTGGCAGTGTAAGCACTTTATTTAATCCACCATATACATAAACTGACAAACCTGTAGATGTTTGAGATCGATCGGCCATCTGGGTCACGAGAAAATAGTGAAAAACCGATTACACATTTGTATTGAAATCATATAGATTCAACAAATGAATAAAACGCTCACTGAGCGATAAACTCCAATCGGAAAATTAGTTTATTCATTTCCCATCAAATATGACATTTCAGACAGAAATATTTCAAGGGATGTTTTCTACCATCATCATCATTAGACTGTGTAAGTTTTATGTAAATCTGTGATCAAAAGTATATTTTACAAGTTTTTTTCTTACCAATTCTGTAACTTTAGCTTTATCCTAAATATTATTTTCCTTTAAAGATATCAAATATTCGACCATATCACGCTAAGAACCCCGGTCCTGTTCTTTGTAATATTTCACCTATCAATTTGGGCTCAATGTTCCCCACGTAAGAAGCGTTCTTTTTAAAGATATCATTACTTATGTCATTACCTTTATAGTAAGATTTTTTTTAAATACTAATACCAAACCAGGATTTGAACATTATTTTGTGCAGTGGTTTTGCATTACATTACCCGTATATTCAGTTGCGCTAACTGTTCTCCTTAATTACTTTTTGCAAAAAAGGTGAAACCTTTTAAAGGCCCTGTACACTATTGGTAAGATCGAAAAACACAATGTTCACAGATTCACACATAACTTACATGATTTAAAGTAAGTAATGGTAGAAAGGGTTCCTTAAAATATTTCTGCCTAAAATGCTATCGTTTCTGAGAAACGAGTAAAACAATAGTAATTATCGCGAGCGATAATTTGAAAAAACAGAAAACACATAAGATCTCTTTTCACTTTTTTTTCTCGTGACCTCGATGACCAATTGAGCTCAAACTTTCACAGGTTTGTTTGTGCATGCATATGTTTAATCACACAAAATGTGGACACTGATTTTGAGCTGTTACCAAAAGTGTACAATACCTTTAAATTCTATCCTCAGACAGGCCCGATTGACATGGCATAGGGCTTATGATCCTTTAGAAAGCATGACCCATGTACTCCGAATCCCCAGTTATGAAACACTTTTTATCTATGGTAGTGTACAACAAACAATCGCGGTTTTGCAGCAGTGTAAAAACATAATAATTGTTACAGAAAAATATTTGTTTAATTTTTTGTTTGACCAAATTATCTCTACAATGTTTTGAAAGATTATTCGCTTTGAGAAAAATATGAAATCAACATTTTAAAGGAGGTATACACGTTTTCCCAACGTACTGCACGCTGCTGTCCTGTTTGACATCCAAATACAAGTTAACAATTAATGGCATCCCAGGGTTTTAAGGAACAACATAGTTAAGTGACAGTGAAGGAAACGTTTAATTTTTATGTTTCTTATTTTTTTTTGCTTTGGATAATGATACAAGAGATGTCAAATAAGGACCCTGTGACTTTCGTCCGCCGTTTGGGAGATCCTGATCAGTTCCCAAGGTTCTAAATTAAGTAAAATGTAACATTGTTGAAATACTTACCCGTTTTTCTTAAAATATAGTAAAATGTGTGGGTGTTGGGCACACAATTTATTTTGCAACTTAATTGGCGGAAATCTTTAACACCCCTTTTATTCTCAAGATTCCAAAATTTCTTTAGTTGTGTTTTTGTTCGTATTGTAATCTGTTTGTATCTGTTTGATTTCCTTTTGGCTTTATAAACTCCTCCCTGGTTTAGGATTGGCAAACTAACCGTTTTATTATTAGGTACGTCGCAGCTTTTGCAGGCTCGCGTTACAGTGAGGTTAGTGTTTTAAAGTGGCCCACACTCATGAATTGACCCTACGTGCAGTATTTCTTTCCTCCATATATGGGCATGAAAGTCACTAGCGGGATGATGACTAAGATTGAGGGTGTCCTAAAAGAAAACGCCTTAAACGTTGTTCTCACTGCCTGGAAATTACCGCAATCGAAAGTTTGGCATTGTAGATTGAATATCTGGTTACACACATGATGACTTGGCTTTCTTTAATCGGATTTGAAGAAATTCCGTTGGTATTTAAATACTTTGAGGACGGGTTCTGTGAGGGGTGTAATATACTGGATTCTGTTGTTGCGGTCAGTGTGCGTATTGGCTATACACACATCAATTTACTGCTTTCAATGCGAGGACTTCCCTTTGTCCATCTGACTTTACACTCTCCATAGGCCTAGACTTAGTGCACGAAAAAGTTGAAGACAAAAAATACAAATGATTCCAATGTGAAGACAGCATTGCTCCTTTTGTGTTCCTTTGTTCTACTTTTCCACTCTGCTGATAATAACATGACGTTGTAGGCCCTATTGTGTGTCGATAAAAGGATGAGCCTCGAACAAGTCGGTAATTATGAAGCGGAAAAGTCTGAAAGCACTTATTACATTAAGCTAAACTCTTCATTAATAATTCTATAGATTTGAACAAATTCTGTTGATTTTTTAATCTTTTGAGGACGGGTTCTGTGAGGAGTCTGTTCTTCTAGTCAGTGTGCGTTTTTGTTATAATAAAAGTGGGATGACTGATGCTGCCAGTTTAATGTAGCGCAAGCAGTGATTGTTACTTCGGATACTATTGGTGTGTGTAGCATTGAGCCCATTGATCTACATTACAGAGATCAGTGCTGTAGATCAATGATTGAGCCCAAAACGTTGTGGACGCTGACATTTTGAAATAGCGCCACCTGTCGACGTAATATTCCTAATCTGCTAACGCATGCGCGGAATGAACGTAACAATTTGCTGGACTCATCTTAAAAACAAAAATGGGAATTCCGTGAAGCACTACCTAAGAACAATTCACAATTTTGGTATAATAAGGTGTGTCGTATCAGACAAGGTAAGAAGTCAACATAACAGCTTTATTTAGCCAGTGTGTTGGATGAACATTAAGCAATTTTCAATGTAGATAACAGTCGAACAATGCAGTTATTTTGAGCATTTACGAGTGATGTCAATGTTTTCAGTGTGTGTGAAGTCGGTCGGTCGGTCAACAAATTGCACCCACACCTCACAGCAAGTCGTCCCATCAATAACGTTGACTACATCATTTGACGCGAGCATGGTCCTAACGACGTGCACCCCATCCCACTCGACTCCTAATCACTGCCACTGGTTGTGAAGTTTGATTGTAATTTCATATCATTACATAACATGATATCTTAAAAAATACTGAACATATTTTTTAAACCAAAACAATGTTAAGTGCATCATCATCGGATCAGGATCAAATTTCATGTCTGCTCACTACCGCCACGGAATTCTGCACTTTACATAAGTGCATGACTCTGGCATGGGCTATACTGATAAGCGTATAATTCCGCGGTAAGCAGAGCCATGGACCGAGTAAAAAACAGAATAAAGTAAACTGCAGCTGTCACCACCAATCATGCAAATTGACCCAAGAAGTCCTAACATTATTGCCCAATGCAAGCCAAAATAGACCCCTCTCATGGCCATGATTAAAAGTAAATTGCACACTGTGCATGCACTTTAACACCTACTGAGTACTTGCAGGGATTATGGTCAACTCGGTCCCAAGTCAACTCGGTCCCAAGTCAACTCGGACTGAACAGTTTAATGAAGTGTTGTTGACGTGAAGTGGCAGGAAGTAATTGGCTGTATTGCGCCGATTTATTAAACAGTACAACAAAAATATTTTTAAAATTAACGTAGGACAATTAACCCTCCTACTCTCAGTGACTCTTGGCAACATTTTCCAGTGAGTTGACCAACCATTTGAAACCATTCGACTGCCAAGGTTGTGTACGGTGGGACAACTGTGCACAGAACTAACTGTGTACTGTGTACGTGCATTTCCTCATGGTGTCATATTGCAGGCTGGCATAGTTTATCTATCATTCAAAACCACAGTGAATGGTATTGAATGGTCAGACAGCAAGAGGGTTAAAGAACATGTTTGGTTGAAAATAATGTGAACAAAACGTTCCAGTGAAAATACATAAACAAAACAAAATATAGAATACCTACTTAACTTAACTAAGATTAAGAAGAAAAATTTGTATTTAATTTTAATATGAGAAGGAACAAGCCTCTAAATTATGTTTTTGTCCTTTTCGGGAGCCTAGCTAGCTTTCCCCCAAATACGACGTCGGACCGGACCACTTTTCCCTCGTTAGTCTGACTTTCGCGGCCCACAACTGCTTATACTTGGGTCTGCAGGAAACAAATGCAGACTGACCCCATCATAAGTTGTTTAGCTGCATACAGCAGCAATAAACCTGGTCGGCATGGCCGGAAAATGCAAGAAAAAACCCCTTTTTCAAAACGTACAAGATCACTACTGGGACCTACTTGCACGTGTGTTTACAACGTAAACGCAAGCAAATTTGAGGGGGGTCGATGTTCGATCGAGGCGAAGTCTGCCTTGATTGATGTCACAAAAGGGGATGGGCGGAGTCACCCCCCGAACAACTTTATCTATTTTTTTAACATATAAATCCTCACAAACAATTACTCAAAAAATTGTTTTATTGTAAATATAATAAACTCTTATGTTTAAAAAAAAAAAAATTCTATTTCCAGGTGACTTTAAATATATGCGGGACCTGCACGGCCTGTTGTGCTTTGACATTTTTAAAAGTTGTCTCACTTGGAAGGGGGTTGAATGCTTTTGGAATCAGGCATGGTAAATTGGAGGGAAATAATTTCAAATGTTCAGAGGGCTAGATAGCTCAGTTGGTGGAGCGTCGTCGATTTAATCCGGAGGCCATTGGTTCAAATCCCGCTCTAGTCAACTTATTAAAAAATTCCCCAGTCAGTTTCCCTTGTGGTTTATTACTTGACATTTGAAATAAAAAAGTTGCACCCCCTCAAGGTGATCCCGTGGCTGCTGCTTCCTAGGTTGGATCGTAAACTTGGGTGTGATCCCTGGCTACACGCCAGTTAAGGGTTGTATGGCTTTTTGACTGGCACCCCGAACAAAGGTATTGACAAAATAGGGAGACCACCAACAAAGGGCTAGATAGCTCAGTTGGTGGAGTGCTGGCATGTTAATCCAGGTTTTTGGTTCAAATCTCGCTCTAGTCAATTTTTCTTTGCTCAACCCCAAACTATAAATTGTCTTCTCAATTTGTTTTTCCTTACAGGATGTAATTTTTGACTCTGCGGGATTGGTTAGAAGTTGCCAATTACCTGCAAAGGACTCAGCGCATCAATTCTGCACCCCATGAAAAGAGGTGTAACTTTGTTTTATCGACGTCCCTACTCAAAGAGCATCCATGGAAGACAAGGTCAGTCGCAGTTCTGCTGACTCCTTGTCTGTCACTGAAGAGTTTGTAGTCGTCACGCCCAACTCGGAGAAAGCACCCGAGCCTAGTCAGGACAATGTATCGACAGCCTCGGCCGAGAGTACTGGACTTAAGATTGTGGGCAATGGAAACATGGAAGATCTTAAGCAACATCTGGACGAAGTCCTAGGAGGGGATCAACACGATGGGAAAGCGCCCTCGGACGGCGACGATGAAGGAGTGAGCGGTTGGGAGACACCGACTAATAATGATAAGTCACGCTTTAGGAGTGTCAGTGAGCCGGTCTACTCTGCCAATAACCCATCTCACCAGGTCGGCGGCGGTAGCCCGACTTCATTCCAGCAGATTTCATCACAAGATCTCGGTGAGCGAATTCTCTCGGGTCATGTGGAAAGTTGGAAGGTTAGGGATCAAGGGTCATCTAGGGATGTGCATTTGGATGAGGGTGGCCTTGACCCGTGGGAGCTAAGGTCAAGCCCAAATGACTCTCAAAGTAAGTAGATTTATTCAGTTTCTGGGGCACGGCATGACGGAGAGGTTTCACTACTAGCACTCACTCCTACACCACGGTCATGGTATGGTAACCATTTTAATTCTTAATTCATACCCAAAGGTTTTAAAGATGTTTTACTAAAGTCATGTAGAGATAGAGGAGGATAGCATCAACATCTGGCGGTGTGTTCCAAATTTTATTTTGGAGAAGAGATTATCATCAACATATAAGAAGAAAATACTAAAGTACTATTAACGAGAAAGAAAACTGTTCTGCAAATTTTTGATTTTTTCTTTTAGATTTGAAAAAACTTTGCCTCAGGAGAATTTGTTCCTAGTTTATTGAATTGTGTCCTCTCAGCCTGTTGAGATTTAGCCAGACATTTTAAGATTCAAATAATTTTTTTCACATTCAAAATTAATGGGAAACTGACTCAATTAACTAACAGTGTACATCCACAGAAAAGTTATGCAAATTTGAAATTTTTGTATTACAGTAACATGTCTGTAACAATGTTGCATGTTGTCTTTACAGGTAAATCAATCATTGTAGTGCTTGTACCACTTGGTATCAGTGAAAGTAAAAATAACTAATCCATAATTTGTTCCAAACATGGTTTTACCAAACACCCTCTTCACATGGGTTTCATCACCTTCTAACAAAACACAATCAGTTTTATGAATTTAAGAATGGTTTGCACTTAACAAAACTCTAACTTTCTTAATCCAAATCTTGTTTACATGACACATACTTAGCAATTAGTGCCATATGGGCAAATGTTTACAGCATTAGAGAAACAAATGACGGTATGGAATATCAGAGACATTTTGAGTGATTGCTTTTACAGGTTTGTTTTGCTGATGTTAGTGTATCCATATTGACATGTCCAGCAGACATGCATGTACACTGGTACTTGTACATGATGTAGGCCTACTTTACAAAAAAATACCCAAGTAGTTCACAAACGCCAACACATTCTCATAATGTTAAATGTCAGGCCATTCATTTCGGACTCTTAGGGGACAGACAACATTCCTTGAATAAAGGGCAATTCCCTAAGAAATTTACAACGATACAAGAACAACTTTATTAAGCACTGAGGCTATATGAAATGAACATGAATTCATCTACTGGGATAGTGGAGGCCGTGTCCCCGGTGAACTCTCAGAATTTTACGCCTGTAGTGTTTATTTTACAACTTCCGGAATCCAAATTGAGCTGAAGTTCACGTTAAGCAATTGCTTCCGTTTCCTTGCTGTTACCTCAGTGCCCCTTAAAAAATATCCCTTATTGGACGTGGGAAGGATATTTCCACTGAGAATCCATACACCGTGTAGACCTGATGCTTCGTTTTTGAAAGGGCAAGGGCACCAAGGCGTTTTCTCCTTGGGTAAAGGGCACCTCATTGAGGAAGTTGTACATTTCTATTGGAACATTTCGAGGGGCACCAAGGCAATGCAGGCAATTGCCTCCGTTGCCTCAGTGAAGTATCAGGCCAGACTGTATGTTTGACATTTCAATTACAAACTGCACAGATAGGGACCTGACTATTTCTAAATCCCAGCCTCACTTTGGTTGTGCACATTGTGTATGAATTGAAAACAAACAATGATTGCACCATGTTATCAATCCAAATACCAAAATCCAAAGAAGTGGACACAACAATCAAGGTTTTACTCCATCATTGTTTACTTTATTACATATTAGTCAATACTGTCCCACAGTAGTCTGAATAATCTATTTGTTGCCACAAGTCATTTCCTCAAAAAATGTACATGAATGAATTCATGTTCAGAGCTTCATTGGTCACAATCTGCTAACTTAGAATCAGTTTCGTTGTATTTCAAACTAGTTTGTAAGGGAAGGAATGTTAGATAAATACTGCATTGTCAACCGTCCTCCGTTAAGTATGGAAGCAACACTCCAGAGTTTCAGAAAAATGACTTAGTTTGAGAAGCTTAGGCCGTATCCGTATTGTTTGTGGTCGGTCTGGAGGGACACCTTGGACAATGTGAGGAGATATATTGTAGTGTTTGGTGGATGACTAGTTACGCAAGATAGGAAGGAACTATAAATAAATAGTAAACTTGCGGGTACTGTGTAAATCTCTTTTGTGAGAGTGTTGGCTCTGTGAAAAGAGTACGAGCAGAGTATACTGTTCGAAACGTCGAGACCACACCGGCTCTTTCCAGAGCCAGCACTTCCACAAATGAGATTTACCCGCAAGTTTGCTATTTATCTGCAGTTTCTTCTTATTTTTCCACACCATGCAAAGCTTCAAACAATACTTCCTACACTCCAGAGTTTCAGAAATAAATAGTTTGGAAAACATTGTGTGAGTTTTTAAACGTTACATATATTGAAAAAGTTCTTATAAAAGTTTCCTCAATAGGCAATGTTTATAAGATCAGTAGATGTGGGCTTCAAATGCAATTTTCTTGAAGATTGATTTAGGACACTTGGTATTTACACAATTGTCTACCAAATAGGTTGTTAGACTAATGAAAAGTCATGACGATGTCTTTAATTCAAAGGAAGACTTCCTTCACTCAATTCTGTGTCTCATTAACAATGATTCTACAACTTGTAGATCGACTGAGCCCATCTCGAGTCGGCATGGTTCCTTTGGATAAGATCTGCACCCTGTTCTCCCGCATCATCTATCTTGGAGCAGCTTCGGTCAATGCACCCAAGAGTGAGATGGAGGCCACTAAGAAAATGACCATCTTGAAGCAACAACAATCACAGAATGCTATTGAGATTGTTCTGTCAGTGCCGAGGACTTCTGAAGGATCTGTGAGGTGAGCTTACCTTGACCTTGTGTCATACTTCTGGGTTTTTTCTGTTGGGATAAGTGTATGGTTTGCAGTATTGCACCTTACTTCAAGTACGTAAATCCTAACATGCCTAAGAAGGATATTAGTGATGATAATGATACGTAGTTCTTATATAGTGCTTTATCACACCCAAGGGAGTCTCAAAGTGCTCTGTATTTTTTCCTGCAAGGTATGCAGAGCTACGTTTTGAAGTATGAAACCTTTTTCCTTTACATACATGTAGCACCATGTAATTGTTTACAAGGTGCTGTGGCACAATCTGCAGCCAATCACACCATGGCGAACCCCCTCTCTTTTTGATAAGTGCACTGTTTGTTTTTATGTGCGTTACACAATACACGGAACCTATGGCTTTACGTCCAATATGAAGGACGCAGCAATAATGTCTTGCTTAAGGACAAAAGTGCAACGACCGGGACTCGAACCCACACTCTGCTGATCAACCAGAGCTTGATTCCGGTGTTCTTTTCTGCTCAGCCATGACACACCTTATGACAAGAAGTGATTGATTTTAAGGCCTGCGCTAAACGTCGCACTTTTGCCGAGCCGAACTCAAATGTTTTCAGTTCGATTCGACACGGCAAGAGCGCGACGTTTGTCACCGTGTCGTGCCGCTACCGTGTAGCACGGCAGGGCTTGCCGTGCTACACGGCAGTGCCGAACTTAAATAAAAGGTTTGCGCTAAACGTCGCTCTTTTGTCGAATTTAATTCCTAATTTTACAACTGTTTTAGCGACGTTTAGCGCAGACCTAAAACAGACATTAAAAATATATCATACTCATTACATAAAACCATTCACAAGGCAGCACACATCTTACATCCCCAAAGCAAAGTTATTTTCAGGAAATGTTTCTCAGTAATTGTCCATGTATTAGTTATTTCCTCCCTGGAATTGGAATTGATCTGTCAATGATAAAATCAAGGGAAACATTTTCATTGATAATAGTGTAGAATACAATAATACATGTGTTTTACCTAACAGTTAACCCTCATGGGTTGTTTTTTATCTCTTCCTCACACTTGGCTAACAAAATCCAGCACGGTCTGGTAACTCAACACTCAAACTGTTGAACTCTGATGCGTATGCCTTATCTCATGTCCATTTAAAGCCGGTTTCTAGTGTCGTCCTCAGCCCAAGAGAATCAGGCAACAAAATATGGTGTTCCCATTTTGATAGGTTTGCATGGGTTTTGGATGGTTAGTTGTGAAAAAGTTGTGTCAAAATTTGGCAAAAATATTGAGCTGACTTACATGCAGACAGAATTGTTAAAACTTCAATCTGTAACATTGTTTAGAGTTACTGGGTTTGCTGTCAAAACTAATGTAGCTTTATGTACAAACTGTGGACATTTATGCTTTGTATTGTACATTGATGGAGTGCCATAAAATTTGAGAAGGTCACGCTACCGCTGTAAAACCTCAATCCAGGCCCAATTTCATGGCTTTCCTTAATGTGGGCGTACAGCAGACCATGAGTTATGTGCTTTGATAGGTAGCTACATACAAGTATAGTACCTTGACATTTGGCCCTGGTCTATAATTATTTGCAACTCTTCTTTGCAAATCAACCACATTTCCTACATTCCACCTTTTTTTTTTTCAAGATCTAGCAGTCAGAAGTGGGATTTTTTCTTTATAGTCTGTCTGACTTGTTGAACTCATTGCCCATCAATATTGATTAACATATTCAACAGTTTTCTCCTTGATACAACCAAAAGTTTATAATTATTAAAGGCACCTGGCAGTGGTATTTTGAAAGAAAAAAGCTTTTGTCATTAATATATGTATTTTCATGAGTGGAATGTGAATAAACAGTTAACTAAGGTTTTTTAAAATTAGTTTTTATTTTAATTACAAATTTAAGAGTAGGCCCCCCTTTACCTTGACACATGGTGGCGCTGTTCGTGACGTCAATCAAGGCACGATATTTGAAGGAAAAAATGTTGTGCGTATGCGGACGTCACCCACATCACAGTATACATGTACTAGCTAGCGTATACTAGCTGGCACATCGCGCCGAAAACGACGTCGTTAGTCTGACTTTCGCGGCCCACAACCGCTTATACTTAGGATCTGCAGGAAACAAATGCAGACTGACCCCATCATTAGTTGTTTAGCTGCATACAGCAGCAATAAACCTGGTCGGCATGGCCGGAAAATGCAAGGAAAAACCCTTTTTCGAAACGTACAAGATCACTACTGGGACCTACTTGCACGTGTGTTTACAACGTAAACGCAAGCAAATTCGAGGGGGGTCGATGTTCGATCGAGGCGAAGTCTGCCTTCATTGACGTCACAAAAGGGGATGGGCGGAGTCACCCCCCGAACGACTTTATCTATTTTGTTAACATATAAATCCTCACAAACAATTACTCAAAAAATTGTTTTATTGTTAATATATACATAAACTCTTATGTTAAAAAAAAAAAAAATCTATTTCCAGGTGACTTTAATGATTTAAAATGTTCATGTGTGTAATGCTAAATAATTTTTTTGGGCAGACTAAAGGTTATATAGGAATTTCTAAGTAAATTTTCTCCTCCATCCAGCCTTTTTCACATTTACATTAGCATTTTTTAGTGTTTCTTTATTTCTGTTACTGATTATTTTCTACTTTGTGTGTATTTTCCAGCACCGAATCTAGGGTATCATTAGGGAAGCACAAGGGGGTGCACTACGTTTTGTAGGGGGCACTACTGGCCAATTAAAACTGTAGTTATGCATTATATTCTCTTAAACAAGCCCCTTTCAGCGCTCTTGTTATGCCATTGTTTATTTTGTATACAATAATCTGGCTTGAAGGCAAAAACAAATATGTATGTATTGTCTGCGTGTGAATACATTGTAAATGTAGTTTTTAAAAACATTAATTATCACATTGAAGCTTATCAAATGTAACATTGTACTCTGGAATTTATAAATCTCAAAAGTCAAGATTTCAAATGGGACATCGATTGGTAATGCCACTGGCATTTTAGTCTGTAACTTATTGAATTTTGTGGAGAAAATTTAATAGTGTATTGGTTAGCAGTTGTACATGATCCACATTACACATGAACATACACTACATGTACATGCTTTGACATACATTACATTCAGGGCTCGAGTTTGACACTGGACCGCTGGCCTGAGGCCAGTGATTTTAGCATCGGGCCAGTAAACTCATGTCCAGACAAGTCCGGCTTGTGTTTCTGTTCAAATGTTGATTTTCAGTCTGATGAATACATTTCTGTTGATTACCAAAGACTACTTACCCATAATATACAAAATGATATAAATCTTCTCTTAGTGCTTTTTCAAATTCAAACAGTTCAATTATTAACCTGTGTGGGCATTTTTCCTTCCCACTTAAATTCTGGTCTTGTACTCAAAATTCTGGTCCAGTAAACATTTTGAGCTACAAGCCCTGTGATCTTGTGGGTTTCCCCCAAAAATTCTATCCCTGCGCTACATGCTTTGATACATATTAACATTACCATTGTATGTATACCCAAGGTTGCTCTATCAATAATTACATCTCATAATCTCATCCATTACGCAAGAAGATTGCATGTACATGTATATGTAGATTGGGATCGCCGATAATTCATAAAGTCCTGAAATTTAATTTACAGAAAATATTGATAAATGGAAGCAATGTGGATTTTCATTAGACTGAAGAGTACATGATTTCATACTCAAAATAAACATTCATAATTTACCCGAGTGCATGCAGTACGGTACGTGGATAATACTGTGATCATTCAAACAAAAGTTTGTCAACAGAATAGAAATAATGTAATGTAATTTTGCAGGCCTGGAATTTCATCTTTGAGAGGGCGTGGCCATGTTTTTTTTCCTAAGGGCACTTTCATTGGAAAATCTTAAAGTCTGCGGGGAGCTTTTGAAGGGGCAGCAAGGCCAGGACTAGGGGCAATAAAGGCCATGGCCTCCCTGGCCTTCGTGTAATCCCAGGCCTGATTTTGATGATGATCACAATAAATTAGTATAATATGCTCTTAATGTTTTATTTGAAACCTGGTTGTGTCTAATTGGCACTAAAGCAAAAACACTGTGAGAAACGTTTTCCATCTGAATTGCTAAGCTTCATTCCTAAACAATGCTGTTTGGATCTGATCACAATGCGGGGTGAATCGGAGTACGGTTTGCCTAGGAAACATAGTGTTAGCCAGAGGGGTGTCTGGGTGTCTTTTGGACACCCTGTTTTAAATTTGGACACCCTGTTTTAAATTTGGACACCTTGTTGTATCTGTCATTTAAATGTACATGTACATGTAACTGTATTGTACAATGTAAGTGAGCAATTTGGACACCCATTGTTTTAATTTCTAGCAAATTTGGACACCCTTTTACCAAATTCTGGCTTAAACCTTGCCAGGAAAGGTTGTTTTTCGCAGTGTATCAAGGAGGGAAAAGGTCAACAAGTCTTTGGTCCTCTGTTTCTGGTACTTGCCTGATTACTAAAGTAAGATCACCACATATTTGTCTGTGTTTATGGCATAATGTTGTATTTTGTGTGAGGCTATGCACTGCTGAGTTGCAAGTTTGTGATTTTTTAAGTTATCATCAGACCACTTCAGGGCTAGAATTTGGGGGGGGGGGGGAGAAACCCACAAGACCGCAGGGTTTGTACATGTAGCTCAAAATATTTAATAATTGAACTGTTTGAATTTGAAAAAGCGCTAAGAAAAGATTTATCTCATTTGTATTTTATGGGTACAGTAGTCTTCGATATTCAACAGAATTGTATTTATCCGACTGAAAGTCAACATTTGAACACAAACACAAGACCGCCAGACGTGTCCGGACATGGCCTCGGGCCAGCGGTCCAGTGTAAAATTCGAGCCCTGCTTGGGAAAATTACCTTGCTAGGGTAAGCTTTAGAGGGTGCACTGTATTGCAAATCAACTGTATTACCAAACGAAAGAAAAAACAATTTAAAAAAAGCATAAAAAACAATCCCCACACTAATATGAAGATTAAAATGCAACGTTGATGCTGGTTTTTAAGCAGAGGTAGTCAATGAATCGATTTGAATTACTTAGCAAAATGTGATGTCTCAATAAATGAATTAAATCACTATGGTGATAATGAAATTCAGCATCTGTAACTTGAGCATAAAAAAGTAGCCAAGCGCAATAAAACTGTGTTCACCAGACAAAGGTTACCAGCCAAAAATACGATTCCACATGTACCATCTGCGACTGGTATCCTGCTTATTTTTGCTTTACAGCATAAAATTGTGTAGCAACATTTGCAGCTTTCAAGAGCAGCTCTGATATGAAATTGGGCCCTGGATATAGTTAATGATCTTTTTGAAGACCAGTGATGTACATGTACCCTGACTTTAATGGTGGTACTGTACTGCATAGATTGATTATGCGGTTCAGCTCATCACTCGATGAGTCATTTATATACAATTATTCCTATGACCATTTGCTTTCATTCTGATGACTCTGTCTTCCTCTTGTGTCCATTGAAGGACAAAGTTGGAGTGGAATTATCTCTGCTAAGTGTTTGTTTTTTAAATTCCCGGTTAAAATGGCTTGTAATTAGAATATGCGCAAGCATTTTATGCAAATATTGTCTTATTAATCCAAATTTAATCAGCTTAATCTATTAGAGAATATTGCATCTTTCTGGCAGGTTGCAAATGCTTCTCTAAGATTGTATTTAACCGTAAAAGCTATATATTTAACTGATTAGATGTTTTCAATGATGTATGAATAATATTATAATAGTTAGATTGATTAAGCACCTCATGCTGATCCAACCCGGATCATGCTGAATGATTTCTTCTCCGTCAAATTTTCCTCACCTTGTCAGTTTCAAATTTCCAGTTCACAGTGTTAAACATACAGTTCTTCCCTTGAATGTTAAAAAATTTCAACATAATTTAAAATTGTAAAATGTAACTTTCCTTTAGTAAACAGTGTAAGGGTTTAGCCAGTATTTCCTGTCTCAATATTTTGTCGCCGTAAATATGTCACATTTCTAAATAGCTGTCGGCACTACACGCACACGCACTCAGTACGGGCAAATTCTGGATTGCAAGACATGCCTCAGTCCTCCCTTCATTACCCCTTCCAGTTCTGACCTAATCAGACTAGCTGTGAATCTCGCTGTACAAATAATTACCTCACAATCACCGCGTCTCCAAGAGGGTTGGATGTGACGTCATCAGGCCTCTCTGACGACACCGCAGTTGAACTCTGACCTCGGTGTCTTATTTCATATCAGCTGAAAGCTCTCGGCATCGTCTTCTCTTTTTTATTCTGCCTCTCTGAGTTCATTTCTTTGTGGATTCTTGTCTCAAGTGTCTACGGACGACGTCTTGGATGGGCAAAATTGTCTGGATTGATGGGAAATATCTGAAACAGGACAAGATGTTTTGACAATTTTACAGACCTCTGGAGGCCTTGGATCTTAAATTCATCACTTGGTATTGAAACTTTCTCCATTATTTTAAGAAATGTTTGCTTGCGAAAGCCTTTTGTGTACAATGTATGTGTTTGATTTTGTTTCCTTTTATTTGCGGTTTACTGTCATCTGAGAAGATCCTTGCAATAAATGTGTTGTGAGATATTTGTAGTGATACGCCAAAGCTTCATTGAATTTATAGGATGAAGTGCCTCAGAACTTGGGGTTGATCACTACATGTATGTAAGCCAAGAATGCATTCAGCTGTGTACACATAGTGTTATAAGTGAACCCTTGTGTCAGTGTGTAGAACAACAAGGTATATTGTACAGCACCTTGTAAACCATTACATGGTGCGATGTTAAGGAATAGGTCTAATACTTAAAAACGTAGCTCTGCAATATCTTGCAGGATAAATACTGAATGTTGAAGCACCTTGACGGATATGAGCGCTATGTAAGAAGCCATTATTATAATTATTATTAATGTCAGGTACTGCATGTTTGCACTGTGCATACCTAGCGAAAAAAAGTTGCTTTCATTTTTTCCAACACTGCTTTGAATATTTGAAACTAATAAATACTCCATGCGTTCTGAATGATGCAGAAAGTCACGTCACCTTGGATCAGAATCCAGGGTTCCCTATTAAGGATTTTTCAAAACTGAGAGGTATTCTGGACCCAAAATGTGGGAAGTTTTGACTGAGCACGTTGAATTTAAACAAGGTCTTCGGAACGTTTCCTACTTGGTGTTTATCTTTGGTTTTAAAAGCCCTAATGTGCAATCTTGGGCTTTGTTATTGGTTTTAATCTTTATGATTTTTGTGAATTTGATCTTACTGAAAGAAACAAATATTTAATAATTTTCTATTTATTTATTTTTAATGTATGGGCCGTAATTCGTGCATATAGGCCCACAATTCATGCATATTGGCCTGATACGCTAACTTGTGCATCTGGGAAGAACCCTGGAATTGAACCTAGAACCTGTCACACCATAGAGCAGGTACAGGTGTACATGTATCTAAACTGGAATTGAACCTAGAACCTGTCACACCATAGAGCAGGTACAGGTGTATCTAAACTGGAATTGAACCTAGAACCTGTCATACCATAGAGCAGGTACAGGTGTATCTAAACTGCTTGACCACACCAATTTGTCTTTTGATGAGACACCAGCTACAATTTATCATTTTGATGTTACATTACATTTAAGTCTACCCTATGGAAAAATGACTATTTGATTTGAGCTTCTCCCTGCACCATGCAAAATACGTTGTTCTTAATCCATGAAGCTCGTGTACATTGCATAACACATTTTTTACAATATTTGCCTGCATTGACAAAATGACAGTGTACCCCATGCACAAGCTACATGTAGCATATTGGGCCAATATGCGCAATATGCCCA
Source organism: Pycnopodia helianthoides (assembly GCA_032158295.1). Lineage (NCBI taxonomy): Eukaryota > Metazoa > Echinodermata > Asteroidea > Forcipulatida > Asteriidae > Pycnopodia > Pycnopodia helianthoides. The sequence goes on along the minus strand of CM063258.1, from coordinate 4,560,108 downwards.
AAAAAAAAACTTTATATTTTTTTTTGGGGGGGGGCAAATTCACAAAAATCATCAAGATGAAAACCATTAAGAATGCTCTAGATTGCACAGTAGGGCTTTTAAAATCGAGATAAACACCAAGTAGAAAACATTTTGAGAACCTCGTTTCAATGCAGTGTGCTTCGGCCAAACTTCCAAAATTTCGGTCCAGAGTGGCCTACAGTTTTGAAAAAATCCATGGGATGACCCTGATTGATACAAGATTTTCTGCCAGCTCAAATGCTGATTTGTCACCGAGAGTAAAACCAAGCCAAGAAATTATGCGCAGAATTACTAAGGACGGACTAGATTTGACTTCATCCAGGGCCCAATTTCATAGAGCTGCTTAAGCACAAAAAGTAGCTGAGCGCAGCAAAATTATGCTTACCAGAATAAGGTTACCAGCCAAACTAAAATATCACATGTACAATGTTTAACTGGTATCCTGCCGAGTTTTGCTTAGCAGAAAAATTTTAAGTTTTTCAGGTACGGTTTTCTCGAATATGACTTCATTTCAGAGGGAAATATTTCATAGAAAAATTATGTTTTTTATTCTTACCAATCCTGTATAATACCTTTAATGTTGATCAAGTGCACAGTGTATAAGTCGAACACTGTCCTTGCATTTGTTTTGCAGCTTTACATGTATGTGTTGTATCCAAATATTTGTTATCAGAGTACGATGAATCCATAGTTAAATCCAGAATTTGTAAATCAGGTGTCTGAATTTGCAGTAAATTGGAAAATAAGGTTCATGTACATGTATCCAAATTGATCATTTTACCCTGCCGACCTGATGGTGTTCGGCAGTGGCTAGGGCTGGAATGCTGAAAGGTCCTCTTCTTCAATGTTGCCATCGCAGCCATTAGCCGTAGCCGTAGCCAGAGTTGCTTCAATCGGATGTAGCCATACTCATAATACTTTTATGCACTAAAACTTTTTAAAATGGGGTATCAGATAGTTTTGTTTTATTAAAAGATATTGATAACATGCTCAGGCACACTGCAATTCGCTTTCCTTTTGGTGCCATAACATATTTGAAACCAAATTGTTTAAATAATCCATCTCTTTTGTCAACCATGGACAAATTCTTAAGTTTACTAAACGTGATGCAAGAAGTAGTTTTTCTAAATTCAAAATTGGTTTGTTGTCCATAAGTGTTTTGCGAGTGTAATGCATAGTCTACATACATGTACATACATGTACATGTGTCTCACTGGTGCTTTGTACATGCATGTATACATGTATTGAAAGATAACGTAAATATTTTGCACTAGAGATTGCATTTAGATATAATTTAAACTGAAAGGTTCCGGCAGGGTTCAATGTTCAACCATATTGAGAATACAGGGCCTACAACACACAATAATACTACATACATAAATGTACCCGGTGTTCATGTACGGAGGGAATAAATATCTGATGCCTGTCATTTTATTCACGATGGTATCAGCAGGGCCCAATTTCATAGAGCTGCTAAGCACAAAAATTTGCTTAGCATGACATTTCTTCCTTGATAAAAACAGGGTTACCAACCAAATTTCCATGTGTTGCATATTGCTTGTTACTGGTATTCAGCTGTTGTTTGCTTATCCTGAAAATCACGTGGAAATTTGGTTGGTAATCCTGTTTTTATCAATGAAGAAATGTCATGCTAAGCAAATTGTTGTGCTTAGCAGCTCTATGAAATTGGGCCCAGATCTCGGCCCAATTTCATGCCTCTGCTTTAAACCGTTGTGAAAAATCAGCACTTACAGCAGCAGGAAGTGCCCTGCTTATCATAAGCGTATTTCACAGGTTCAAGGAATTTTTGCTTGTGTATTTCAGGTCAGAGTTCAATTTGAATGGCTCTGCTTACCGCAGAATTCTGCGCTTATCAAGCCCTGTAAAGCACATAATTCTATGGGATGTAAGTGCAGAATTCCACGGTAAGCAGAACCAACATTAGGCCCTGGTCCAAGTTTCATGGCACTGCTTACGGTAAGCAAAGAATCAGCCCTTGTGGAAGCAGGGAATTTGCACTTATGTCAAGCGTATATTCACAAGGTTAATAATTGGAACTGTTTGCTTGTGCATGTGCGTAGTTCATGTTACTAGGCATTCTTCGCTTACACAGCTAGCGCAGAAATGTGGTGCTTGCCTTGTGAGCAAAGAATGGTGGTCGCAAGTACAGAATTTGGTGTTAAGCAGAACCATGAAATTGGGCCCAGGTTACTAAGGATTCAGGCATGTAACTTTTTAGTTGATCAGCTGTTTCCCTCTATTTGCTCTTCTTGTTTTAATGCTGCAGAAAAACAAAAAACACTACACAACACAAAGTTTCTCCTTTTTTGAGTGCAAAAACAAGGTTGCATGTCTGAGCATTCTTTGCTTACACAGCTAGCACAGAAACTAGATGCTAACCCTGTGTGCTGGAATGGTTGACAGAAACTAGGCGCTAACCCTGTGTGCTGAGAATGGTTGACAGAAACTAGGCGCTAACCCTGTGTGCTGAGAATGGTTGACAGAAACTAGGCGCTAACCCTGTGTGCAGATAATGGTTGACAGAAACTAGGCGCTAACCCTGTGTGCTGAGAATGGTTGACAGAAACTAGGCGCTAACCCTGTGTGCTGAGAATGGTTGACAGAAACTAGGCGCTAACCCTGTGTACTGAGAATGGGTGACAGAAACTAGGCGCTAACCCTGTGTGCTGAGAATGGTTGACAGAAACTAGGCGCTAACCCTGTGTGCTGAGAATGGTTGACAGAAACTAGGCGCTAACCCTGTGTGCTGAGAATGGTTGACAGAAACTAGGCGCTAACCCTGTGTGCTGAGAATGGTTGACAGAAACTAGGCGCTAACCCTGTGTGCTGAGAATGGTTGACAGAAACTATGCGCTAATCCTGTTTGTTGAGAATGGTTGACAGAAACTAGGCGCTAACCCTGTGTGCTGAGAATGGTTGACAGAAACTAGGCGCTAATCCTGTTTGTTGAGAATGGTTGACAGAAACTAGGCGCTAACCCTGTGTGCTAAGAATGGTTGACGGTAAGCACAGAGTTCTGCAGCATAGTTATGACACATGAACCCTGAACTTTCACAGTAAGCTAAAGACATGAAAGACGCCATCGCTGTTAACTTGGTTTTGGTCTGAACATCTCTTAAAATCATTCGCCTGGACTTCGTTAAAATGAAGCACCCTTAATTTGATAATAACAACAACACGCAGTTCTTTTATACACGTAGTGTTTATCACACCTGAGGGCGTCTCAAAGCCCTCATTATTCTTTCATTACTCTCTCTACACGGTATCCTATCTCAAATTTTAAGACCCAATTAGTTGTACATGTAATGGTTTACAAGGTGCTGTGTCACAATCTGCTCCCAACCATACCAGAAAACACCACGGTGAACCCAGTAACTGTGTTCTTTTACGTGCATTACACAACACAAGGGACGTACTGCTGTATGTCCCATCCAAAGGGATAACGTTTAAGTGTCTTGCTTTAGGTCAAGACCGGGAGTTGAACCCAAACTCTGGTGATCAGAGTTGCCGGAGCTCGAGTGCTTGACCGCTCGGCCACGACATGCCATGTCCGTGAACTCTTGAACGGCTGGAGTTTTTGAGAAGAGAGTTATAAGTCTCTTTCGGAAGAAAGGTTGATATTGAGAAAGTATCTTCTGAATATTTAGCATTGGTTGGTGGATCTTATTCAGTGTGGTGCATCCTGTACGTCATTGCATCTATACAAACAAGTATACTTAAGCCAGTCTAATTAACCACTTAACTGCGTAATTATTTATCGTTAGCTAAACCCCCAATGCGGAATTAATTTAAGGAAAACAATGCAAAAAAAGGATAAATGGAAAGCTATGCTCAGACCCTGAATTGGTCCGATTATCCCCACTTATATCTGAGGCTGCTGTATCATCAATGTCTTCAGCACCTTGTAAACATGGCTCTTCAATTGTTGAATCATCATCACTATCAACAGACATGAGAGAGTCTGACAATTCAAGATCTGAATCCAAAGCTTGGGTCAAAGCTTGCACACATGACAAGCGCGGTTGCTTCGTGAAGTCACCATATTTAGTAAGAAAACTCGCCGATTGGTGGCGCCACACACTGCATGACTGTAACTTTGTGATGACGAGATATCTCATCATACAAGACACGTAAGAGGGGATTACCCGGGGTCACAGAGCGTGTCTTTGACCTCATTTAAACCGCAAACTTGGTGACGAAATATCTCGTCATACACAGTTAAGTGGTTAACTAATTTTTCTTCCTCAAGCGCCACCTTTAGGTAGCACTTTTATAAATGACCTTTCTTGTATTTTTTGATGGGCTGTGCAAGTCTGGCGCATGTCCTAACAATTTGGGGACGTATTTAGTCCCACATACTTTGCTTGAACGCGTGAAGGAAACAAACTCGCGCACTTTGAGGGGTCCCAATGTTCGGTTCCGGCAAGACTTGCACAGTCTATTATCATGTAATGCTTGCCAAGTAGTAGTTTACCCTAGTACAATGTAGTATATTATATTCCAAGGGAGTTCAATGCTCTCTGACCTAGTCAATATCAATCATGGTTGTACAATGTAGCTTGGTACAGTATAACCATTGAGGGTGGTTAGAGCATGGAGGTAGGATTAGGTTAGAGCATACCATGACCTCACAGCATCACTGTGGATGTAACACTAGACACTAGCACCGTGGATGTAACACTAGACACTAGATGTGGATGGCTTTTCTTTAAAGGGATTAGAGGAATGATTACAGGAACACCTGCATTACCAATTAATTATAACCTCATCAGTCTGTCCATCCAATGTCAAACACCTTGGATGTATTGACCCCCTTGCACTGGCGTCCCACTTGTCTACTGTCTGTCCAGGGTCTGCCATTTTGGCAGGAGTGGTGAGCGGAAACACGCGCATTATCGCCAGAATCTCATTCTGCACGCAGGAACACTTGGGAAATGTCACTCCCAAAGTGGTGTAACAAAGATTTATCGTGGTGATGACGTCAGGTGAATTGGGTCAGTTTACAGGCCTGGAATTTCAGGGAGGAGACGGAGGCAGCTTCCGTTGCTCTGCACTTGGCCTTGGTGCCCCTTCAAAAGTTGGCCCTATACTTCAAGATTTTCCAGTGGAAGTGCCCTTTGCAAAACAAAAATGGCCTTGCTCTCTCTAAGATGAAATTCAGGCCTGAATTTAGGTTTTGTGTCATGCCCTGATGCTACTCTATGTGAACATGTTGTCCAAGACTGCACTCTGAGAAGTTCTCGTGACGGCTTTAACAAGAAAGTTCAGCTGCTCTGGCTTGGACTATCAAACTCGAGTTTTACCTTTAAGGTTTCTCATCTTATTAAAAGAAGAAGACCACCTCTCCCACAAACCTACAACATGTCGAAAGATATCGTTGTTATCATTCCACATAAACTTAAAAAACTGGGTCAGTTTTCATCAAGAAACTGAAGATGAAACATTTGAATGGACTTGATGGTTTCCTTTAAACCTACCCTGGGGCTGAGTTCCCTCCTTCACATTATCCGTACAACCATAGAGCAAGGTGCAACGATGGTACAACCGTGCGTCTGTACGTTGTTTTTCTCGAATAGTTATCTCCAACTGCCGCCTGCCTTCTTACGGTCATACACTTAGCATGTAAGATGCGAGAAGAAAATCAATTCGGCAAAAATTCAATCCAGCTGACTGAAGGTTAACATAAGGTCAAATAATTTAAAGCTATGGTCAGGAAGAGATAGCGGTGCTCATTTATGCCGTCCTATTGACCATGTATGTGTGAATGTTGCAGTGCGGACTGGCATGGTATTATCAGCAGAGTGGGGACAGCAGAACAAAGGAACACAAAAGGAACAATGCTGTCCTCACATTGGACTCTGTTGTACTTTGGTGTCCTCACATTTTGTGTGTGTGCTTAGTCTATGGAGAGTGTTGAGTTAAAACTTAAAGACACTGGGCACTGGTAATTGTTAAATACCAGTCTTCTCACCTGGTGTATCTCAACATATGCACAAAATAACAAACCTGTGAAAATTTGAACTCAATTGGTCGTCGAAGTTGCGAGATAATAATGGAAGAAAAAAACACCCTTGTCCATGTTGTCACACGGAGTTGTGTGCTTTCAGATGCTTGATTTCGATTTTGAGACCTCATGCGTGAGGTCTCGAAATCAATTCAAATATTTTACTGAGAAATTACTTCTTTCTCAAAAACTACCTTACTTCAGAGGGAGCCGTGTCTCACAATGTTTTATACTATCAACAGCTCTCCATTGCTCGTTACCAAGTAAGCTTTTATGCTAACAATTATTTTGAGTAATTACCAATAGTGTCCAGTGCCTTTAAAAAGGACAAAGGAAAGTCCTCCCATAGATGTAGATAGCAACGTACAAAATGATGTAAGAAAACTTGTACTTGGGGGTAGGCACACACATACCATTTTGGGGAATAGAACAAAGGTCCCCACAATGTGTTTATGTGCACAGCCACAATCATGGGTACACTTTTTGTTACAAAGACACCAAATGAACAACACATAAATATTGAGTAACTCTTTGCAGATCTTGTATCCAACAAACTCAAGTACTTTCTACTCTTCATTCACACAGCCCTGGTTAATTAATTTACAAACAACATTGAAACAGCTGTTACATCACTCGTTTTCAAAGTGTTGTTCATAACATGGACACACACAAAATGTGTACCCATGATTGTGGCTGTGCACTTGTTCAACTTGGTCCCCACAGTGGAATTTTTTTGAAAAGGAAATAATAGAACAACAACAGGAAGTCCCTACAGCTGAGTGTGCAAAAGAACACAAACACTCAAAATGTGTATAATGCTTGCATGATATTCTTCCTACTTTCAATTTCATGAGTTTAATCTGGTTATTACTTTTTTCCTCAGGAAAATCAGTAAAACTCTTATGGAATAGCCTGAAAAGTATACAAAAGCCTATTCTATGTGTACTATGTACATGTAGGTCAGCCCAGTGTGCTTTTCCTACTTTATTTTCCAAGGGCCAAACATCATGCCTGATAATGTATGCAGACAATTTGAAAGAGAGCGTAACCTTTTGATCCAATCTATAGACTCATCTGGAGCGTAGACAACATGCATGGAAATAGAAACAGATTGAAGAGGGTGGGGGAGAGGGGACCCACATGGCAATCTGAAGGGCGGGGTATTTGTTGACAATTTTTTGTGGAGGGACGGCCTTGTAGAAGTGCTGGTCACCTGTTCGTCCTTGCCAATCACTGGCTTGGTATTTTATACAATTTTGAATATGTTTATATATATTTTTTTTTTCTCAGTCTTTGTTCTATTTTTAGGATTGTCTCTTTTAATTCCTTTTAGTGTTTTGCAAGTGTGTAGTGTAATAAAATAAATAAATAAATATGGGTCACCATGATGCACATGCTTCAAATAAGGGCCGCTTTGACTCGATTTCATGACAATTATAACCAGCATACATCGACTGTATAACTGTTAGAAACTGAAATTCGATTAATATCAAGATAAATATTAAGTAAGCAAATATTTTGTTGTGTAATCATATTTTAATTAGCAATTTCTATGGTCCTAATCATCCAGTAATCATAACAACTGGCCTCGCTGAAGGGGGATTGTTCAAAGGCGGTTCAACTCGGTGTTAATTTTTTCAACCTTACATAAAAATTGCTAATTAAGATATGATTACACTACAAGATATTTGCTTACTTAATATTTAACTTGATATTAATCAAATTTCCGGTCCTAACAGTTATTCTTTAAAAGCAAGTGTCATACACATATTAAATATTGTGTTTGTTCATTAACGTACAGAAACGATAATAATAATACATGTAGGTCGTTTAATTTTTCTCTATCTATCGTACAAAAATACTCATTACGTACGCACAATCCCAACGGATGGAGATAAAACACGGTTGGTTAGGTCCTATGCATCCAGGGAAATATGTGCAGCCCAAGCTGTTTGTCTAATTAATTCATATAGGCACGCTATGAATGATGATTGTATCCTATTTGTACGATGTATCATTGGTCCTATTATACGTCTGCTTACTGCTTTCAAAATCAAGACTGGGCACGTATGAAATAACCTTTTTGTTTAAAGGAATATACAGAATTGGTTTTTGCTGACAAAACATTTGCTGGCAGTCTAAGCACTTTATGTAATCCACCATATACATAAACTGAAAACCTGGAGAAGTTTGAGATCGATGGCCATCTGGTCACAAGAAAATAGTGAAAAACCGATTACACATTTGCATGAAATCATATAGATTCAAAAAATGGATAAAACGCTCACTGAGCGATAAACTCTAATCGGAAAATAGTTTATTAATTCTCATCAAATATGGCATTTCAGACAGAAATATTTCAAGGATGTTTTCTACTATCATCATCTTTAGACCGTGTAAGTTTTATGTAAATCTGTGATCAAAAAGTATATTTTACAAGTTTTTTTCTTACCAATTCTGTAATGTTCCTTTAAAGGCAAGGTATACCTTTGGTTTTTGGTTCGCTCGATTGTTTTATTCCTATATAAATGTAGACATACATGCACAATAAAACTAACCTGCTAAAATTTCAATAGGTGATAGCGTTTTTGAGATGTCGCCGAAAATCTGGAGCGGTTATGTCCACACAGGAAAAATAATCCGTAACTGGAATACACAATCTGACAAACATTTCATGCAGAAACGTTTCTCAGATTGGGTTGTTTTTAAATGTTTTGGAATCCCTCTCTCTAGAACCACATTCCTTTGAAGAGAATTGTTTTTCAAAATATTTCTCAAAAAAATTAGACTCTGCCCGATCCAGGCCTGAAATTTTATCTATGAGAGGGCAAGGCCATTTTCAAATGGCAGTCCCATTGTAAACTCTTAAAGTCTATGGGAAACGTTGAAGGGGTACCATCCAAAGGGGTACCAAGGCCAAGACCAGGGCAACAGAGGTCATGACCTCTGGCCTCCGTGTAATTCCAGGCCTGACATTGGATAGTTTGGTAATTACCCAAATTATCAAAAATTTATTACCATAAAAACTTACTTGGTATTACTTGGTAAAGAGAACTGGAGAGCTGATGATACTATAAAACATTTTAGAAATGATCCCCCTGATGTAATGCAGTTTTAGAGAAAGAGGTAATTTTTCAACAAAACATTTGAATCTGAGAAAAGCTTTTGAAAGCACACAATTCTATGCAACAAGGGTGGTTTTTCTGTCACATTTTCCGTGCAACTTTGATGAACAACTGAGCCCAAATTTTCACAGGTTTGTTATTTTATTATATGTTGGGATTCACCAAGTGAAGATACTAGTCTTTGACAATTACCAAAAGTATATCCTGCCTGTAAGCAGTATACACTGATACATGTACAATGTACACGGAGGTAGTGTGCAACGGTACTGCATGTGCATGTACATGTACATACATACATAGGTAGTGCCACGGTACTGCAACCATTTCGAAGTGCAATTTATCACACAGGCTCAATGCAGAAACTGTTATCAGAATTGATTTTTCACAGGAGCCTTTGTTCTTCTCAATGTTTCATTTAAGTCCAGCTCTAGTCTGGAGAAGGATCGGCAGTTTGACTGTGTTGGTTTCACACTCTGGCTGGTGCCATGGATGCTGCAGTAAAAAAAGTCTGTCACCTCGATTTTATGATCAATGGTTTGAAAGCAAATATTGTAAACAACTTCACAAGTACTTTTGGTTTTACCCGATACACCGATGTGTGTAAAGCACTGTATACTCAGTACTTTCCAGCGCCCTGTGAACAAACTCCACAGGCATATTAATCGGGTGGGATTTGAACCCACGACCTTTGCCATTCTAGAGCAGATGTCTTACCACTAGACCAACGAGATTGCAGCCGGTACCGCAACAATTTAACAGATATTGAAGGATTCCAACTGCCTCTAGCTACCGGGCAATCTCAGTGGTCTAGTGGTAAGGCATCTGCTCTAGAATGGCAAAGGTTGTGGGTTCAAATCCCACCCGAGTAACATGCCAGTGGATTTTTTCCCACAGGACTCAGGAAAGTACAGAGTATACAGTGCGTTATACACATCGGTGTATTGTGATTAATACCAAATAATTTAAATTTCACAAATTTTCCAAAACAACTATCCAGTTATTCTGAAAACTCTTTGTAAAACTGTTCATACTTGGAAAGTTTCATTTCAAGTTTCAAGTTCCAAATTGAATGTGATTTACACTTCAAGCAAAAAACATCAAATCTATTTTTTTATATTTTTATTTCAAATAGAAAGAAAATTGGCGTAGATAATCCTAAGAAAAAAAAAACGAAACAAGTGTAAAAGCTTAAAATTGTTCAGAGTTGTCTCAGGAAAAAGAAATCTAAAGTCTAAGACACAGCCTCCTTGGGCAAAGTCTGAGACACAGCCTCCTTGGGCAAAGTCTAAGACACAGCCTCCTTGGGCAAAGTCTAAGACACAGCCTCCTTGGGCAAAGTCTGAGACACAGCCTCCTTGGGCAAAGTTAAGACACAGCCTCCTTGGGCAAAGTCTGAGACACAGCCTCCTTGGGCAAAGTCTGAGACACAGCCTCCTTGGGCAAAGTCTGAGACACAGCCTCCTTGGGCAAAGTCTAAGACACAGCCTCCTTGGGCAAAGTCTAAGACACAGCCTCCTTGGGCAAAGTCTAAGACACAGCCTCCTTGGGCAAAGTCTAAGACACAGCCTCCTTGGGCAAAGTCTAAGACACAGCCTCCTTGGGCAAAGTCTGAGACACAGCCTCCTTGGGCAAAGTCTAAGACACAGCCTCCTTGGGCAAAGTCTAAGACACAGCCTCCTTGGCAAAGTCTGAGACACAGCCTCCTTGGGCAAAGTCTGAGACACAGCCTCCTTGGGCAAAGTCTAAGACACAGCCTCCTTGGGCAAAGTCTAAGACACAGCCTCCTTGGGCAAAGTCTAAGACACAGCCTCCTTGGGCAAAGTCTGAGACACAGCCTCCTTGGGCAAAGTCTGAGACACAGCCTCCTTGGGCAAAGTCTAAGACACAGCCTCCTTGGACAAAGTCTGAGACACAGCCTCCTTGGGCAAAGTCTAAGACACAGCCTCCTTGGGCAAAGTCTGAGACACAGCCTCCTTGGGCAAAGTCTGAGACACAGCGTCCTTGGGCTCTGCCTGTCCTTTCCATTCTAGATTGACTCAACCAGGAAATTGGGATTACATAACGGTAATCTTACTTCGTAGAGTCTTGTTACTGTGTATGGATTATCGGTCATTGGGAAATGAAGAAGGATTCTCTCCTGTGGCTGGCAATAGAAAATTACTGAAGAAAAAATCCATCCATGTTTAGCGAGGTTGACAGTGGGTACCAACTGCACCATGGCCTCGGTGTTCGCGAACTGACACCAACCCTTGGAATATTGATAAACGATTCATGCATGAATCTGTTCTCAGATCTAAATGTTTTTATTGATATCTAATTAACTGGGGCTGATTTCAGGCTTTCTCTGCTGTGGCTGACTAAGGGTTGAAGATTTTTGGGTGAGAGCTCATTTCTCAGAAATAAAAAAAAAATTAAAAAGCAACAAAATTTTTTTTTTAGAAAAAGATACATGTGTTAGGCGAACTCACTGAAAGAACATCTAAGAGACATGGTGTAGCCATCTTGTTTATCTCATCAAAACAAAGTGTTCATACCGAGGCTAGAAGAGCAAAATAGTCTGCCCCCTCTTTGGTATACTGAGAGACGCTATACATCACTGTTATTGTGCACAGAAACCAAGACATTGACATTGGTGTCAGCACAACATTTGTTGCTTTCAAGCCTCCTTATGTATAAAGCAATTAATATAAGAAATATTCCAGGTCGTCTATCAGGCCTGGAATTTTATTTTTGAAAGGGCAAGGCAATTTTCTTTTTGCAAAGGGCACTTCCATTGAAAGTTTAGGGAAACTTTTGAAGGGACACCAAGGCCAAGAGTAGGGGCAACAGAGGCCATGGCCTCCATGGCCTCCGCTTAATTCCATGCCTGGTCAATTTTCTTTTCCAGTGACACAGCTGAGCTAAATAACCTGTGAAGAATTCTTTGAAATTCAAGCCCTTTCGTCTTTAAATGTGACTCTTACCTTCTTTTTTTTAATCAACAAAATGTTAATTGAATGCACCTTGCTTGGTACTTTGGCCCAAGGTGAACATAATGACATGCCCTCAATGATACTTAATTACTGTGTATTATTGATTCTTTAGTATTGATGTTGATCATTCCACATTGAAGTGGACCTTAGCACTGCGTGTCTATTCACTGTCAAAAGATGAAGTAACCACTGATACACAACTTGTTTTTTTTTTAATGTTTTCATTTATTTGGTCTTTGCCCTTACACAAACGTGTGTTAACCCTAAAGGGCCCAAGTCCTTCAATATCCTCATTGCCAAAGTGCAGGATTGAGAAGGATTTGGGCTTTTAGGGATCTGCAACACAGGAGGATTTAGAAGGGTTTGGGCTACAATGAGTTTTTGTTAGGGTAGGATTTAGCAGGACTTGGGCTATCGGGCTGTTTTTACATGGGAGGATTTAGAAGGTTTTAGGTCTTATGCAGCTTAGCCAAAATAGGATTCTGAAGGTTTTGGGCTTTTTTGACTCCCTAACTTCTGCCTCAAAAGGATTTAGGCAAATATGTATATTTACAATAAAGAGAAGAATATAGAAGGATTTGGGCACTTTAGGTTTATGACAACTTTAATCTGAAGGATATAGAAGGATTTGGGCAGTATGTTTACCCAAGGGTCTAGTTTGTTAGGGTTAAAGGTAGCAGGCCTTGAACTTTGTGTTCAAAAGGGCACAGCAATTTCACCAAAATGAAGGGCACCCAATGAGGAAAATTTGAATTTGTACAAAGGTTTTTAAGGGCACCCACAGCAAATTTGAGTCCTGAGGTAGGGTCATAGATTGTTTTTGTCAAAATTATCAAGAAAGATACAATAAAAGTCACATGTGAAAGTTTCAGCTGAATACAGTGTCTACCTGTTGAGAAAACAGCAAAAACTGTCACGGTATTTTTTACAAAAACATAGAATCCATCCATGTTTAGCAAGGTGACAGCGCCTACCAACCGCATCTCTGGCCTCAGCATTTGCGAAAAACCTCCAGCTCTCAGAAATCTGAGGAACGGTTCTTGCATGAATCTTTTCTCCGATTCAAATGTTTTTTATTGATTTCTAATCAACGGGGGCATTTCAGACAAAATAGTTGTGCAGTATGCATTCAACCATTACCATCTTTATAACAAGTAAGCTATATAGAAATTACAATACAAAAATTTGGGGTCAGCTCCAAAGTGTAACCCTACCTGTAAGCACTGTATACTCAGTTCTTTTACAAGTTCTGTGAAAAGAATTCCACAAGCATTTTACTCGGGTGGGATTCTGACCAACGACTTTTAGCCTTTAATCTTGCGGGACCCGCTGCTAAAAATATAGGTTTGGAATTGCCTCTAGCCACCAGGCTAGCTCAGTGGTCTAGTGGTAAGACTGCCCTAGCATGGCAAAGTTTTGGGGTTCGAATCCCACCCGAGTAATATGCCTGTGGTATTTTTCTCAGGACTGGGGGAGGGAAGTACTGAAATAATAATAATAATAATACGCAGTTCTTATATAGCGCTTTATCACGTCCGATGGGCGTCTCAAAGCGCTCAGTATTTTTCCTGAAAGGTATAATGTGGAGCTACGTTTTGAAGTATTAGACCTGTTCCTTTACATAGCACCAAGTAATGGTTTACAAGGTGCTGTGGCGCAATATGCTGCCAATCAAACCTTGAACACCGGGGTGAACCCCTTCTCTTAGCGATAAGTGTAACTGGGTTCTTTTACGTGCATTACACAACACACGGGACCTACGGCTTTACGTCCCATCCGAAGGACAAAGCAATAATGATTAAGTGTCTTGCTTAAGGACACAAGTGTCACGACCGGGACTCGAACCCACACTCTGCCGATCAGAAACACCAGAGCTTGAGTCCGGTGTTCTTATCCGCTCGGCCACGACACGCCACACTGAGTATACAGTGCAGTGCTTAGTAAAGGGCAACTCTAAGAGGACATTGTAAATTTCTATAGACCTTTCCATTGTTGATAAACAAACAGTGCTGATGGGCATGGATGGCCGAATGTTAGCAAAACAGTCAGTCCGTGTTAAGAGATGTTGTGACCAAGTTCAACATTTCTGCAAACTTTCAAATAGAACAAATACATCCCATGATTGGTTGCTTTGGGTCCAACAAATTCAACAGTATATTTAAATATTTGTTTAACACAGTTACAAACTGTGGCTATCTGTTTTTGCATTCCATAGGTTTCCATAGGTTTCACACCGTGGTTGGCAAAATTTCAGGCTGTGACATTGCAAGGGAAAGGTCTATTTGAAACATTTCAAGGGGCAACAAGGCAATGACCAGAGGCAACGGAGTCAACTGCCGCCGTTGCCTCCGTGAACTATCAGGCCTGTAGATTCATCTTATAAGAAGAATCTTTTTTCGCTGATGTCATAATTTGTAAGACCCTCCGCGTTGAAGGTTAAATCCCTCCAGCTGTCACGTTCGTAAACTTACTGCCTGGAACTTCAGATTGAGTAATTCCACTCCGTCAAACGTCCCATGTTTCCCAAGACTTGTTTTTTCTTTTTCTTCTGCGTCCTGTGCCTGAAGTGATCATTTGATGGTAATTTGGATTCGTCCATTCCTGAAGGTCTCATTCATTTCCTCCACGGAGGATAGAATTAAAAGTTCCAGTTGAATTTTCCTGTATCACCTTACGGAAAGAATAACAGACTGAGATTCGGAATAACTTTTCCTTGGGGGATTTTGAGCTATTTTTAAAAGCCACTAGTACATGTAAGGTCTATATGTGTGAAACTGTGTAATGTCAAGAGCTGTAACCAACACACGCAAGTGTGTAAGCACCTGTAATTGGGGACCTCCTATTGTCCCTCTTTTGTTTGTACTCATTTTGGCAACAGCTCTCATTGGTTTTGTACACGTTTTCCAACTGGGGACCTTTCCCCAAACGGGGACCCTATTGTCCTCTTTTGTTATAGGTCCCCGGTTTGAATGTGTATACCTACCCACATGTACACAATTGAGAATGCTGCAACAAAAGCTTTTGTTGAAAACGCACGTTCTATTTTTTACATTCCTGTGGAGATATCTTTTGTTCTTTCCTTTGTACCTGTAGTTAACATCCTCTCATAGACTTTGTACACAACATTCCTTGTACATTCCTTGTGGAGCACCGCGGTCTTTAGAATTCCTCTATGGAGACCTTTTCTGTTCCTTTTTCTGCTTTGCTCTCGGTTTCCATAAGGTTGTGAATATTAAAGCACATGGACACTGCGCACATGTTTGTTGACTGGGTTAATCAAGGACTTCCCTTTGTTTTCCCATTGTTTAGACTTTTTTTAAATGATGTCTCCATTCGTTTTGTACTCCAAAGCAAGCGAGGGCATTCTGGATTTCTCAAAACACCCCCAATTTTTTTTTAAAGTCCTCGTCATCTGAGTGCGTGTGTACACGTGTAAATTAAATTGTACATATTCTTGCATATGACATCACAAGCTCAAACAGCGCCCTCACTGAGGTCAAAGGATGACCTATCATTGGCTGAGAGTTGTGCGTGGTGTGTAACACACCTACACGACTTTTCCATTGTTAGACCTCAGCGATGGTGGCCCATGCAAGAGGTCTATATCCACAATGTAGTTTTTTAATCAAAGGCCTGTTTTAAATTTCTCAAAACATGCCGGAAATAAAGTTCTAATCATTATGTCAAGATTTGATCGATTGTTAGTTATAATTGTGAAGAAGTAATCAACCAATCATACCTTGTTTCCTGGTCTCAGCTGTGTTGTTTGTTCCACAAACACAGTGCTGTGTTATTACACAATATACTGTATATAATAACCACTGTTTTTTAGTCACTTCGTTATGTTGACTCCAGACTTCCGGCACTGGAAACTTGTTTGCCAAGCAGGGCCTAATTAAAGTCTTGACTTCCCCTGGAATTCAGTGCAATGTTAGCGCCGATGGCACATGCACTTGTAAGCAGAAGTTCCTCACTTACAAATGTACCTGTAAAATACACTTTACATTAAGCGTGGAATTTTCTGCTACCGTAAGCGCAGTAAGCAGAGCCATAAGGTTGGGTCCAGGTACCAGGAGATGATATACAGTACGTTGCATTTTGGCTGGTAACCATTATTTTTATTTATTTTTTTAAGTAAGTTTTTGAGGGGGAGGGGGAGGGGAAACAGCAAAATGCTTTATTCTCGGTCAACAAATTGACCTGCTCGGCAACTAATTAAGGTGAAACAAAACACAAACATGGCATATTAAATGCCATTTGTGCTGGATGTTAGTTTGTGCTAAGCCTATTTTTTTGTTCATGCTTGTCAAACTTGTTGGCTTAATTATTAGGATCATGATATCGAGCCCTGAGCTCAGGAAACCTGTGAGGGTAGAGGGCTTTATATAGCCAGTTCCCTCCGTCGCTGTAAGTGTACTCAATCACAGGGCTCATTATTAGCACTTATCCAGACACCTGCAGCATCTGCTACACCCCTGCTGACAAACCTCAAGCCTCACTCCGTACAGTCCCTGCCTTTTACACCAGCAGTGCTTGACTGTACTGTCCCCCGCTACGGTGTTGTACTTAATTGAATTACACTGATTGCTTTCACTCATCTTGCTAGATTACTGGAGCCTGATGGGAAATCAGAGATTTCGGCCTATCGGATTACTACCATTCTCTTCTGCTGCCGGGGCCGTGAGGGTACGGGTATCAGTGACTGCTTCGCATTCACCTGTGGCCATGGCAACCGCGACAGTCAGCTGTTCCAGTGTCACATCTTCAGATGTGAGGTTCCTGAAGCAGTAAGTCAAGATTCTTTGATTATTTGAAAAATAAATTGATGAGTTTTTAATCTGGGGTGCGTTTTTCGGGCCCTAACTAATAACTGTTCCAGTCATTGCCGAGCGATTGACCACTGGCCAAGTCAACGGAAACAGTTATTGGTCACGACCGCGAAAACGCACCCCTGGATGGCTGTACGACTATGTTTTGAAAAGTTATTGACACATAATCCTCTATATTGATCCTAACGAGTAAATGGTTAGTTGTTGAAGTCGGTATTCACTGTGCTATTTTACCACAGGTGCAGCGAATCTTAACGTGTTTTGGCCAGGCGTTCCACCGTGTGCCCCGTAGCCCTGGTCTGGTGGACAGCGCCCCCGGTGCCATGCCCGCACCCAGGGAGACTCTCATGAGCTTCACCATCCCGGTCTTGGTGGACATCAGAGAGGAGGACGCCAGAGGAAACTTTGGGGCTGTGCCCAGAGATAAACGATGTTTCAAATTAAGACAAGGGGTGAAGAAAGAGGTGTTGGTGACAGTTCATCAGACTCATCATCAAGTACTCAATATTGAAAGGTTTGTCTGCTGTCTTGAAGATGCTCTGATAAACCTTCTACTTTATTAGGACATGTAGCCAACATGGGTAAATAGTCAAGGACAGTATCCACACTTTGTGTGTGACCCAACTTGTAAATAATAAACAAACCTGTGAAAGTTTTTAAACTTAAAAAAGGCTCAATCAGTCATCAGAGCTACAAGAAAATAGTTTCAAATTTTTTTTAAAAACACTGTTTTCAAACAATGGAATTTGGACTTGAGAGATCAAAGAAATTGTTTTACTCATTTCTCGAAAACTAAATCATTTCGGGAAAATTATTTCAAGGGAAGTTTTCCCCCATGACCATCTTGATATCATGTATTTATACATGCAAGTCTGTGAACATTTATATTTTCAATCTTATTAAGACGCCTTGTTTGTGTGTCAGTCGCACACAAACAAAATCAAATCTTTTCCAACTGTGTGTGCATGTCATGAAATGTAAGCAGATCATTTTGACACTCCACCGGAAACTGGACATAAGAGCTGCAGGTGTTGACAGCATTTGTATGGAGTCTTCTCAGCTAAAAGATGAGATTATAAAAAAACAAATAACTGCCTTCATGTTTTCCATGGACAGCACTCATTTTTTTATATATTTTTGGTGTCAGGTGTTTTGGTCTTCTGATCAGCCCAGGAAGGGAGGTTCCAGACAGAGAGATGCACCTCTTAGATGTGGTAAGTATTTTCTTACTGTTAGCGTTTGGGAAGTCATTGCAGCACACGCGTATGTATTCGCTGCATGCTCCAAGTTTCCCTTACTTCCGGCTCCAAAGCTGGAGTGTAAATTTACAACAAAAAATCACCCATTTTATTGTTTATAATACTAAAAATACTAGAAATACTAAAAGAATTGCCCTGTTAGTCTGATAGATAAAACAAAGAAGGTAGTGGTAGCACTTGAAGACTAACTAATAGATGGATTGCATTAGACGTCATCGGCCGCCATCTTTGATGAATTGTGCACGCGTGAAGAGCTGTCATTGGCTGAGAGTCCTGCGTAGCACGTACAAGCGTGCACTTTTCCATTGTTTTACATCAAAGATGGCGGTAAATGACGCGTATTGTAAACCATCTATTACATAAAAAAACTGCTTGAGCTTTCGTAGCAACAACTACTTCATCAGATGCAATGAATTGTTTATAAACATTTCTTATTATAGAAATGTTTATTTCTGAGTAGAATTTAGTCTTTAAAGAACATGTATGTAAGCCAAGTCCAATGATGAAATGTCCTTGCATGTGTAAATTTTTTTAAACTAGTTCAATGCAACTCCTATATGCTTTTGGTAATCAGTGGAGCCAGTTTGGAATTACGGAACACTTACAAACAGGGTAGCCCTTATAGATGGCAAACGCCATCTGTACAGGCAACTTTAAGCATTTAAAATTTGTTTATGCATCAAATTGGTTCACAGACCAATCACGCAAGGATTGAAAACGTTTTATCTTGATTTTACAAATATGCAGAATCTCGCACAAAAATGCCCCGTGCAGAAAAACGTGTTTTTGCACATACTTGTTTTGTGTGTACACCCAGGCCAATTTTAGCCAGATACAACATTTTTACAATTGCAAACTTTTGCGTATCTCATGCGCTATTTTTGGAGACTAACCTGAGGATATTGCCCCTCAGTTTCAAAATTTGCCCCCTATGTTTTTTCAGGAATGATATCCTTAATGTAGAAGAGTCTGATATTTTGTCTGCAGGTGAATCTTGAGACAAGCTCTGATTGTAAGAGCTACATCGTCACTAGCATGTGGGATCCTAACAAGGCAGATCTGAAGTACTCAACACTGAATCTCCTCCAGGATTGGGTATGTCAACCACACCCACACCTCCAAACACATACAATTTTGCCGTCCGTTTTCCCCCGATTTTTCACCTATTTACGCGTCTGAGACTTTATTCTTCATTCTTACTATTTTTAATGATGCCCTTTACGAGGCCTGGAATTTTCTTGCCATCTTTGAGAGGGCAAGGCCATTTTCATTTTGCAAAGGGCATTTCCATTAGGAAATCTTGAAGTCTATGGGAAACTTTTGAAGGGGCACGGAGGCCGAGACAAGGGCAACGATGGCCATGGCCTTCGTGACCTCCATGACCTCCATGTAATTCCAGACCTGATTTTGTTTTACCCTCAGAGAATTTTTATTCTGGAAATTGTTTGTGTGAAAAAAAATATTGCATTATCACAGGCAATTTATGTGTTAGAACTAAACCAAGTCTATTCCTGCTTTAGTCTGTTGCTCCCATTTCCCAATTGCATTCGCTTATAAGCAAACTCCGAAAGACAATGGAGGGACTGGCACAGTTTATTAAACTAAGTGCGAGCACGCAGTGTTAATCTGTGCAAACACGGCCTTTGGCAGTCTGGATAGTGAAGTGAATTTCATGCGCTACTCCGCCTTGGAGGCATCTGTACAAACTCAGGGCTCGAATTTGGGGAAAAAATCCACAAGACTTCAGGGCTTGTAGCTTAAAACTTTTACCAGACCAAAAATTTGTTACAAGACCGGAATCAAAATGAGAAGAAAACTCTCAATTTCACATTTGAGCTGTTTTTTTTGAACAAGCACTAAGAAAAGATGTATCTCATTTTTCTTATGGGTAAATACTTCAATACTCAACGGAATTTAAAGACGTTTGTATTTATCAGTTTAAATTAAAAATGCAGTGAAGTGTTATTGTTCAAAAAACACAAGACCGCCGGACTTGTATGGCCCGACGCTAAAAACACTGGCCTCGGGCCTGCGGTCCAGTGTTAACTTCAAGCCCTGCAAACACTGTCCTTTGCTTGGAAGGGTGCTTCTTTTCACTAAGTTTTGTTACCTGGAAGTTCAACAAATTTCTTCTTACAAAAAATTGCTAAGACATGGATTAGAACTGTTGGACAAATTTCGGAATCTGCCGATGGAAGAAAAAAAAACATGAAATTTTCTTTTTGGATCACTTTTGGCTATCCAGTTCCGGCAGGATTTGACAGCACCTTTACCTGTGTGCGTGGTAAGTGATACGGCTGCACTATGATTCACTTGGTGAAAAGTTTGTTTCTGAAATCTGAATGTTGGGAGCTGCCCACACCTGCCACCCCCCTCCCCGCCCTCCAGCTTTTTACCCTCTTACCCTTCCCAGGGCACTTCCGTTATGAATGGTGTTGGGCCCTTCAGTGTCGTTCTCCATCCTCCAACCCCATCCTTCATTTGCTTCGCTGTTCAACTTTCCTTCTCATTCTCTTAAGCATGTTCAATATCTTAAATCCCTTTGGGATTAGGTCTGCAGGTCTGCTAAATCCCATCGGGATTAGGTATGCAGGTCTGCTAATCATCGGATTAGTATCAGTCCTAATCCCATCGGGATTAGGTGCAGGTCGTATACTTAATCCTTTGGGATTAGGTGATGCAGATCTGCTAATCCCTGAACTGTCTCTTCAACCACCGCCTCTCATTATGATGTTTTAGTGTATACTCAGCTAATTAATCCTCATCTGGTTCCCATCACAGATAAAGGCATGTTTATGACCATAGCGTGGATCTTGTCATCACTGGTATCCAGGAGCCAGTCCGTTTTGTTGTCGAGACCAAAGTGCGTATTTTCCCTTCCACTGAGAAGTTCTGGTATTTCAACAAGAAACCTGTTCAGGAGTTCTTCTATCTCATGCTGGAAGAGGTAGGTTGAGGAAAGATCGATGTCGGCACGTGTCAAGAAATTACAAATTAGACAGAAATGTCTAGGAGCTCAGACAGGACTGGTATTTTATGTTTGATTGTGCGAGGCCATTTTCATTTTGCAAAGTGCACATGGAAAATCTTTTAGTCCACAGGAATGTATTGAAAGGAAGAGTATACCTTTGGTAATTACTCCAAAAATTAATGACCATAAAAACTTGCTTGGTAAGAAGCACTGAGGCTGTTGATAATTTATAACATTTTGAGAAACAATTCCCTTCATAGAATGTGGTTTAGAGAGAGGGATTCAAAACCATTTCAATCGAGAAACGTTTTTTGCATGAAACGCTTCTCAGATTTTGTATTCCAATTACGGATACTCTTTCTGCGTGGACATAACCAAATCAGATTTTTGGCAATATCTTAAAAACACTACACCTTTTGAAATGTAATTTTCACAGGTTAGTTTTATTGTATATCTCTACATTTGTATAGGATTAAAACAATGATTCGGTTTTTTCCAAAAACCAAAGGTATACATTGCCAATAAAGGGGCACCAAGGCCAAACCAGTTGCAATGGAGGAAATGCTTTTGCCTTTGTGTAATTCCAGGCCTGATGAGAGAAAACACTTTTTTTGTCAACCTCCCTTATTCTGTTTTGTTTTTGGGCAATTAACCATTCATTCAAGCATTCAAATAAAAAATTAATCAAGTGAAACTTTTATAGGCAAATCATCCGCTCAGTACTAAAAGGTGGTTAATTGCATTTTCAAATCGTAATAATCAAAAGGTGTGAGTGAAATCGAATAAGTTTGAAAAAATCAACTTTTTTTTAGAATGAGTTCTTCGCAATAATTTTGGAGACCATATTGTTTCAATAAACTCAATTCCAGGAGATCCAAATGTGCAAACCAATATAATAAATCCATACAACTGTATACTCTGCCTATAATCCTGAGCACAAGTTTGATTTCTGTGTCGCTTATTAAGCCTTGTTTTTAACAGCTTCAGTCAAGGAAGACCAAACGGAGATCACAAAATCCGTCCAAAATTTCCTTATATCTCATACCAGATTTGTACTGACTTTGAGAAGGAGCTACGTATGCCGTACTGACCCTAGAGAGTGAGTCCCAACGAGAGGAGAAGGATACTAACACGCTCCTTGTTAGCCTTGTACAGACCTGACAGTTGACATCAGTCGCAGAGGAAGAAAGTGTAACTATTACTCCTGAAATTCCTCCAAAGTATTCCTAACTCTTTATCACTCTTCATCACCAAAGTTCCTGACCTTTGACTCAACTCTCCTCACAAGTATTCCTTAACTCTTTAATAACTGTTCCCCACAAAGTATTCTAACTTTTACTTAACTCTTCCCTTACCAAGCATTCTTAACTAGTTTTACTCAACTCTTACTCACCAAAGTATTCCTTAACTTTTATCAATGTTCCCTCACCAAAGTATTCCTTAACTTTTTACTCAACTCTTCCCTCACCAAAGTATTCCTTAACTCTTTTACTCAACTCTTCCCTCACCAAAGTATTCCTTAACTCTTTTACTCAACTCTTCCCTCACCAAAGTATTCATTAACTATTTTACTCAACTCTTCCCTCACCAAAGTATTCCTTAACTTTTTATTCAACTCTTCCTCACCAAAGTATTCCTTAACTATTTATCAACTCTTCCTCACCAAAGTATTCATTAACTTTTTACTCAACTCTTCCCTCACCAAAGTATTCATTAACTCTTTTACTAACTCTTCCCTTACCAAAGCATTCCTTAACTCTTTTACTCAACTCTTCCCTCACCAAAGTATTCCTTAACTCTTTTACTCAACTCTTCCCTCACCAAAGTATTCCTTAACTTTTTACTCAACTCTTCCCTCACCAAAGTATTCCTTAACTTTTTACTCAACTCTTCCCTCACCAAAGTATTCATTAACTATTTCTCAACTTCCTCACCAAAGTATTCATTAACTTTTTACTCACTCTTCCCTCACCAAAGTATTCCTTAACTATTTTTATTCAACTCTTCCCTTCACCAAAGTATTCCTTAACTATTTTACTCAACTTTCCCTCACCAAAGTATTCATTAACTCTTTTACTCAGCTCTTCCCTCACCAAAGTATTCTTAACTCTTTACTTAACTCTTTCCTTACCAAAGTAACTTAACTCTTTTACTTAACTTTCCTTACTAAAGCATCAGTAACTATTTCTTCTAACAAAGTATTCCTTTTATAACTCTTCCCAACCAACAGTGACTCATAAGCACAATGCTTCCCTACAGTATTATTGACTTTTTATTCAACTTTAAAGTTACTTCAATTAGCTAAATCGTTTTCAAAAAGGTTTTCTCCAATGAAGATTAGAGCAGGCTAGTTAAAAGGTTGATTGACCCAGTGACCTTGTTAAGTGAACCATGGGTCGATTTCACAAAGCACTAAGATTCATCTTAAGATGAGTTATCAATATTACCATAGGGATTTGTATTGTGACATCACTCGTTGCTCAGCAACTGCGATGGGTTTGCACTGAAGATCAATCTTAACTCTTTGTGAAATCGAGCCCGATAATAATGCCTGTTAGTCCAACAATTTGTTGTTTGTTCATATTTTTTATTCAAGATGATGATGAGCCTCTACAGAGTGGGTCGGGCAACGTTGACAAAGACTGTGAGGAAAGTATCCTGTTGAATTGGGGAGACCTCCTGGCGAAGTGGCGTTCCAATCTCAGCGTTCGTCCAAAACATCTCCGCTCTATGGTACGCAAGGGTATTCCTGAAGCCCTGCGTGGTGAGGTTTGGCAGCTCCTGGCTGGGGTGAAAGAGTGTGAGGATCTGATGGAAGAATACCGTGTGCTTATCACTAAGGTAAGTACTTTCAATTAAGTTCTTGTCATTTTTTTCCCGGTCATCAATTTTGAAATATGTGACCGGCTCTGTGAAAATGAGTCTGATGTTGACAATTTAAAGAATTGGATTATATACATGGCTGGAAAGAACATACCAACGGCAGTAATTTGATATATGTCTAAGCTCTGGGGTGTATTGCGTTGCTGAGTTACTCCCGTTTGAAATTAGCCAATATATCATTTTTTTGTTGAAAACGAATTACAAGTAAATCGATGTTTAAAATTACCATTTCGCTCTACATATAAGCAAAAGGACACAAATTAGACTAAAGTATGATTTATTTTTTATACTTTCCACATTGAAACGTCCATTAAACAATAATGCATTGGGCGACATCGGACTCATTTTCACAGAGCGGGTCACATATTCTGATGTTGTGTGTTTTTTTTTAATGCTAAGTTATCTTGGCACTAAGTTGACACATCGCAGTGGGTGACAGCAGTTGACATTGGTTACGATTCACCCCTTCCCTGCACCCCATCCTTCCTGCTCTTCCTGTTCCCTTCCCGTGTCCTCCTGCCCCCCCCCATCCTCCTGCCCCCTTATACCTCACTAAATCCATTTTATGTTAGTACAGACCAGTGCAGCAGGCCATTAAACTTTTGACTCTCCACAACTTTACTGAACTAGGAAGCGAATAAATAGTTATGGTAATATTAATTGTTTTCATCTTCAATCGTGTGATTTCTGAAATTTGCCTTTAAGGCTTTCTGTGTTTTTGACCTAGTGAGATATTGTATTATTTCATGGTTAGCATCCATAGAACAAAGCACTGTGGGGGTGTACCGCAGTTAATAAAATCCCCATAGCAACCAATGCTAAATACTAGATATTAAAAAATACTAAAAAAATATGTAAAAGTCTCTCAGCCTCTTAAAAACAAACCAAATATGATTTTTTTCAAAATTTGGTTGGTTAGCTGTCTGGCTTTTGAGCAAAGCTCATCCAAAATAAAAACACCCCTCAACGACTTAACTGGCCAGACTCCATCTTTGAAAAAATTACCCTACACCTTTTAGAAAATAAGGCCATTTTTAGAGGGCTATTAAGGTGTACTCCAAATGCTTGAGGTTAAAGGTCAACAACCCCAGGGGCACAATGTTGGACCATTTTCAACAATTCGTCAAAGCCATAACCTTTAAATCTTTGATTTACAGAAACAATTTTGGGTTTACATATTGTTTGATGAGGCTCAGTGCACGAGTTTCTCTTTATTTAGTGTAGGACACCAGTGTAGTACAACTCTAGTGAAAAGAGCCCTCTATTGACCATTGATTCAAGATTGAATGAGAAGAGACAGTTAATTGAATTTGGCGCCCTCTGTTGAATGATAATTTCTTGAGGAACCAATTTTCTACTTTGAGTAAAACAGTAAAACTTAAGTAATGATATGGAAGGTTCTAAACACAAACTCACTATTTGTATTTGCTCGAGTTTCTGGATTTTGTAACTCGGAATTTAAGGTCTCAAGACTGCATTTGAAAATTATTAACAGCAAGAGTGTAATGTATATTTTGTGTATTTATTATGTTTTACCAATGCATCAATGTGTGTGAAGCACTGTATACACAGAACTTTCCAGAGTCCTGTGAAAAAAATCCACATGCATGTTACTCGGGTGGGATTCGAACCCACGACCTTTGCCATTCTAGAGCAGATGTCTTAACACTAGGCCACCGAGATTGCCCAGTAGCTAGAGGCAGTTCGAATCCTATATTTTAGCAGCAGGTACCTTAACAATAATAATAGATGTTAAATTTGCATTAAGGAAGCAGAATATTATTTGGTTTTACCCGTACACCCATGTGTGTGAAGCACTGTATACTCAGTACTTTCCTGAGTCCCATACATTTGTGTATGGGCAAAATCCTTATAATAATCTTTATCCCGATTCAAACGTAACATCCATTAAATTTTAGTTTTTTGTAAAAGAAATTCTCCAGCGTGTGAAATTCTGATGACAAGAAAATGACACAAACTTGAAGACAGATGTCTTGACCATCACATCCACAAACAATTCATAAATATATTTTCATATTTGCCCTTAAAACTTATTTTGAAATAAACAGTAACCATATACATGTATACATATAAAATTGCAATGTTCCACATAAAGTATAACAGTGATTTACAACATACTGTCTTTGAAATAGTCAATTATAATAAACTACTAATGGTTGCATAACATCAAAATCTCATCTTTTTATAGGGTTGTCATTTTGTAACATTGATTTCAAATTTGTAAATACTCTCAGTGAAAGAAGGCCTTGGCCCATAATGATAGACTGCTTAAGCACAACAAAATTATGCTCACCAGAACAAGGTTACCAGCCAAAATGCTATGTCATATGTACAGTCTGTGACTGGTATCCTGCATATTTTTGCTGTGCAGAAAGTTGTTAAGCATATTTTTCTGCTTTTAAGCAGCTTATGAAATTGGACCCTGGATTGGGCTGGGGTTTTACAAGAAGAAAAAATTGTAAGTGGGACTGTGAAAATCATTTCAACCTTTTTACCAGTTACCTTTTTTTAAAAATAGGAATGTTCCACATTTCCCACCAGTTTTAGGTAGTCTCCAAAAAGAAAACAGATCCCATTTTTAGGCCATGTCCGAATTGGCGGCTTCAGCTACTGGCTATGTCTAGATTTCCGTGTCATAATGCGTTGAAGTATAGATAGTTCCCAGTAGACGCCATCTTTACGGGCAAATTGCATTTTGGCTTGCAGGTGCGTCAAACGCTCAACTTATTAACGCTCAACTTATTAACGCAGCTGCGTTGTTCACTGACCAATCCTGCAATGAGTTTCGTGAAATGTGCGCGTATTGCACGCCGTTCTCACACGAAACACACGACTGTTTGTTCTAAACTGCCCGTAAAGATGGCCATTTAGTCATACTACAACCTATCTATAGTAGCAACACCCTTAGATGTAACCCCCAGATGATTGTGTGTCTTTGTTTAGACCATGAGGCTGAAGGGACACTCGTTTTGAGATTATTGACTTCATTCAGTTTGACTCCTTTTTGTACAAACAACAATATTGGTGAATTTACATGTAAACAAGGGCCATTCCACGTTTTACACTGACTTTCAGGAATCGGTTTTTCTGAATAATTGTCTTGCTGTTTATTTTAAGATTTGTTGTTGTTTGCAGGCTTTGCCCCTAACTTTTTCAGTGGCCAGCCAACAGGGGACCAGTTAGCTTTTGATTTGAATGGTCGGTCAGCTTTTTCACTAGTCCATAATCGTATTAAATGGGGATGCTTTGTGACTGGTTCTCAGATGTTGCATTTTTGCAATATAAGGGAGAACGCTAATTTACTTGTACCCAGCAAATATCAACAAAATAGGTCAAAGTACTTGTTCTGAAAACTGTTATTTCTTATTATTTAATGGTCATATGTCATTTCAGTACCGTGGAATAGTTGTAATAAATATGAACTGTTAATTAATTTTCCTAGCTAATTCCCTGATCATGTCATTTTACATCGAGTCAAATTCCATTTTGACTTTTTGAATAAATATCTTATTTTTGTGAAAAAAGCATCTTTCAATAAATATACCTGTAGTACTTAGTAATAGATTTTTATCTCAGTACTCACTAGTTCCATCTTTAGTACAATTTCATAACCAAGTTACATAGATTTGTTAAATTTCTAACAAAATATACTTAATAAGGATTAAACTACTTTCATGAGGTGGTATTGATAAGATTAACAGTCCGTCACAGAAAATTCCCGTAACTGTATCACCTGGCTTTGTGACCGTTCACGGCCCTTCGAGAAACACAGATCTTTACATGTTTTACACAACGAGGTTATACCGCGCCAAAATGACCTGAGCATCAAGTAGAACCCGTCCCGAAACGACCGATGTCCGATAATGTAGATGATGCAGTTCAGGAAGCTATTTAAGAATCCCAGCCAGGCGGTCAAGAAGCTGACCACCGGATGTATCTGGATCTGAGTCGTGACTTGGACGATCTTATGGATGACAAAGGGTATCCAGGAGAAGTAGAAAGCGCTGATGACGATAAGGAACATCTTAGCCAGCATCCGCTCGTAGATTCTTGCGTTTGTGTCTTGAGTGTCCGGCTCGTGAAACAGCGTCTCCAATCGCTCGATGTGTCGAGTCTGTGCTAGGCAAGCGTGGAGTATGTGGTAGTAGCAGAAAATAGATATCATTATAGAGGGAACAATGAGGATGCAAATGACGCAGAATGACACCGATAGACTTTTGTCAAAATGCACCTTGCAGTCATTGCTTTTGTCATATCCTCCCCAACCAAACATCGCTGGTAGAAACAAGAGCAAAACCAAAATCCATACGATCAGAGCGTAGATGCGAGCTCTGCGCTTAGTCACGATGGATTTGTATTTCAGTGGTTTAATGATGGCGATGTAACGATCGATGCTTACGCATGTTAAGCTCAATATAGACACCCGACCATGACAGCTAGGAGGTATCCCATGAGTTTACATGACCACATCGCATGTGGCCAATCAGCAGCCCACTGGGATTGGATCGCGATCAAGACGCAGACACCGACCCCTAGATCAGCCACGGCTAACGAGCGGACAAACACACCCGTCATGTTCTCCAGTGTCTTCATGTACTGGAACACGATCAAGACCGTGATGTTTGCTGATATGGTTAAGATGGAGGTGAGAATCAACGTTACCCTAGCCACCTGAGAATTCCAATCAACACTGTCCGTGACTCTCGTCTCATTCGTAGAATTGTCATAGTAAGTGTAGTTGTACAGTGTCTCGGCCATTTTCAGCGGGTTTTTTTCTTGTGACAGCTTCAGTGTGACAGAAAACTGAACTTGACTTTCCTCTCTGATATGTAACGGCTCTCAACTGTTATGTTTTACTGCAGTTTACTAATGTTGAATGAATTGATGTCAAATTATTGATGAGAATTATTCAAGGACCAAAACAGTCTATTGAGGTGTATGACTTCCATACATTTTACATGTAACCAAAACAGCGTTCAAACACAGGTGATATTCCATTCTCTCTTCGTTATACAGTCTACATAAGTTAACTTTGATTCTATCCAATTGCTGATGGCTCTGAACCGTTTTTTACGTCAACATCTTCAACACATCTGAACAATATATACAATTATCAAGGAATGTACATTTTTGTGAGTTTATTGTAGTTCATAAGATGTTCAGTTGTTTTACTCAACTGATTGTTCTCCTTCACATAAATGAATTGTAACTCGACACACTGTTGGAGCTCATCCTTAGCGAGATGTCAAACATGGGCGATCCAAGCATTCATCTGTGTCATGCGGATTAAGTCAAATTGAGTGGTTCCATCAAAGCCAGTATAATTCTCATCTCATCGGCTTGATAAATGACACGAGTTGTTTGAACGGTTACTCCCTGGAGGGGAGGCTGCTGTGACACTCGGCCAGCTCCAAACATCCAGGATATGTAGTTCCCTAAAGATCAAACAAAAATTAATTTAGTTTCTCGGAGAAGCAAAGAGGGGGTTGGTTCATTCAAAAACCCACATGTGATTGAAGGCGTAACATGGTTCGCTGGTGATGATATCTTGTGATTGATGTCTTGTTTGCACTGACAAATTGCTTTCCTTTCCATCTGTTCCCATCAGAAACAATTCATAAGCGTCCGGTCATCATTATGTGAAACAGTCGGTAAAGCATCAAACCGCTATAATTTCTGGAGTTTGTTATATTTTCAACATTCAACGAATGATTAAAGATGTAGGATTTTCAGTGTATCGGATGCTTCAGAGTTTAGATATAATTGATGAATAAACTGCTCAGCAGTGTGTTTTATTTAACAATAATTGTATTTGTTTGATGGTTTTCGCCTCTAGAATTTCAAATGATTGCTAGAAGTCATCATAATGATTCCTGAGACTCGCAGCGGTTCATGATGTCTAACATATTTGTTTCTGCCCCTCTACAAATACTTCTTCCAGTGTTGCTTGTTTAGCTGTAATCAACTGCGGTAGTCCATGCTCCTCATGATGGCATTTCATCCAATATAATCAAGACTACATCAACAGAGTTGTAATTCAATCCAGAAAGGGAGGCTTCTTCAAATAGCTTTCTATCATCTCCTTGGTATTTTGTACTCTGTGTTTTCTTTACCTCGTGCTCCTATCCTTATCCGAGTGTGTTTTTGTTGTTGATAAATTTGATTACTGTACATCCATTGATGAGGAGTCGTCTTATTAAATTATCTTCTCCTCCTCCTTTTTGTGGTGGTAAACACTCTTGTGTACTACTTCAACTGACCAGCCAAAGCTACACCGGCACTACTGTTGACATAAGATGCAAACTGTTCTTAAAGGCTCTGTTTGTTCTAGGGGACGTGACTCCCTAACAAGAACTGAGCATTGTGGAATCTTCCTGTCTTCCCGATGGTCATATTCTCGATGCTTGTAAGATAAAGTTTCACGTGGGTCAGCCTTGGGGAAAAAAAAAACACTGTTCGCTCAATGTGGCTGACTTGTATTCCACTGATACAAAACAATCAAGTCTTTAAATTTTCCGTACGGAGATGGTTGTGTTTAAACAGCGTGTGCATCTTATTCATTGGCCTGGACTTGTTGTTACATTCGTTCCTTCCTCATGTGTCTTCAGTGTTTGTCATTTGTTTTTGTTTTTTAACTAGTCATGAATGGTTCACGAGTTGCCCATTAGTGCTCCTTCTAATAGTTTACAGTGATCTCACGCACTTCCGTTGAAATGTCTGACTGAGTCTTAAAGTAGGAACAATGTTTGATCACTTAGCTGTTTGTAACTTCAGGGGCGAGACAGTCACACCTCATTACCAAAGTTCAGTTGTCAGCCGATGGGCAACAGCGCTGAAGTACGACCAGCGGTGAAATTCTTGTATTTACTGCAGACTCAGTGTGGATTTCACAATAAAGTATTGGCGTATTTCCTATTTTGCTGGTAACGTTATCTCAATCAAGTTTGTTGTTCAGGTTTATTCTTTCAGGTTGCCTCATCTAGGTCATGTTTGCCGAGTTGGTTTGTTTTTTAACCGCTCTGTATTGGGAGGATCGCTTCTCATTCTCAGAGTTGTAGCTGACCGTTATGATGAAAGAGCGACTTGCAAAAGTAAAAAATCTCTCAGATTAGCAGCATTTTTTCCATGTAACATTCAATCTGTCTTTGTTCATTTACACATTTCACTTCCCTGTTGCCATTAAATATTTGGGAATCATTGAACAGGTCATCTTTCTACATGATAGAGTTGGCGAGTTATCCCTCTCAACATCCAGTTCCAAAGCTTGTCCAGGAAAAGAAGTTATCTGATGTCCCTTCCCAAAAAATGTTCCACTGTTTTCCTTTTAGCAGTCGAAACTTTCACAGCTGTCCCACTTCCTGTACCCTCACATGTGTAACTGATCGTTCCGATGTAAAAAACAATCTATGTTCCACGTGAGTGTTTGTTTTATTGCCGTGTCAGAGCTACTTTACAACCAGCCGTCTGTCGTGCATAAATCATCGGAACGTCAAGGCGTGTAGGGGCTGGTGTGTCTGATGATCCTCACGTTTCCTACAATTAGGACTGCCCTCTCTCTTGTAATACTTAGCAATCAGTCGGCAACGTGGTGTAACCATGGCAACTCACATGGCAGCTCTCGGCAACTCCTTTTTGAAGTGTGGTGAGACTAGTCCCCATGTCATCATGATAGATGCAGTGCTGTACATTTGATATTCAGTCTCAACACAGATCGACACCAGTCTGATCAGTCACCACTCCTGCGTGAGATAGAAATCAACCGAGATAAGGAAAGATTATGATTTAATATCAAATTTTAATCAATATGACATTTTCAACAACTCGCATGACTAGGATTATAATTACTAGTTGTTAAAACCATATGGAAATTTTGTTATACAAACCACAGATGGGTTGCTTTTTCCAAAATGCCATACATAAGTTCCAAATGAGGCTTTAGGTATAAATTTGGGGGGGGGGGAAAGTCCACAAGATTGCAGGGCTTGTAGCTCAAAATGGTTGCTGGACCATAATTTTATTTTGCAAGACCAGAGTCAAAATGAATTAAACAAGCCTTAAGAGTAGATCTATCTCGTTTGTCTTTACGGGTGAGCATACTTTAATACTACAGAGAATTGGAAGTTATTTATAAGAGTCATAGTCAACATTTTTCCACAAAGATATTACAGAATGAGGTAGCCTATTATTATTCAATTTAATAAAAAATAAGACCACCGGGCTTGTCCGGTCATGAGTTTACTGGCCGGATGCAGAAATCACTGGCCTGGGGCTTACGATTCAGTGTTAATTTGGAGCCCTGTATAATAATGCAGGAGGTCCTTGACTATTTTTTGTACTTTACAAAAATAATAATTTATCAACCATTTTTAGCAAGGTTTAATGCATACAATTTGACTGGTCATAATTTTGCTGTTTGTTTTTGTCTGGGGTCGACTTGCGAGCAAGGACAATTCATAAATTATTTTAAGCTATTTTTTCTTTATGTCTACTTTGACCAGCACAATGAAGTGTGTGCTTGCAGGGTCAGCCGAAAATGTTTTGCACCGGTTGCAATTGTATTCTGATAATTGTACACCTTTGCTTTAACACTCGGGGTTCTGCCCACAGTGGTCGGTGCCGGAGAAAACTTGCCCAGCACTCAGGACTCCCCAACCACCACTGGCAGAATTTTCTCTGTTTCCGACCACCACACATTTTCCAAATTTTTAAATTACATTTGCAATTTCTTTTCAAAGGCTTTCAACGAAATGTAAAATTTGGTTTTTACCAGTAAAAAGGGTAGCCGAAGCCATTATTTTTTAGTACTTCTTTGATTTGAGTCTATTTATATGATCTACTGTGTAACTGATCCATCTCGCAATGGTTTCCAGGGAAACATTTTTCCACCAATAAAGAAATTCTTGGCAGAACCCTGAACACTCATCTCAGTAGAAGTTCCTAGCTAACCATGTAAGAAAGGTTCAGCCTTAAAGATGGATATGAACGAGATAATAAAATACGCTGCATGTTTAAATTCATGTTTTCTGGAGTTTCACTTACACAAAGTTTCAAATTTCAGACATGTTTTTAAAAAGACAATAATTTGACGCGAATCTGTTGCATTGCAGCGGCCATTTCGCGAAATGAGCGTGTCGTCATCACTTCATTTACATATCATGAATAAAACATTTCACCGGTTTTGATGACGTGCAGCCGTGGATCGAGACTGGACCCTGCGCCCGTCCGTATATACATTCGTAATATGTATACAACGTATATACGCCGTGAGGTGTATACGACGTCGTACACACGCATACGGGTCCGTGGACTGAGACTCGAGAGATAACCACGCGGTCTATGCACACGTAACAAATAAACGGAAACACTTTTCAACTGGCTGCGCACTGACTGAATAGTTGGCATTTTTCCTGAACAGAAGTATCTTTGGCGATAAAAAGACATGCGATCTAGCCTCACTATTTTATAAAAAAACAGCAGACAACATACGCTATACGTACAGGTCAAAGTGCAATGTTCAGGTCGTCTCTACGGGTATACGTCATACAATCAGCTTTTTCACACAGCGCCGCCAGCGGTCAATATGCTGAAACGTCTTTGAAAACTGCGGAAATTCGTCACGTAAGAGTCGTTTTTATTTTTGATTTTTTTATCATTTCAAACTTCCAATATTAGTTTTGTTTTAATAAAAATGGTTCATACATACAATGTTAAGAAGGCTAAATGATTCTTGTTGCTTGGAATACACCGTTCATGTCCATCTTTAAACCAAGAATACTGCACTGGTATGAGTTTTTCCGTACAGAAAGCAGAGCCACGTCTAAAAGTCTGTCACTTAAATTAGTGTCAACATTGAATTGACAGTGCTCTGAACCACGTAGTAGAGTGCATTGAAAATGGAAAATTTAAATATTAAGTTAAGAAAACCCCTTTTCACATTAAGTGGCCAATTCCCAGGTAATAAAACCCCAGGAAATTGGTGGGGATTTTTAACCCCACTATCAACCCATGTTCGTTTCACACTATACTTGATGGAATTTTCCTGGGTGAAATGAGTACCCAGTATGCTAACCCTGGGTTTATCTCGCTTAGCCCTACTCCTAACCAGGGCCCAATTTAATAGAGCTGCTTAAGCAGAAAATAGTGCTTAACAATTGCCTGCTAAGCGGAAGTGAGCAGGAGACCAGTCACACATTGTACATGTGATATGGTAGTTTGGCTGGTAACCTTATTCTGGTAAGCAGAATGTTGTTGTGCTTAGCTACTTTTTTGTGCTTTGAACCCAGGGGTAGCTATTTCTCGGGAGTATGCTAGGGTTAGCGATTCAGTTGAAAAGGTGAACCAAACTTTCCCGGGGATTCCTGGGAAATACTTGCAGTGTGAAAAAGGCTAAAGTATGTTTTGATCTCTATGAACCTGTTTTAATTGGGTAACATTGCAAACGTGAATGTTTTTTCCATAGAAAAAAACAATCAGAATTATGCAATTTTTATATAGAAAACATAGAGTGTGCACTTTTCAATGAAAATCCATCTTTTAGTTGTGCAAAAAATTGTTGACGATTTTATTAATTTTTTGGTCTACAACATCACTGTAGGATTCTGAACTTCCCCCATGTTATGTGTTCATCCTGGATAAGATCCACGCCATTCTACACCTGAGCATGTTTCTTTACATTTCCCTTTCCACCCATCTATCAGTCAGAAGCAAAAAGGAACGACATGAATTCGTAGAAAAAACAAATAAATGAGCGTGGCATGAATCAAGCATGCTCCCTTTGGTATTACGGAGTACAGTGGATTAAAGACATTCAGTTCGTGTTCAGTTGTCATCATTGATTGATAGTAATTCCTCAAGCCCCCTTCAGTAAATGGTTTTGAAGCAGGTTGTTTATTTCCCTACTTTTTGTTCAGGTGGGGAAAGGGATGCGCAATAGATTCTCCAGTTGCATGTCAACTCTCTTTGAATTATTTAATTTATTAACGAAAATAATACTTAGGCCTTAGACGGTTCTTTATATAGCACAGGGTTCTGCCCAGGATTTCTTTAGTGGTGGAAAAAATGTTTCCCTGGAAACCGTTGTGAGATGGATCAGTTACACGGTAGATCATATGAATAGACTCAAATCAAAGATGTGCCCAAAATTAATGGCTTTGGATACCATTTTTACTGGTAAATACCAAATTTTACATTGCGTTGAAAACCTTTGAAAGGAAGTTGCAAGTGTGTGGTGGTCGGAAACAGAGAAAATTCTGCCCGTGATGGTGGGGGAATCCTGAGTGCCGGGCGGGTTTTCCGGCACCGACCACTGTGGGCAGAACCCTGATAGTATATCACCAAGACGCCCCTATGTATTAGAGAAAAGAAAACTATCAATGAAAACTACAGTTGAACAGATGTGTTTTGACCAGTATTGTGAATTGGTCAGTAGTTTCAGCGAATCTAACTTGTTTAGGTAAGTCCTTCTAGCGGTAGCTTGCAAAGAGCGAGAACCATATGATTGGGATGACGATGAGCAAGCTAGTCGGCACGTTAGGACCAATTAAGAACTCACTCCTCGACAGTGAAGAAATAAGAAGTCCACTCGATCCACTAAGTGAAAGTAGTCGTTGTCCAGACCGATTTCCTACCCTCTGCCTTGGTAGTAAGTTAACAAGCAGGACAGTTCTTTTCAGAACTGAGTAGTCTCCCGAATTCGGAAATCTACTCCGCGGCAGTAGAATAACTAGCAAGACAAAGTTCTTAACGAATATATCTACACAGCATAGTAGATATATACACGTGGCGATACCGCAAACTGAATATATGCATTGATACCTCACCATGCAATGTCTCAAATCCCATAAATCATATGATGTAGTGGCAGTCATGAGGAGAGACAAGAGAAATTTGCTTTTAAGATGAAGGTTTCTAAGTGGCTGATACTGTTGGACTAAATCACAGTGATACGTAGGGGCAGTACAATGAATAGAGTTAAAAAAGGAATTTTTTTAAGGGTAAAAAACCAAACAATTTTCTTTATCCCGATGCAAATTTAACATCTATTAAACCATTGCGGTAACCCACTGCTAAAATATAGGATTCGAACTGCCTCTAGCTAACCGGCATACTCGGTGGTCTGGTGGTAAGACATCTGCTCTAGAATAGCAAAGGCTGTGGGTTCGAATCCCTCCAGAGTAACATGCCTGTGGATTTTTTTTCACGGAACTCGGGGAAAGTACAGAGTTTACAGTGCTTTACTCTATACACATCGGTGGTAGGGTAAAAAACCAAACAATAACCATGAATAGAGTTAAAAGTTAACAAACAAATCTTGTAATCAGCATTGGAAGCCAATGTAACTTACATTGGTGTGATATGAACATTAATGGCCATTTGATTTTAGTATCCATGATTGATGTAAAAAAAAAAATTCACAAAATGAGCGGGGTTTCCAACTCTTTGACACTTTAACCCTCTGGCAGTCGAATGGTTTCAAATGATTGGTCAACTCACTGGAAAATGTTGCCAAGAGTCACTGTCAGTAGGAGGGTTAATGTGATTCACTAAACAAAGCCACACTTGTAATATTACAGTACATATTGGAAAAAGCAACATCCAACACTAAGGGAAGTTAGGAGGCAACTGTTTACCACTCATCTTGGTCTTAGCATGCCTCAAACTTCGTTTTCAAAGGGGCACGGCAATTTCCCCAAAATGAAGGGCACCCAATGAGGAAAATTTGAATTTGTATTGAAGGTTTTTAAGGGCACCCACAGCAATTGCTGTGGTGCCGTGGCGAAATTCGAGGTCTGTCTTAGGGTATGCCTTCACCAAAGTATGTTACCAATACCACAATGACGTCACTATCCTTCACTGCATTTTAGTTGTTTTTCACAACAATTCTTTGAATAGTTTATTAACAATTTCCTTGAACTTTTTCCTCCATTTTATGTGGAATCGGGTTTCAATAGTAATTCGAAAGCTACCAGTATATGTTTACCTGTATGCCATATTAATTAGCCATTTTATCGCCATAATTTATTGAGCATAACAATATCTGTCACGATCACCCGATGTTCTCTCTGTGAACTTGTCGGAAGTTATCGCAGCATCTTTGTTTGTGTTTCACAAGAAGCTGTTTACAATGCGATAAATTTGTCATTGGTAATTTAATTAGGAAATAGAAGCGGTTCTTCTTCTTCTTGTTAACTGGGTCCCTCGAGAATGGCTGTATGACAGAAACACTTGAGACTGTTGAGCAACAACAGTAATACAGAAGTCCTAACTCAATATTATACGTGCCAGAGCTAAGGGCTTTCTCTGAAATTCGTGAGCGATCCTTCGGCTGAAAACGACCGCGTATTATTTGCGGTGAAAACAACGTCAGTTGGCTGACCAAAAACACAGGATAACAAGATGTAATTGAGAGTGTCAGGATGGGGGTGGCGTCCCATTATCCTTGAGAATACTGCAGATAGTTTGACTATAGGGAATAGGGAGAGTGTGTTTATCAAATTTTTGTAAATAAGTTTGGGTTGAATGAAGAAAAATTGACTAGAGCAGGACCTGAACCTGCGACCTCCTTATTAACGATATCCTTGGGAATGCTGCAGATAGTTTGACTATAGGGAGTAGGGAGAGTGTGGTTTATCTAATTTGTTGTAAATAAGTTTGGGTTGAATGAAGAAAAATTACTAGAGTGGGACCTGAACCTGTGACCTCCGGATTAACTTGCCGGCGCTCTACCAACTGAGCTATTTAGCCCTATTTTTGTAGTCTCCCTACCCCCCCCCCCCAAAAAAAAAATAAATAAATAATAATTTGACAAAATAGGGAGACCACCAACATAGGGCTAAATACCTCAGTTGGTAGAGCGCTGGCTTGTTTACCTGGTGAGGTTGCAGGTTCAAGTCCTGCTCTGGTCTTTCTTTGCTCAAAATTATGTCATTTAAAAAATTTCCCTAGTCAGTCGGTTTTTTACTTGATATGTCAAATTCTTTTAGGTACATTTTGAAAATGTATCTGAAAAGGAGCTGTAAGTGTAGGCCTACCTAAGGAGAAGAATTGCTGTTCATGATCACAAGTAGTAGTGATATCTGGTATGTTTTATATTTACACTAAATATCTTCTTCATTAATTTCCTTTTTGGGCATACTTAACTAACTTTTTTTTTTAATTGAGTATTTCACTCACAATTTCTTTCTCAACATTCTGCTTACCAGAATAAGGTTACCAGCCAAACTACCATATCACATGTACAATGTGTGGCTGGTCTCCTGCTCAATATTTTCTGCTTAAGCAGCTTTATGAAATTGGGCCCTGGTTAGGAGTAGGGCTAAGCCTTATCAAGTTAGCTCCAAGGTGGTATTTAATTTATTTTTTTTATTACAAAATCAGATTGTACAAAAATACTTTTTGTTTTTACCTCCATGGTAACTTTAATAATCAAAATTACTGCATTTACCTGTAAATAACATTCCACATTTCATAATTAATTCAGTTATTAACCCTCCTACTGTCAGTGACTCTTGGCAACATTTTCCAGTGAGTTGACCAACCATTTGAAACCATTCGACTGCCAAGGTTGTGTACGGTGGCACAACTGTGCACAGAACTAACTGTGTACTGTGTACACGCATTCCCTCATGGTATCATATTTCAGGCTGGCATAGTTGATCTATCATTCAAAACCACTTGAATGGTATTGAATGGTCAGACAGCAAGAGGGTTAA
This sequence comes from Pycnopodia helianthoides, assembly GCA_032158295.1. Lineage (NCBI taxonomy): Eukaryota > Metazoa > Echinodermata > Asteroidea > Forcipulatida > Asteriidae > Pycnopodia > Pycnopodia helianthoides. The sequence continues at coordinate 4,521,291 of CM063258.1, read as the reverse complement.
AGAAAAGAGTAAAAAATTAAGAAGAACTTGAAATTTTCATACACCCCCCCCCCAATAAAAAAACCCATAAATGAATAGTTACTTTAATCAGTATTGTTATTTCACCATGGTGTTGGCAAGTAATTTATTTAAAAGTGAATGACATTTCAGCCAAACTGTAGAGGCAGTGTCGATTAGTGCACTGTTAGTGTGTACAATTTTTGGTTGGCAATTGTGTAATGGTCATGCTAAATTGATTTGAAATAATGGTCAACAATGGATGCAGAAAACCTTTTCACAGAGCTGTGTCGTTAATTCATCTGAACTGTTTTCTTTATTGTGGACTTGACAGCTTCAATCGATGATCATTAAGGGTACACGTTGCCATGGATCGGGCGAGTTGGTCTATAAAAAGCGTTTGTAACCGTTATAAAAATGCATATGGTTAGAAAGATGTTTTAAAAGTAGAATACAATGATCCATACAAATATGCTCGAAATTGCGTGGTTTTCCCTTAACTTTGCGAACTGACACGGTCGGCCATTTTGTGGAGTCAAATGGCCGACCGTGTTATTCACGATGTAAAAGAAAACACGCAGTTTTGAGCATATTTGTGTGGATCATTGTATTCTACTTTTAAAACATCTTTCTAACCATTATCATTTTATAACAAAGGTTACAAACGCTTTTTATAGACCTACTCGCCAATCCAAGGCAACGTGTACCTTTAAGAAACAGTTCCCTGTTGAGGTTCTTTTAAACGATTGAATAAGAATGTTTTGCCAACCGAGCAACTTCGTGTGTTGGAAATAATTGTGTTATAAATTTACGATATCAGCATCTGGAGTTCTGAATATTTTACAAATATTTTACATATTCCCTCTCAGGACCAATAAGATACAGTCATTCAGTCAATAATCATGTTTTTTTTTTTGGGGGGGGGGGGTTTTTTAAATAACGAAAAATAGTTCAAAGGCTAAACATCCAGTGGTTGGTGCGGAAAACCCGCCCGGCACTCAGGATTCCCCGGCAACCACCACTGGCAGAATTTTGTCTGTTTCCAACCACCACACATTTTCAAATTAAATGACACTTGCAATTCCCTTTCAATGGTTTTCAACGAAATGTAAAATTTGATATTTACCAGTAAAAATGGTATCCGAAGCCAGAATTTTGAGTACTTCTTTGATTTGAGTCTATTTATATGATCTGGGTGTAACTGATCCATCTCGCAATGGTTTCCAGGGAAAATTCCCCTGGGCAGAACCCTGAACATCCCAAACAGAGATTGTTAGTATTAAATAGGTATCCACACATGTGTACCCAACACTCAACCCAAAACAACTTGGGACAGAAAATACAGTGAAATCCAGTTGTTTATTCGTAATTTTGAAATGATTAATTTCAAAAAAATGTGCCCAATGCATTATAAATTGCCTGTTGTGATTAAAATGTACAGTTCAGAATCCAGGGCATGGTAATGCGAGCATGACTTTACGAACTACCCACAGATATACTGTCCGTTAATTTTAGACTGACCTGATCTTATCTGACGTAACGTGACGCAAAGAGATCTGGGCATCAATAAGACACTAAGGAGAAGGGCGGTAGCATCTTAATTACCATCTTGCTCGGAGTGACTACATCTTACGTTTTAGAGGATTATTGACGCAAGACGTTTGTTGGGAATGGGAGGAGCTGTGAAAATTCGTTCCGGATCATATGTGACAGATTTAACAAAGCGTCTTGATTGTCTTTTGTGTACAGACCCTGATGGTCACATCTTAGATGTTTTCTCAAGATGATGTTATTGAAGTATAGAATTGTCTGCTGGATATAAAGAGACATGTATTTCCATGGTATTATCAATAAGTGTCATGCCACTTTAAAGGCAGAGTGCAGTTTTAGGGATAATTACTCTATCAGCTTTGACCATTAAAAACACTTGGTAAACAACCTTTGAAGTAATTAAATGTTAGAACGAAATTGAGGTAATGATTTTCAGAAAATTTGAATCTGAGCAAGGCTTCAGGCTTCACGGCATTGAAAGCAAACAAATTTATGCAACAAGGGTGGTTTTTTCTTTCATTATTTTCTTGAACTTTCGATGACCAATTGAGCCCAAATTTTCACAGGTGTGTATTGTATGCATATGTTGGGATACACCAAGTGAGGAATACTGGTCTTTGACATTACCCAAAGTATACCCTGCCTTTAAAGGGAAGGTATACGATTGGTAAAATATTAATGGCAATAAAAACTGACAAGGTTAATAAGCACATTTTTGAAGTTTAAAGCATTTTGAAAATATTTCAATTCAAAAATAATGTGGATAGTATGGAAAAAATGTCAGTTTTTATCCCCCAAATTTTAGAAATCAGAAGATTGTGTATTCCTAGTAGGGATTATTCTTTATGCATGGAATATTGCTGCGGATTTTGGGAATATTTCAAAAACTCAACCACCTTTTTGAAATAAATTTTCACAGGTTAGTTTTATTGTGTATATCTACATTTATATAGGATTAAAACAATCGAAACGGTCCAAAAACCAAAGGTATACTTTGACCTTAAGGAAGTATTGAACACCTTTCCTTAGACACATGTCATCCCAGTTTAGTAGCCATGTAATTCATCGTTGCAGATGTCCGTCATTTATCGCTACTTGTCTCTTCCGAGTTCCCTTGATGGGAATTCACTTTGGATTATTGCTCTGTGAACCAAAGTGATCTGTTAATACACAGCTGTTGAATGATATTTCACTCGTGTCTCAAGTCAACGGTTTGACTTACTTGATGTGAGATGTTGTTTCTGGTAGAGATCTAAGATTTAGATTTTACATACTGTTTCTTCATTATTTATTTTATATTTTTTTCATATTTTAGTAACAATAATAATGAGCATTTATAAGAAGTAACTATAAAATAGTAAACTTGCGAGTACAACCATGTGTAAAATCTCTTTTGGGAGAAGCCTTGGCCTGAAAAGAGCCAGTGTGATCTCAACGTTTCAAACAGTTTCAAACAGTGTCTTTGGGAGAAATGCGCCGGTATCCATTTTAAGATGCTCATGCAGGCCTCGAATTTCGTGTTCAAAAGGGCACGGCAGTTTCCCCAAAATGAAGGCACCCAATGAGGAAAATTTGAATTTGTACTGAAGGTTTTTAAGGGCACCCACACCAATTGCTGTGGTGCCGTGGCGAAATGGCCTGCTCATGGCACAGTGACACATCAATAGAGGGGAATGTTTCCGCAGTCTTCATTAGGTGAGTCTTGAGGGAAGTTTTGAATGAAGCCAGTGATGGAGAAAGTTTAATGTGATTCGGTAAATTGATCCACAATGAAGGGGCAGCAGAAGTAAACGCTCTTTCACCCCTTGTTGTTTTGGTCTAAGATTTCGTTAAAAGGGCTCGATAACAAGAAAACATACAAATGTCAACGAAGATACCCAAAGATTCCAGATGAAATAGCCTAAGATTAGATGCTTAAAAAGTATTTACAAAGTATTTAGTAATTTTGGTTATGAACATATTCAGATATCTTTGAAAAACTAAAATTGTAAAGAAAAAAAGGTAGGAATAAATCTTCTTAGCTGAGAAGTCTGGTTGATATTTTAAGTAGAGTTTAAGAATACTCCAGGGTTTTATCCAGCTTTGAGGAATCTAAGGTATCTTATGATTAAAACTGATCTGGGAAATAGTTCCCACCCTAGGGATAAACACCGGCTTATTGTCAACTCGGAATGTCAGAGAATTATTAGTGCTTTTGCTGACGTGTTACGGTGAACAGCTCTTTTCACTTAGTTGATTGGAAAGGTGAATTATGATGGGATTCCCCCGAGCTACTCTTAAGTGGATACTATCTATTTGGGTTATTCACAAAATGCGGACTTTGCAGCCGGGAAAAAGGGTTAATGTACAAATCAGATCATACAAGGAATAAATAGTTCTTTCCTTGAAGCAGAATAAAGAAACTCAAAAGGTTGTCAACAGCCCTGTAGTGAAACACTATTTTGTTTTTCAATCCTGGAGCAGAGACAACTTTATTGGGCTGGAACTTTATATTTATATGAGATGGATAGGTAAATGAATAATTGTTACTTGAGAGATTGATTAGTTGATTGATTGGTTGGTTGATTGATTGATTGATTGATTGATGATTGATTGGTTGGTTGATTGATTGATGGATTGATTGACTGATGATTGGTTGGTTGATTGATGACTGATGATTGATTGATGATGATTGAATGATTGATTGTTGATTGATTGATTGATTGATTGATTGATTGATTGATTGATTGATTGATTCACTTTTTTTTTACTTTTCAAAACAAATACTTTATTCATTCACAAAATATACAGAGTTTATAAAAAAAACAAAGAAAACTAAAAAATTACATAAATAGGCAATTGATTGACTGATTGGTTGATGGATTGGTTGACTAATTGATTGGTTGATTGATTGGTTGACTAATTGATTGACTGATTGACTAATTGATTGACTGATTGATTGATTGATTGATTGATTGACTGATTGTTGACTAATTGGTTGACTGATTTGATTGTTGACTATATTGATTGATTGATTGATTGATTGATTGATTGATTGATTGATTGATTGATTGATTGATTGATTGATTGATTGATTGATTGATTGATTGATTGATTGATTGATTGATTGATTGATTGATTGATTGATTGAGATAAGAGTAACTTAATAACTTTTAGCGAAGCAGAGGTCAAAGTTGGAACAGAGTTTGGAGGACAAGATATTTCATGATGACAAAAAAGTGACCCTTTCTGTCTCTTAGTAGGTAGTCCCTTACAACATATCACTCACACCTCCAGGGAGATTTGTCTCTGGCTGAAAAGTCCTTAGATCAGAGATTTATGAGCTCTGAAAAAACGTTAATCTTTTATCTCTAGTTTGATTGCTCAGAGTGTTGAATGTTGTTGGCAGCTAGAAGTAAGGCTATTTATGATAAAGCACCAAGAATCTGCGGCTGTTTTTTGGTATCACTTTTTTGTGTAAATATTCCAACAAAAGAAATGTCTGAACAGGGGAAATCTTACCTGAGTGTCCCCTTGTGCTGGGGACATGGACAAGCTCAACTCCAACAAATCTCTCTTTAAATCAACCAATCATTAAAGCCTGTGCATGTTGAAATTTAGAAAAATTATTTTCCTTGCTACCCTCTGTGAAAATAACATTATCCCCTAGCCACTCTGTCCTTCCATCAACTGCATATTTAAAATGTGAAGATACAACTGAAGCCACTATTATAGTTAACGATCCCAATTATTCGGTCGCAGTCTTTCATTTAAGTGTTTTCTGCCAGCCTACATTTTAACGAGCAGTCATCACGTTGTGGTATGGACGTTATGCTGATATATATAAAATGATTTATGTTTAGTCTGTGCATTAATTGGAAGGCGACCAGTGCCAGTGGCTTGTGGTGCCGCCTTCCTCCGATGCCAAAGGCGATACATAGATTGTCAGAAAAGCAAGCGAGCCTAAGACTCTTTGGGTGCGTTCACACGAGTAGCTAACTTCGCTGCTAACTTCGCTGCTAACTTCACTGCTAACTTCGCTGCTAGCTAACAGTGGAAATTTTTGACCATGTGAACGCAAAAGTTAGCTGACTTGGATGCTAACTTTGAAATTTAAATAATCAATTCGCTGCGAACTTAGACAATTATAAGAAACTTAACTTTTGGGTTAAATGAGCTATTCTTCAAGCCAACCTGTACACTTTTTAAAGAAAACTACCAAGAGCCGCAGCACTCTGTGCTGGCTAACAGCGACCGTGCCCCATGTGAATGCAAGGTGAATTTTAGCTAAGTCGTTCTGTCAAGCAAACCCCCGCTGTGAATATTTAGCAGCGAAGTTAAAGGAACATTACAGAATTGGTTTTTGCTAACAAAACAGTTTGAGATCGATCGGCCATCTGGGTCACGAGAAAATAGTGAAAAACCGATTACACATTTGCATGAAATCATATAGGTTCAACAAACGAATAAAACGCTCACTGAGCAATAAACTCCAATAGGAAAATTAGTTTATTCATTTCTCATCAAACATGGCATTTCAGACAGAAATATTTCAAGGGATGTTTTCTACTATCATCATCATTAGACCGTGTAAGTTGTATGTAAATCTGTGATCAAAAGTATATTTTACAATTACCAATTCTGTAATGTTCCTTTAACTACTGTATGTACATACCCTTTGTTTGTAACTTCCCAGTGTATTTAGAGACATTTAAACACAGAGAGAATGGGAGTAAAACTAAGTTTTGATTGCCGGACAAACCACAAAACATCTACCAGAGACTTATGAGTGTGCAGCATGTCATGGCTGAGCAGTCTAGATCGTAGATGTCAAGTTCGGATGGTTCTGTCATCAGAGTGCTGGGTTCGGTCGTGACACTTCTGTTCTTTGGCAAGACACTTAACAATAATTAATTCTCATGACCTGCATGTAGGAGTAAACGGGTACCTGCGAGATTGTTGATGTGAATGATAAGCAACCGGTGCGCCAATTTGGCCACCGGTGCTGCATGTTCAAAGGAGTTGAGATGGTTTCAGGGATGCTTAAGGCCAAATGAAGAGTGGAAATAATTGTGTAAAGCACTTTGATACAGAGTTGAAAAACACCTACATGTATATGCTTATTTTTGGTATTTTTTTTTGCACAAAAAAAATTGTTAAAGGTCTGATATTTCGACTCTATCAGAGTTTTTCTTATTTTTAAATGAGGGTCTTTTTCTCTGTTAAAACACAAATATTTTTTATAGTTTCTACCAAAATGACCCTATAGCCACAAGCCTCTACTCAAGCATATTAATTTGTGTAGTGAGTAAAGGATATCAAGAGCTGGAGATACCAATCTCGCTTTGTTTGCCTAGAGTTTGAGAAATGTGACTTGAAGCACGGGAAAGCTATGTAGGGTAAGGTCTGTGTTCTTGGAATGCACTTTTGGCCTGCATTCTAATTTCTCGTTCCCTAAGATCACGGGTCAAGATATAATGGCCGTGTCAATCAGTGTGGCTGTAGGAATGGCCTAGTGACCTACATACATTAACAATAAATCCCAATACTTCAACTTTAAGCTGAGTGCAAATACCCAACAACTAATTGCCCAGTGACATCGCTTAATGAGAAGGTACAGGTCACAAAACTGCTGCAACCCATAGTCTTACTTTCTCTGAATCAAGATAAAGTGCAGCTATGGTTTTGTTTTCATATCTGCTGCTGCTGGTATGCTTAATATAACCTCTATGCGTAAAGAGGCTCCTGCATTATGCGCTATATAAGTGTCTTGTATTATTATTATCCTCTTTGAATCAACATATGGTAAAGCACTGCTAATGTACTGTATGCAATATATGCTGCCCCAAGTATGTTTACTGAGAAGGTACAGCACTGCTAATGTGTGCATAATATGCTGTCCCCGGTATGTTTACTGTCTTTGAATCAAGAGAAGGTACAGCACTGCTAATGTATGCAATATATGCGGCTCCCGGTATGTTTACTTTCTTTGAATCAAGAGAAGGTACAGCACTGCTAATGTGTGCATAATATGCTGCCCCCGGTATGTTTACTGTATTTGAATCAAGAGAAGGTACAGCACTGCTAATGTATGCAATATATGCGGCTCCCGGTATGTTTACTGTCTTTGAATCAAGAGAAGGTACAGCACTGCTAATGTATGCAATATATGCGGCTCCCGATATGTTTACTGTCTTTGAATCAAGAGAAGGTAAGCACTGCTAATGTATGCAATATATGCGGCTCCCGGTATGTTTACTGTCTTTGAATCAAGAGATGGTACAGCACTGCTAATGTATGCATAATATGCTGCCCCCAGTATGTTTACTGAGAAGGTACAGCACTGCTAATGTGTGCATAATATGCTGTCCCCGGTATGTTTACTGTCTTTGAATCAAGAGAAGGTACAGCTCTGCTAATGTATGCAATATATGCTGCCCCCAGTATGTTTACTGAGAAGGTACAGCACTGCTAATGTGTGCATAATATGCTGCTCCCGGTATGTTTACTGTCTTTGAATCAAGAGAAGGTACAGCACTGCTAATGTATGCAATATATGCAGCTCCCGGTATGTTTACTGTCTGTGATTCAAGAGAAGGTACAGCATTGGTAATAACGGTGGACTCGAACACCAACCAGGCTTGTTTATGATGTCCCGCGTACAAACTCCACTATTCATGAAGGCATGCCGTGTTCACTCATATGTAAACACCAATCAAACTCTCATTGACTTCCATCCAGTATTTTCATTATTTTGAGCAACTGTGAATCAAGAGAAGGTACAGCATTGGTAATAACGGTGGATTCGAACACCAACCAGGCTTGTTTATGATGTCCCGCGTACAAACTCCACTATTCATGAAGGCATGCCGTGTTCACTCATATGTAAACACCAATCAAACTCTCATTGACTTCCACCCAGTATTTTCATTATTTTGAGCAACTGTACCGTACTGAACAGGAAATTAAACACTCCCACAAACACAAGCGTACCGTCAATGAAACCGTGCCTTGATCCAACATTTCCACACTTTCAAACCAATATCAGTCAATTCCAATCAGTGGTCTTATTTCAGAGGCTTAATGAGACCGGGTCATGATTTCACATGAGTTTGTCATGGTTTCAGGAAACATTTTTTAATCTTTTATTCCTATCAAATAATCCAGTATGAGTGTGAAGTGAATGTATTCATAAGCCACAGGGGATAGAAAGTGGACTTATTTTGTCCCCAAACATTACGTGTAGATTTGTTGGTTAAATTTCTTGGAACACAATTTCCGATTGGTTATTAAGGATTTCTTGTAAAAACACTGAACTGTTTTAAAGGGACGGTACTCAAAAAATTACTGACCATAAAAACTTACTTGGTAAGAAGCACTGCAGCTGTTGATAATGCATATCATTTTGAGAAACAATTCCCTTCTAAGGAATGTGGTTTTTGAGAAAGGGATTCCAAAATATTTTTACATCTCAGAAATGTTTAGGTTTACAACGTGAACTGGAAGCTGATTCCACACCTTCTAGAGCCGACCACTTTAAATGCAACTTGAAACATCCTGCCTTTGAGCAACCTGTAGAATTACATGTAAAATAACTTCAAAACAGTTGTGGCGCTGGAATACACTTGCCATTCCCGGAACCAACAACTGTTAATATTGATTTTGTTGTTTATTTATGGAGGTTGTGCGTACTGTGCTTTTACCCAACGGCAAAGTATTTTAGCATATTGATCGGCCTGTGTTCCACTTCAATTTGATTTATCTCTGTGAGATGCATAAGATAGGGCAGCAGAACGCTAGGATTTTTCAATTACAGGCTAATAAGTGGTTCAGAGAGTTGTCACTTTTAGAAAATCGGGGGGAAATTATTCATCTCATCATCAATATCATCCAGCTGCGGTTTTGAATGATAAACTACACCAGCCTGCAGTAAGGATATCGGGTGGTACATCTTCACAGAACACACATGTAGTTAGTCCCGTGCACAATGGTCAAGTGGTTAGACTGCTGGACTTGCAATCACAAGGTTGTGGGTTCAAATCCGACCATGCTAACCGCTGATTTCACAATGACTAGAATAAGTATTGTCGTCTAGTTACTGAATCACAATTTATTGGATTGTGCAGTTTATAGTCATAGAGGTTAAACCAATGCTTGTATATGAGAGAGAGATTGGCTGTTGCCAGCTTGGTGTTTATGTTCCCTTGTGGGAGCTCTTCCAAGTTCGCTTGTTGGGAAGATCATATAAACAAATAAAAAGTAAAAAACAGTTGTGCCACCATACGAATCCGCGAAGTTGAATGGTTGGTGGACTCACTGGAAAATGTGCGAGGGCTTGATGCTTCAAAATATTTCCCTTACCTCTACATGCGGCATTTTAATAGGGTTACAGGCCTCGAACTTCATGTTCAAAAGGGCACGGCACTTTCCCAAAAATTAAGGGCACCCAATGAGGAAAATTTTAATTTGTATTGGAGGTTTTTAAGGGCACCGGCAGCAATTGCTGTGGTGGCAAAATTCGAGGCCTGGGGTTATCAAAAAGCGTACCTTAACAAATTTATATGACAAGTATAAAGCAAGGAATCGGTTAGAAATGGTATCAATCTTACCTTATATGTGAACATGTCAGTTCGTTTTTGTTTTGTTAAGTTAATTTTTCTGAAGTGTTATTTTTGGTACAAAATTTGTCTATAGAAAACAGAGGATTGGAATCAATATAACAGCTTGGAATGATCCTACCGTTCCAATGACACATTATTGCCATAGACTTATACATTGTACAGAGTACATAGAGCCAACTTTAAACACCTAGAAGGAATTTAAGACTATTTTGTTTTTGTACATAGATTTTTATTCCAAGCAGGCAACCACTCTCTGAAGAGCAAATACTCGTCTTCTTTGGACATGTTTACGTCATCCATTACATCCAAGCTGTGATGTCAAGCGCAGCGTTCTCCCTTAAACAGTGGCCCACTGGCCAACTGCTAGTCAAAACCTTGGGACCATAGTGTTAGCCAGAGGGGTGTCTGGGTGTTTTAAATTTGGACACCCTGTTTTATCTGTCATTCACATGTAAATGTATTGTAAGTGAACAATTTGGACACCCAGTTTTTTAAATTTCCAGCAAATTTGGACATCCTTTTACCAAATCCTGGCTAAAACCTTGCTTGGGACCAGTCCAAATTCTCACCAAGTGGTCCGGCTGGCTAGCTCAGTGTTGAAAAGCATCCTGTTTAGTATGTAGCGTATGGACTGGTGAAAAAGCTGATGGATTTGTGAAATCACAAGCTAACTGGGCCCGATGGCTAGTCACTGAAAAAGCTCAGGGAAAACCTGGAAACTGTGGATTTTTGTACATGTATGATAACTAAAATCTACAGCTTACAATCTATAGCATGTGACTTTGGATGGTACACATTTGTTTTGCAAAGAAAAACTTCATACAAAAAGTAACTTTTGTAGTTTTGATTTAATAAAAGAACACAATATTTGATAAGATTTAAACAAACGTACATACATGTATTTATTGAGGTTTGATTCAGAATATACTTTTTGTTCAGACTTTTTACAGAAAATTGTCTCTAGCAGTGTACAAACACTTGTAAAAACTCAAGAGGAATTTTTGAAAAGAAATATATACTTTACCGTGTAAATGTTCTTGTCTCGTCGTATACCTAAACCAGTCCGAACAAAATTTGTCTGCAATTTCACATTGTTGAGTATAAGCTTCCAATTAATGGTGTGTGGCCGTTGAGCGCAAATTTATGTTTACACTAAACTGTTAGTTGAAATAAATAGACCAGCTATGCAGTAGAGACCTGTCTCTTGACTCAAAGCCCGGTCGCTAAATGTCAACATTTCTCTCTCCCCACGGCTGATAGTCCACACTGAATAGGGGATATCCAACCTCAAACTTCAAATGGAACAACCCGCCGAAACTTATCAGTTGAACGGTGCCATGTAGCAGATTGTTCCATTTTTAAATAGGGATGTGTTGTCTGGAGGGGAATTCAGAGGATTCTATGTAATGCCACAAGTGCACAAGCCCAGTTTATATTTCAGTGAAAGTGAATGCTAAGCAATTTGTTTTAACGCAAACAATCAGTAGTTGCTTTTTCCAACTGTTAACCTATAACATAATAAACCATAACCTTATAACCGTTTGGTGGTAGGACTCTGATTTTTGTAAAATAACAGCTAAATCCTTCAAACTGTCTGTCTTTAACGAATCAACATTATGACACTGTTGTTGAAATTGAAATTGAATTTTTAATTCAAGTACTCTTCACATTGAGCGTTGTTTATCTCATTCAGCCAGTATGGGTATTGGTTTTGATGCAAACATATAAGGTTTGAAAACAAATTATTTTTCTCACCTATGATTTAAAGACACTGGACACTATTGGTAATTGTCAAAGACCAGTCTTCTCACTTGGTGTATCTCAACATATGGATAAAATAACAAACCTGTAAAAACTTGAGCTCATTTGGTCGTCGAAGTTGCGAGACAACTAGGAAAGAAAAAACACCCTTGTCACACGAAGTTGTGTGCTTTCAGATGGTTGATTTCGAGACATCAAATTCTAATTCTGAGGTCTCGAAATCAAATTCGTGGAAAATTACTTCTTTCTCAAAAACTATGTCACTTCAGAGGGAGCCGTTTCTCACAATGTTTTATACTGTCAACCTCTCCCCATAACTCGTTACCAAGTGAGGTTTTATGCTACTAATTATTTTGAGTAATTACCAACAATGTCCACTACCAATAGTGGTCCACAAATTAGCTTGTTATTGTATAATATTTCATGCCTTATTTAATACCCAATTGGAAGGTGGTTGGTACATTCCATCTGTACATAAATCTGAGATAAATTTTTTTCTGAGTTAATGAAAGGCACTTCCCATTTCAAAGTTGGTTCATTTTAAAGAATATTTTTTTAGTAAGCGGTTTTGAATTGAAACTGGTTGAAGACCACCGGCCCCTAATTTCTGTATCGATTGCTTGTGTTGACAGAGAGATGTTTATTTTGGAACGCTTAATACAAGTTGATTTATCTCCTCTTGACAAACAATGAAATTAATATTGATTTAGTTCATACTGGTTGGGATCAGCTGCTTCAAAAGCAAATTAATTTACATTATTATCGAAGCTGCCATTTTGAAAATAAAAGATGTAGAAGCATTTCTTTTTCGACCAATCAATTTTTGTGTGGGAAATTTGTGCAGAGTAGTTTATGTGACATACATGTATCCCAGTTTTATGTATTTTTGTATCCCTGGCCTGGTCAGACAGGTAGGGGCTTGACCAAAAGTGTGTGGGTTTTTTATTACCAGTAGTCACAATACAATAGACTGTGCAATTCTCGTGGGTCATTCAACATTGTGGGGAACCTTGGGTTCCCACGTACACTTAGGGAAACCTTGGGTCTTCAATTTCATTTTGGGGATCCTCACTGCGGGGAGCCTTGTGGCAAACCATGGGTGCCCACATACATTTTGGGAAACCTTGGGTCTTCAATTTCATTTTGGGTACCCTTTGGTTCCCACACACCTTGTGGGAAACCATGGGTGTCCACATACATTTTGGGGAAACCTTGGGTCCTCACATACATTTTGGGTACCCTTTGGTTCCCACACACCTTGTGGGGAACCTTGGATGCCCACATACATTTTGGGGAAACCTTCGGTCTTCAATTTCATTTTGGGGATCCTCACTGCGGGGAGCCTTGTGGCAAATCATGGGTGCCCACATACATTTTGGGGAAACCTTGGGTCCTCACATACATTTTGGGTACCCTTTGGTTCCCACACACCTTGTGGGAAACCATGGGTGTCCACATACATTTTGGGGAAACCTTGGGTCCTCACATACATTTTGGGTACCCTTTGGTTCCCACACACCTTGTGGGAAACCATGGGTGTCCACATACATTTTGGGGAAACCTTGGGTCCTCACATACATTTTGGGTACCCTTTGGTTCCCACACACCTTGTGGGGAACCATGGATGCCCACATACATTTTGGGGAAACCTTGGGTCCTCACATACATTTTGGGTACCCTTTGGTTCCCACACACCTTGTGGGGAACCATGGATGCCCACATACATTTTGGGGAAACCTTGGGTCCTCACATACATTTTGGGTACCCTTTGGTTCCCACACACCTTGTGGGGAACCATGGATGCCCAAATACATTTTGGGGAAACCTTGGGTCCTCACATACATTTTGGGTACCCTTTGGTTCCCACACACCTTGTGGGGAACCTTGGATGCCCACATACATTTTGGGGAAACCTTGGGTCCTCACATACATTTTGAGGACCCTTTGGTTCCTACATACATTGTGGGAAACCTTTGGTTCCCACATACATTTTAGGGAAACTTGGGTTTTCACACACATTTTGGGGAACCTTAGGTCCTCATGAATGTACATTTTGAGAACTTGAGGTGGGAGCCTTGGGTTCCCACGTATATTTCAATAGTTTGTGAAGAAAACAAAATTGCACACTTTAAACAGGTCCAAACATTCCGTTACGTATCAGATGTGCACAGTTTTTTGCCTCCACATCCACAGCATTGACCTCAATGCATTTAAAGTCTTTAGAATTGAAAGATATATGTCTAATACTGAATGATGTAATCCCTCAAGTTTGCATGAAGATCTTCGATAAAAAATCTTCAAACTCTTACACTTTTCTATTAAAAAAAAAAATGTTATTCAGCAATTTCATATTATTTCTTTTTAAAACTGTTTTTCAGATTTCACCAGCCGAACAGGTAATTCTTGCCGACATAACGAGAACATTCACAGCTCATGAGAAGTTCCAGAATGAAAGCGAAGGAGGACAAGACGCAATGTACAAAATCAGCAAGGTAGGTTCCAAACTGACTGTGTGTCAAGCAGGGTTCTTGCCCACAGTGGTCGGTGCCGGGAAAACCCGCCCGGCACTCAGGATTCCCCAACCACCACTGGCAGAATTTTCTGTTTCCGACCACCACACAATTTCAAAATATTTAAATTACACGTGCAATTTCCTTTTCGAAGGTTTTCAACGAAATGTAAAGTTGGGAATTCACCAGTAAAAATGGTATCCAAAGCCATTAATTTTGAGTACTTCTTTGATTTGAGTCTATTTATATGATCTACCGTGTAACTGATCCATCTCGCAATGGTTTCCAGGGAAGCTTTGTAAAGTCAGCCTAGAGCTTGTTACCATTATTTAATGCAAAGATGGACGTTCAATCACTTTATAAATAATGTCCATGACCCCAAGTTGAGACAGCACAGCGGACTTTGAAGGAGTTATCAAACGTCAAAACTAAATCAAAACAGTTTCAAATTAATTTTAAAAATTTGCAGGACAGTTCACTCTTGTTTACATCTCAAATCTTCATAGTTAATCGTGTTTTAGGGTCCCTCCTTTCCTTTCATAGGTCCATTTTGTGTAGTTGTCATGTCTCTTGCACGCGATTTTCATGGTCGTTGACCAATAACTGTCAAATCTGAAGCCGGTCAACTCATAATTGTGAAGAATGTCCCCCTGCAAATACACTAGGGAATTTGGAACAGAAACTTATTATTTGTGACTTCTCAGGGTCAAACCGATTTTAGAAGCAGTTGTGGAAATAAACAACTTCATACCTTCAGTTTCAATGGACTTATTATTTTTTTGCTGGATGAATTTATGATTGATTTGTGAATGTCAGATTTTTTTTTTTTATCCGAATTTCACAGCCACTTTCTGTTTATTTTCCTCTGGAATCTCTCAGGTTCAAAGAACTTCATTTTTTCTACCAACTTCCCCGGTGTATTTACAGGAGAATTTCCTGACAATTATGAGCTGACCGGCTTCAGATTTGACAGTTATTGGTCACTGATCATGAAAATCGCGTGCCCGTAGGGCTCAGAGAGCTGTCGGAGGAAAATAAACAGAAAGTGGCCGCCGCACTTTGGAGGAGAAAACTTCTCAAGGAAAACTGAAATGTTTTTTAATGGTCTTGTAATGTCAAGTGCCGTATCTGTCATGGCCTCGGCTGACCAACTCCAAATATTTACAGGTAGATGAAAAAAACAGGTCAATACCAGGTCAAGATTAATCCATCATTTGGAACGATTTAAGTGTCATCACTTAAGCATATTGGAGACCATCTGTCCAAAAATCTGTCCAAATTCCAGATTTATTTCTACTTCATCGTGAACATACATGTACATGCACACACGGGGAAATTTAAAACTGAATCCCACAGAGCTTTTTGTTCTTTCAGCGCATTATTTCTACTTGGAATCAACTCCCATTGGAGAACCCCTTCTCTTAAAGGAACATTACAGAATTGGTTTTTCTAACAAAACAGTTGCTGGCAGTGTAAGCACTTTATGTGATCCACCATATACATAAACTGACAAACCTGTGGAAGTTTGAGATCGATCGGCCATCTGGGTCACGAGAAAATAGTGAAAAACCGATTACACATTTGCATGAAATCATATAGATTCAACAAATGAATAAAACGCTCACTGAGCGATAAACTCCAATCGGAAAATCAGTTTATTCATTTCTCATCAAATGTGGCATTCCAGACAGACATATTTCAATGGATGTTTTCTACTATCATCATCATTAGACCGTGTAAGTTTTAAGTAAATCTGTGATCAAAAAGTATATTTTACAAGTTTTTTTTTTATCAATTCTGTAATGTTCCTTTAAGTGATAAATGTACTGGGTTCTTTTACGAGCATTACACAACACATGGGACCAACAGCATTATTTGTAGTCTGAAGAATGAAGCAACAATGGTACAGTGTCCTGCTTAAAGGCAGTAGATACTTTTGAAGAAATACATTACCATAAAAACTTACTTGGTAAGGAGCACCTGAGAGCTACTGATAGTAGAAAACATTGTGAGAAATGATTCCCCCTGAAGTAATGTCATTTTTGAGAAAGAGCCAACTTCTTACTAAAATATTTGAATCTGAGAAAGGCTTCAGGCATGAAGCCTTTCTCAGGCATTTGAAAGCACACAATTCTATGCAACAAGTTCATTATTTTCTTGGAACTTCTAAGACCAATTGAGCCCAAATTTCCAAAGGTTTGTTATTTTTTATGCTTATGTTGGGATACACTGAGTGAGGATACTGGTCTTGACAATTACCAAGTGCCTTTAAGGACGCAAGTGTCAAGACCGGGACTCCAACCCACGCTCTACTGATCAGAATATTAGAACTTGAGTCCAATGTGCTAGACTGCTCGGCCGCGACACGCCATCAAGTAAGCAGTAAGTTTTTTAAAAATGAGAAAGAGCCAACTTCTCACTAAAATATTTGAATCTGAGAAGCCTTTCTCAGGCATTTGAAAGCACACAATTCTATGCAACAAGGGTATTTATCTTCCATTATTTTCTTGCAACTCTGATGACCAATTGAGCCCAAATTTTCACAGGTTTGTTATAAGCTTGGGCGATATCGCTTTTTCTCAGCCACGATATATCGTCAAGAATATATCGCGATATTCGATATAATCGCGATTATTTTTTTATGACGTCAATTTACTACAAATCTCACGGTGTGAGTTTTGGCTATGATTGACCTAACATTTATATCGTTGTTCCAATCACCTATTCTTCGGGTTTTACTCTAAACCTATGGTATGAAAACCTGGGCCTATTACTTACACACATTTAATGTGTTAACTGCGCATGACAGACTGTTCTTTATGTGTGCATAGCTAATTAGATCACGCTACTCGCACGTCCGCAACACGCACGTGATATTGCAAGTGATAACACCCGTCTGTGTGAGACCGCCTGACCGCTAAGGCTTTGATGTTGGTTTTTTTCCAAAGACTAAACCCCGTCGGATCGGATCTGTTTGGGAACCTTGCGGTTGCGGTCTGTGACTTGCAACTCTTTGTTGCAGCAAATCGTCTCGAAAAGGAGATTTATTGTTGAAATATCGTCTCGACAAGGAGATTTATTGTTGCAAGATCGTCTCGGCTAGGAAATACATCGCGATACTTAACGATATCGCGATTTACCGATATCACGATTAAAAAAAACGTGACCCGATATCGTAATCGTTTCAGAACTAGTATCGCGATATTCAATAATATCGTGGTATCGCCCAAGCTTAGTTTGTTATTTAAATGTCTTTTAAAATTGTTTTTGTTTGTTTGATTTGTTTCTTGGCAGGCGTATTCAGTGTACGACTCGGAGGTGGGGTACTGTCAGGGATTGTCGTTTCTTGCCGCCGTTCTTTGGTTACACGTAAGTAAACTGGTCACCTTCGGCAAGAATGGATTCAGAATTTTACAGGAGGACTAACTCGAGGGAGTTTTACCTTCATATTGGTATCAATTCCTTGAGGATTTTCTTTGTCACTGGTTCTGATGGTCATTCAACATAATTTCTTGAGGCTATTGTTTGGGGGAGAGCCAGGAGGTTCAGGGAACTTCTAGGCCTCGGGAGACCTAGCCCTGCGAGAACCCGTTTACAGTAGATCCAGAAAGGTGGATCAGACCCGGATCTAATCCAGCAAGTGGATTAACAGCTAGTGTAAACGCAAAACAGCAGGATCAGACCCGGTTCAAGATCCTGCAATTTTAATCCACCTTTTGAGGAGGGTTGAACCCTGCAATTGGTGAATCAGATCCGGCACAGTGGATCCCAGAAACGAGTGTAAACGCAAAGGTGGATCAGACACCGCATTTCAATGTGGTCATTTCCAGTTTTGCTAGGAATGGCAGGCCTTTTTGCATGTGTTTCTATGTGTGACAGCTGTGATTAAAAGTGGGATCAGAGCTGGATCAGGCACTGGTGTAAACGCGAACACAAAGTCTTGATCTGTGGTCGTGATAAAAATGCTGGATCTCAATCCACCTTTCTGGATTAAGCGTAAACCCGGTGCTACCCCATCATCCATGGTTTCAAGTAACATCTTAACACGTTGACTGCCGGTCAAATAATCATAGGGCGTTCCCATTTGCCAAGTGTGGTGCGCATGCGCACATACCAAACTGGTACTATACACACACAAAAATGAACATACGCATTCTTAGGATGTATGTCCTCACCACTGCCAGAAGCATATTTGTTGCGTTCTCAGTGTATTTAAATAACAATACAAAGCCCTTTCATTCTCTACGAGTATACTCGTAGTGGCAGAATCCGTTTACACCTGTTACTACGAATATACTCGTAGGCGGCAGTCAACGTGTTAAATCCTCTTTTGTTGTACTCGACAGATGCCAGAAGAGCAGGCGTTTGCTGTCTTAACCAAGATCATGTATGATTACCACCTGCGAGATCTCTTCATGAACAGCTTTGTGGAACTACACGTCAAGTTCTATCAGCTTGAACGCCTCATGGAGGTGAGTGAAAATAAGGGCTCTGAGTGGAGATGAGCTTTGATTTTCCGTGGGGTTGCAAACTATCTGGTTTTAAAATCCATTGCAAAAGGAGCAGATCTGCCACTGTGACCATTTCCAGTGTCACCATAAAGGCAGAAGTTATGATTTCAAAACCTGTCATTTTTTCACCTACATGTTTTCGGGGTTGTTTTTTTTGCGTGACAAGTATCAAGGCTGGAACCCCTGGACTGACAGTCACACTATGAACAAGCAAAGTGAACAAAGTAAACTCTGGCATACATAGTTATTTAGGATTGGAGTGGATTTAATTATTGTAATAGTTAGTATTTCAAATAAATGTGTAAATATCAAACGGAAGTTTCAACCTCAGTTTTTGTGGGTGTGAATACCGAAAGTTGAATGTAGGAGAGGGGCAATCCTGGGGATGCAACAATGAATCATTTTAACAGATAATTTTTGTTTTTTTAGGACAACATTCCAGATTTGTTTTCCCACTTTGTGCACATTGGAATTGAAGCCCACATGTACGCTTCTCAGTGGTTCCTGACTCTGTACACAGCAAAATTCCCTCTCTATACGGTGTTCCACATCATGGATCTCTTCCTGATGGAGGTAAGATAAACTGAACTTCAATCTTGTACGGGTAACCTATCCCCCCCCCCCACACACACACTACATTACATCAAAGAGGGTCGTTTCTAACAATGTTTTATAACATCAGCAGCTCTCCAGTGTTATTTACCAAGTAAGTTTTTATGGTCATTAACTTGTGGAGTAATTACCAAAAGTACATTATGTACACCCTGCCTTTAAAGGAACATTACAGAATTAGTAAGAACAAAACTTGTAAAATATACTTTTTGATCACAGATTTACATAAAACTTACACGGTCTAATGATGATGATAGTATAAAACATCCCTTGAAATATTTCTGTCTGAAATGCCATATTTGATGAGAAATGAATAAACTAATTTTCCGATTGGAGTTTATCGCTCAGTGAGCGTTTTATTCATTTGTTGAATCTATATGATTTCATGCAAATGTGTAATCGGTTTTTCACTATTTTCTCGTGACCCAGATGGCCGATCGATCTCAAACTTCCACAGGGTTGTCAGATGGTGGATTACATAAAGTGCTTACACTGCCAGCAACTGTTTTGTTAGCAAAAACCAATTCTGTAATGTTCCTTTAAATGTGTACTGGAACATTTCAAGGGGCACCAAGGCAAAAAACACACAACAAATAGTTATAAAACTAAAAGGTATTATACATGATTGGTAGGGCCGAAAAAATAGTCACAGACAGTGTTCATGTTTTGTGTGATCAACCATTTACTTGAAATAACAAAACCTGTGAAAATTTGGGCTTGGTCGGCTGTGTGTGTCAGGAGAGAATAGTGAAAAACCATGCACAATTTTCAGCTTTTAAACACATTGTCCTTAATTTTGGTTGAAACAACCAAAATCAGCTGTTGCGTTGGTTATTTTTTAGGTTTACAGATACAGTTTTCTTTAATATGACCGTATTTCAGAGGAAAATATTTCACAGAAAAAAAAATTGTTCTAGTATGAACTTCATAATCAGTCAGCTTTCAGACTAAAATTAAATAAATGATTTTATCTTTACCAATCCTGTATAATACCTTTAACAGTATCAAAAATAAAACATGTTTTTCCCTACTTTGGTTATTGCATTTTAGTGGCAATTATAAATTAAAATTGCCCCAAATTATGCAAACACTAGTGATTAAAGGTTTCAATTTTCATTGGAAGTAGCTTTCTAGACTTTAAAACGGGTGATTTTTAAATCAGATAACAGTCTCCCATATCGTGGTTGATAATAGAAACAGGTTGCTACCCTAAATCACGACTTTAATTACTTCACCAACGAGGGCACTGTTTGCGTAAGTTGATAGTATCCCAGTAACGTACGAGTAGATCGCTCTTTCTCTCTCCGTTAATTCTCTCCCTCCGTATGCCTGTGATTTCTGTTCAATTTACCCTATACATGTATTTACTCTTCTTGTCCAATGGGGTCAAGTTTACTGATTGCCTGGAGTTCGAAGCATGAGACTCCAATCCAGTACCACCAAAGGTCCACTGCACTTATAGAGTTAATCAAATTACTTGGTTACTTTACACTGGATACTATTTCTTTAATGAGTATCTTCATTCATAATTGTTTTGGAACCTTCGTCAGATTCGGTCCGTTTGAAAGTGAGGCTATATTTTGCTTAGGTATGAAGAAGTTTGCCAGTCTGATGTCCGCTAGGGTCACCTGAATCCAATCTGCATAATTGAATAGCGCCACTATGCATGCGCCTGACAAATTGCTTTGTAACACAATTGAGTTAAAGAGAGCAAACCATCGTTGGAATTATTGGTTAAGTGAGTTAGGAACTGGAGAATGTTATGGATGTTTTAGATGCAACGGATCATGGAAGCTGATAAGGAACGGTTGAATTGAGAGTGAAGTTGACTGAATGAAATTGAGTGATGATGTCACATGTATGAATTATGTAGAAACCGTCAGATGAAGAAAGTGTTTAGTTCTGTAACGCTGTCTTTGAAAGTGCTGGAAGGTGAAAGTCTGACTAACAACTTCAGCATCTAATTGTACAGACCTTCCTCATGGGGTGGCCATTTTGGTCTGGTTTCCTGTACATACTACCCTGTGACAATAGCATTTCATATTAAGGAACCTGGCTGTTCTTCCTTCCAGCCTCAGTTTGGTTACACTGGATTGAATGGCAGAAAATAGGAACCAACTTTTTGTTAGTTAGTATTTAGCCCTTGGTTGTATTTTGAGTTGATATTTCATACAGCAAATGCATACCAAAGTATTAGTGTTGGTCCTCTCTCTAGGACCTGTACTAGTACTCTGTGTACTACTTATACTAGTACTCTTACTAGTTTTTTATTAGTGCTCTTTCTGGTACTTGTGCTAATACTCTTTCTAGTAAGTACTTGTACTAGTCCTCTTTATGTTATTTGCATAGTCCGCTTTCTATTACTTGCACTAGTCCTCTTTCTAGTACTTGCACTAGTCCTCTTTCTAGTACTTGCACTAGTCCTCTTTCTAGTACTTGCACTAGTCCTCTTTCTAGTACTTGTACTAGTCCTCTTTCTAGAACTTGCACCAGTCCTTTTTCTAGTACTTGCACCAGTCCTCTTTCTAGTACTTGCACTAGTCCTTTTTCTAGTACTTGCACTAGTCCTCTTTCTAGTACTTGCACTAGTCCTCTTTCTAGTACTTGCACCAGTCCTCTTTCTATTACTTGCACTAGTCCTCTTTCTAGTACTTGCACTAGTCCTCTTTCTAGTACTTGCACTAGTCCTCTTTCTAGTACTTGCACTAGTCCTCTTTCTAGTACTTGTACTAGTCCTCTTTCTAGAACTTGCACCAGTCCTTTTTCTAGTACTTGCACCAGTCCTTTTTCTAGTACTTGCACTAGTCCTCTTTCTAGTACTTGCACTAGTCCTCTTTCTAGTACTTGTACTAGTCCTCTTTCTAGAACTTGCACTAGTCCTCTTTCTAGTACTTGCACCAGTCCTTTTTCGAGTACTTGAACTAGTCCTTTCTTGAGTACTTAACTAGTCCTTTCTTGTACTTGTGTTAGTTCTTTTTCGAATACTTGTACTAATACTCTTTATTTAACTTGTACTAGTCCTCTTTTTATTGTACCAGTCCTCTTTCTAGTACTCTTTCTAGGACTTGTAATAGAAATACCCTTTCTCACACTTGTGCTAGTACATGTACTCATTTTATACCAGTTTTCAACTCCTTGAAATTACTCAGCTATGAGCGAACAAATTATTGTTGAAGGCAAACATGAACCAAATCTTCTGCTTGTTTGTCTGCCTTCTCAGTTGTCTTGCAGATAAATTTCAGCAATGACGTCAGACCACCATACTATTGAGAATTTAACCAGTTGCACTATATTACTCTCTACACACTAATTTAATCACATTTTATTTCTGATTCTGTTTTTTCAGGGTATGCCTATCGTGTTCAACATAGCTGTAGCACTGCTCAAAGTAAGTCAAACCCATCAATCAATTATTACAGTCTATTTGCCGTTTAATTTTTCATTCCCTCTCGTAAATTTACACAGAACACTTTATTTCACACTCTGTGGAGACATTTCCTGTTGTGCTTGTAATGAGATTGCTGAATGTAAACAAACGAGGTCAACTTCATGGTCGTGCTTACCACAGAATTCTGCACTTACGGCGCCCTCTAAAGCGTTTTGGTTGTTCTGGCCATAAGTGCTGAGCCGAGCCATAAAATTGGGCCCTGTAGAAATGCTTAAAATGTCTGTTTAAATGTCTGTAAGTTTTCTTTTAAAATTAAAAAAATAAAGATCTTTTATCAAGATTTGTTTAATTTTTTTTTCCGATTTTAAAGCTCTGAACTTTTTTTATTGTGGCAAACAATATTATGAATGAAGTGTTAGGTTTTATCTGTAGCTTTGTCGCTTTAAACAAAATCATTTTTAATTTGTTTTAAATTGTTAACTTGTTTTTCTTTTGTAATTTGTTTTTCTTTTGTTATGTGTTTTTCTTTTGTAATTTGTTTTTCTTTTGTTATGTGTTTTTCTTTTTTAATATCTTTTTCTTTTTTAGAATTGTTTGTTTGTTTTTTGGTGTTTTTTTTTCTTCTAATTTCTTTTTCTTTTTTAAATTGCTTTTCTTTTTTAGTTTGTTTTCTTTTAACATTTGTTTAGCCCTTGTACCAGCTATTTATTAACGCTAACTCCTCGGAGTGATGTACTAGGATCCTTCCACCCTCTAACAAAAATCCAACACTACACATTAACTCACTGCCCAAACTGTTGGACTCTGACTATGGTGGTATGCCTGATCCCACGTAAGTCATTTTACTAGTGCAGTCCTCAGCCAAACAGAGTCAAACAAAACATTTCAGATTTTGAAGGTGTTTGGGGTTGATAGGGTTAAAGATCCCCCCTCCCAAAGGAAACATACCTTCATAATCCTTAAAGGGAGGGTATACCTTTGGTAATTACTCCAAAATATTAATGACCATAGAAACTTACTTGGTAAGAAGCACTGCAACTGTTGATAATATATTTCAGTATGAGAAACACTTCCCTTCATAGGAATGTGGTTTTGGAGAGAGGGATTCAAAAGCATTTCAATCTGAGAAATGTTTCTGCATGAAACGTTTCTCAGATTGTGTATTCAAATTACGGATTATTAATTCCTGCTTGGACATAACCGCTCCAGAGTTTCGGCGGTATCTCAAAAACGCTACGACCATTCCAACTTAAATTTTCACAGGTTATGATTATTGTGTATAATTATTTACTTTTATATTGGATTAAAACAATCAAACGGTTGTTCTGTTGTGCAAAACCCAAAGGTATACTTGGCCTTTAGCAAACAAGATTTTTACAACTGATACTGTACTTGCCCTTTAATGAACAACGTATCTAGAGCTTAGTTTATTATTGACAATCATAGAGTTAATCTGCTCCCAAAAATGGAGATTCAAAAAAAAAAAATACTTCTGTAACAAAACATGATTTCTACTACTTGTGTTTTACTTGCCCTTTAATGGACAACACATCTTAGTTTATTATAGACAATCCTAAAGATATCCTTGTTCCATGTACATCTTGAGCGCTTTATTCTAGGAGCCCATTGTGTAGGAAATGTATCCCTTCCTGTTCTCAGTGAGTAAGCATCAAGTGATTCAAAAAAATGAACCGCAAGTCTCTGAGACTCCTTGGTCCTGACTGGAAAAAAAGTACATCACTTTGTTTATGTAAGGGGGCTTGTCTGTAACCGTTAGCAGGCACACCGTTAAAAATTGCTGTGTTAAACTAGTCAAATACGTTGATGTTGTGAAGTATTGGTAATTCTTTATGGTAAGTGTCAGACTGAGCAGGGCTAAATTTCATGGCTCTGCTTACTGCGGAATTCTGCGCTTACGGCCCATAGAACTGTGTGCTTTACAGCCCAGAGTTCCGCAGTAAGCACGCCATGAAGTTAGACCCATGTCTCGAGCGCATTCAAACATTTTTGGGGAATGTTGGATTTCCCAGGTACATTGCTTTAATGTGCAAAGGAAGCAAAAGTAGGCATTTTTGTGTTCAAATATCCTTTTCATAAGTTTGCAAGACAATCATGGCTCTGCTTACCGCCGAACTCTGCGCTTGCAATCGCCATTCTCCACTTACTGTTTGAGTGCCAAATTTCTGCGCTAGCTGTGTAAGCAAAGAATGCCTAGTAACCATGCGCACAGGCAGCAATTCCCTGCTAACCTGTGAAATACTCTTGACGTAAGCGCGGTTCTTTGCTTACGGTAAGCAGAGCCATGAAATCGGGCCCTGTTTTTGAGTTGGTTTATGATACTGTATTGTTCGCTGTACAAAGTGTTGCAGGTGGTATCATACCTGAGTGTCATTGGACAAGTCCTGCGTGTATTTGAACATTTTGGGGAACCTCTCAGGTCCCCCCCTTGTACATGTGCTTTACTTCAGTGTAGAATGGAACCAAAAACATGCACTCTTAACGTTTCCAAATGCTTGAAGGCTTGGAAAGTATAGACCGTGTAACCAGTGACATCACATATTAACAAAAGAGCCACAGAGACTGGACTTCCTGCAGGCAGGATTTGTACACAGCTCAATGGAAGAAAACATTAAAACTTATATTCTATGGAGGTTGCACTGTCTGATTTGTAACAATTTTTGGTATGAGAAAAGGGGCGCATCTCTTGAATTTAAGTGAAATTATGACACAAAATGTAGAATTCCAAATATGACCAGTGTAATATCTCCCCTGTTAGAAAGGCACTGGAATGTACAATGTCACTTTTTTTGTAAGCAAAGGTTACATTGGTTTATATATAAAATGGTAATTTTGATTTTATATTTATTTGAATCCACTATGGCTAGTCCGAACAAAAACAAATGATTTCAGTGGACAATTTGTAATTTCATATCAACCACTACAGGTAGAGGTCAAACCTGCTCAGATCCTTCAACCTTCCTCAGAAGGAATATCTCAACAAACTTTAAAAAAAAAACAATTTGTAACTGATTTTTTTCAGGCCGCCAAGAAGGAGTTACTCGGGCAAGATTTTGAAGGTGTATTGAAGTACTTCCGGGTAACTTTACCCAAACGCTACCGGACTGAAGAAAGCGCTCAAGAGCTCATGCAGACAGCACTTAGTACAAAGGTGAGGGTGGAGATTGTGATGGTAGATGGTTGGGGGGTGAAACCTATCTTTGTATTGTAGCCCAGGGCTCGATTTCACAAAGAGTTCAGACTAATCGTAACTGCAATTCCATCGCAGTTGCTTAGCAAAGAGTGATGTCACAATACAAATCACTATGGTAATACTGATAACTCATCTTAAGATGAATCTTTAGTGCTTTGTGAAATCGACCCCTGGGTGCTTCTGTTCGACTTCTGCATTTTTAACTCAAATTTGTATTCTGCTGATGTGTCGATTGTTCAATAAGTGTAGCCCATTCTCCTTTTAAAGTTGCGTGACCCAATTTTCACCAAAATGATTTTTTGGGGTCGAGGACAGAATTTTCTCTGAACGAATTTTGACAGATGATGCTGTTTCAAAACAAGAAACATAACAAACTTTTGCATATGCCACGAACAGAGCACAAAATGAAGAATGTGAGATAATGTCGAGATCCCAACAATAGACAAAATTTAGTTTCTAATTGACTACCACTTTATCAATGGCAGATTTTTTAAATGAAAGCTTATAACTTTCTTGGATCTTTAAAATGTTCAGGGATCTGCCCAGGATTTCTTTAGTGGTGGAAAAATGTTTCCCTGGAAACTACTGCAAGATGGATTAGTTACACGGTAGATCATATAAATAGACTCAAACCAAAGAAGTACTCAAAGTTAATGGCCTTGGATACCATTTTTACTGGTAAATACCCACTTTTAAATTTCGTTGAAAACCTTCGAAAGGAAATTGTAAGTTTAGTTTAGTTTAAACTCTGGAAAATGTTTCCACTGTGGGCAGAACCCTGAATGTTAATTTATATTTTAAAATCTAAAATCAGTCAAAAATCGGACCTAGCATCTTTAAATTATTTTTTGCAAAATCCAACAATCCTTTGGCGGGACTTAACCCCGTTTTCCTTTATTCTCAATAAAATATCTTATCTTTTTATACTGAAGTATCCAATCATTGTTTGCATATTGTCTGAGGGCCTTTCTCTACATAGCCCTTCAACTGTTTAATGTTTATATACACTCAACAAAGAGTAGCAAATATTTGATATTTGCTCTGTGGCCATACACAATGATTGAGAGCGTATTTATTAACGAACTGCACAGTTCCTGATATGCAAACAATGGCAATTTTATCAATTTCTTTAAAAGTGGTAAAAAGAAGAAAAATTGCAACTCATTGTGTGTGGAATTTTGATAATTTCAGATTATAATTTTTTGTTTTATTTTTTTTATAATTTCAGTTTAAGTTAAAGGAACCTTACAGAATTGGTTTTTGCTAAAAAAACAGTTGCTGGCAGTGTAAGCACTTTATGTAATCCACCATATACATAAACTGACAAACCTGTAGAAGTTTGAGATCGTTCGGCCATCTGGGTCACGAGAAAATAGTGAAAAACCAATTACACATTTGCATGAAATCATATAGATTCAACAAATGAATAAAACGCTCACTGAGCGATAAACTCCAATCGGAAAATTAGTTTATTCATTTCTCATCAAATATGGCATTTCAGACAGAAATATTTCAAGGGATGTTTTGTCGTCATCATCATCATCATTAGACCGTGTAAGTTTTGTGTAAATCTGTGATCAAAAGTATATTTTACAAGTTTTGTTCTTACCAATTCTGTAATGTTCCTTTAAATAAGAATTGTCTTTCTTTGTATTCATTTATTTATGTGAATCTTTGTTTAAAATGACAACCTCCACCTATTTACCTCATGACTTCATTCAAATGATTCCCTCTCATCTCCAGATCAGTAACCGTAAACTGAAGAAATACGAGAAGGAGTTTTATGCAATGAGGGAAGACGAGGACAGAGAAGACCCTCTGGAGAGAATTGAAGTAAGATCCTGATTCCCTCAATTGTTGGTCCTCCGTTGTGAACGCTGAAGGAAGTCTGCCTCTATCCCCCCTTCCCAAAGCCTCCCCCATCTAACATTAAAGAAGGCCACACCTTGTCACCTTTCTCCAAACCTCCTTTGGTGTATTTAAGTAACTCCTCTCTCTCTAAACCTACTCTCCAGCGTTCAGTTAAAGTCATTCCTGTCTCCTTTCAATGGCTGCCCCTGTGGCAGGAGATTCAGTTCCCCAGAGATTCAGTCCCCCAGAGATTCAATCCCCCAGAGATTCAGTCTCCCTGGAGAATCAGTCTCCCTGGAGATTCAGTCTCCCTGGAGATTCAGTCTCCCTGGAGATTCTGTCCCCCCAGAGATTCAGTCCTGCCTGGAGATTCAGTCCCCCCGGAGATTCAGTCCCCCCGGAGATTCAGTCCCCCAGAATTTCAGTCGCCCCGGAGATTCAGTCCCCCTGGAGATTCTGGTGTCATCCCCCCCCCACATTATGAATTGTGTAAAAACTTTGTATGATATCGCCCTCTTTTGAATCAGGCAATGAAAGGCAGTGATTTTTTCTGAATGAATTATTTATCTGACTTTTTCTTTCACACAGAGAGAGAATAAACAACTCATGCATGCCAACATTCGTCTGGAACAAGAGAATGACGAGTTAGCCAGAGAACTTATTGTCCATAGATTAGCCATGGAGAAACAATTAGATAAGGTAGGATACTAGACTTTACAAACCGAGTAGTCTGGCCCCTTTTATTGGTTGAATTCTATAATCATTGTTGAACACATGGTATCTGACAAAAAACAAGAAGCCATGATAGTGTTCTATGGCTGTTTTTGAAACCACTGTTTCCGGCTTGGGCTCCGGCTTGGGCTCCGGCTTGGGCTCCGGCTTGGGCTTTGTCAGTTATTTTGAAAATGTGTGCTTTCAGTTTGGAGCTTCCCAACAGTTGGTTGGAGCTTAAGCCCAAGCCCAAGCCAAAGCCTTGGTTTTGAAAATAGTCTATAGATTATGGTCAGCTGCACAAGGTTGCATTGTCCACTAGTAAATTTTTTAGGGGGGGTTAGAGGTGGGGATGTTAACAAAAAGCAACTCTAAAGAAAATCATTGTCAAGACAAATACTTGAAATTCGCCAATGGGGATCTTATCTCACCTTTTTTCGAAATTTTATAAAACTGGAATGACCAGTCCCAAAGTAAGTATTGTGTCAAATTGATTTTATTTCTACTTAAATGAACCAACAGGAGAGAGATCGTGCTGATGAACTGGACAGAGACCTCAAGGCCATCAAACTCCAACTCTTAGATACTGAAGAAGAAAATAAACACCTCGAATCGGAGACAACACAGGTTAGTGGTTTGCTGCAGAGACTCTGAATTAGAATGGTATAAACAATGATGGCATCGTCCACACAACATCTTGTAAAGTTTCAAACTATTTATACTTCTTTTGATTGATTGGTTACAGATCAAAGAGATGTACCGGACCGGGATGGAGAAATCTGAGTCAGACTCCAAAAGGAATTCTACCATCATTGCGGACTATAAACAAATTTGCTCACAACTCAGTGAACGTCTTGAGAAACAACAGACAGCAGCTCGGGAAGAAATGGCAAGACTCAGGGTGAGGAAATAGGACGAGGAACTCAATTTCAATTTGAGTTGTTCACTTGTAGCACATTTTGACAAAAATCTCTTTACCAAAGTGTTTGGTCCTATTTATAAAGAGGGTGTCGTGGCTGAGTGGTTTAGAGCATCGGATTCAAGTTCTGGTGGTTAAGTCATCGGGGTGTGGGTTCGAATCCGGGTCATGACACTTGTGTCCTTGAGCAAGATGCTTTACTGTAGTTGCTTCTCTACACCTAGGGGTATAAATGGGTACCTGCGAGGGTAGGGGTTGATATTATTTTTGAGAAAGATTACAGAAATGTTATTGGCCCAATGACAAGGACACTAATGTAAAGTGCATTAATACGTTATTGTAAAATGCAATATATAAGAACTAGTTATCGTTATTATTATTTTTAAAGAGCTGAGATTAATTTTGAGATGTGTCGGCTGATGAATCTTGAGCTCTAAAGAGAAATGTGATTTGAAAATTTCTCTCTAGATGAATTTTAGAATCGGGTCCTCTGGTCTGTGGGAATGTCGTTCTTCTTTCCATCCACCTTTAAGATGACCGATTTCACCCCTGTGTTTATTTCATCAGCGGAGGTTACAGTCTTGTGAGCAGTGTGCCAATCTTATTAATGAGGATGGTAAACTTAACCAGTCTACCGATGTAATCAGAGCCAATGAGGAAGAAGAACAAGAACCTGAATTAGTTGTTGCAGAACAGCAGGTAAGAGCTGGAGGGACTTTGACCATGTCTATGGTTGTAAGCATTCTCTAGGGCTTTTACTTAATCTCGGTTTAGGCTCCGTCTATGGGCTCCGTTTGATGTTTGAAACACTGTGCAAAATGTACGCCGCTCCAAAATTGATGGCGGAGCCCAAGAGCCAGAGCCCAAGCCCAATTGGAAAAGGCCCTATGGAGACCTACAGAAGAGAGGTAGCAGGACTGGACCATGTCTATGGTAGTAATCATTCTCTAGACTGCCTGAATGCTGAAGAACAAATAAAGAGAGGTATAGAGGGACTTGTATCATGTCTATTGCAGTGAATATTTTCTGTGTTATTACTTGTATGAGGTGATAGCAGGAGGGACTTAAACCATGTCTATAGTAGACAGTGTCTGATGTTCGAATTGGCAGTTACAACTACGGCTATGGCTGGATCGTCGCGTCATCATGCACTGAAGTACAGGACATCCTTAACAACACCCTTAGCAACGCTTGTAGCCAAAGCTTTAGCCGCCAGTTCGGATACGGCTGTAGTCTGGTCCATTCTATGTTACATTTGGTTTGCAATTATAGACAGTGGAAGTCTTGTTCATATTTGAGCATTTTTGCGATTCTTGGGTCCCACTCCCATTGCTCTAATGTGTGAAGGAAACAAAATGGCGCACTTTACCTACAGTGCGAGAATGAGAAATGAGGGTCTTTTCATCTGACCAAAGTCTTCACTTTATAAGGTCATAAAAGTCATATCTACTCATTACTAAGAGCTCAGTCTGTAACATTCTGGGCTTAATCATATCATGTTGTCTTAACTCATCAAACATAATGTCTAAGACTGCATGAGTAATTAATGCATATGGCAATTCCTAGTTCCAATACAGCTTAAAGGAGCTGTCACAGGAGGCGCTATACAGTTGATCATAACACTAAATCACATGGACTTTTCAAACATAATGTCTAAGACTGCATGAGTAATTAATGGAATATGGCAATTCCTAGTTCCAATACAGCTTAAAGGAGCTGTCACAGGAGGGCGCTATACAAGTTGATCATAACACTAAATCACAATGGACTTTTCAGTGATCAATTCTTGAGACATTCTGAGATGATTTCTTTGTTTTCTCCTCCATCAGATTCGTGAGCTTGAGCTCGAGTTAGCTCAGACCAAACTACAACTCGTTGAGTCACAGTGTCAAGTTCAAGATCTTGAGCACAAACTCAACTCGCAATGACTGACCTCCATTCCTCCAAGAATAACAGCTGGCTCCAGAAGACGTTCTCCTCGCTTAAAGATGCCACGGTTACCAAGAAAGAATAGCAGCACCATCTTGAAGACAGTTTGTCGCTGTTGGTTGCTCATAATTAAATTTTAAATTTTAAGATGATACTAAAATAAACCATTTTGGCCACATATAAATAACAAAACATGCTTTCATTGCCAATTGAAAAAAAAACTATTTGTCACAGTAGTCAGTAAAAAAACTTGCATTGCCATGGTGATCACAAAATTTTAGATTTCCAAATATTGCTCTGTATATTGAATTAAGTTTTGTGCAGATTCTTGTCACCAGCCAAAAGGCCAACCGATCCAAGCCTAATTTTGTTATCATTGCTAAGCAGAAAAAGTATTATTTGCCTAGCAAAAATGAGATGTTAAGCTGTTTTTCATAAGCAAAATTCTCTTGTGGTCCGGCATTTGTATAGCAGCTCTATGTGATATATTTATAAAATGGTGATAATGATTGTAAAGGAAGGAAACAGCAATAGCTCGTCATGAAATCAGTTTTGAGAGTGAAATATGTTGTTTCCACAAATTAGACTTTTATGGTAATGTCTTTGCCCAAAACCGTCAGCATTTCAGTGACTTCAGTTTCCTAAGTTATTGTATTTTTCCAAAATAATGTAAAAGTATGACCGGTGGCCAGAGATTGTGTAGGCAATTAGTGAGCGTAGCTTTGTTGTACACAGCAGGGCCCAATGACATGAAGCTGCTTACCAAGTAATTCTGCACTGAGGGCGCTCTGTAAAATGCGTGTTTCTAACGGCCAAGAGGGGTTCGTAAGCGCAGAATTTTGGAGTAGCAGCACCAGGATATTGGCCGTGGATCCATTGTATTATACACCGTAATTGAGCTAATTTACAACGATTCGTTTATAATCTGTACATAGGTAGGCCTAGTCTTATTTAATGAACCTCGAAGATTCTTTTGTAAATTAAAAATGTGAGATGGTGGTATATCATGCGCATTCCTGGGAAACTTTTGAAAGAATTAATAAATGTGCTGAGAAGTTTTTATATCATGCTCTAGGTAGATAATCATCAAGGCATTGATCCAAACCGAATGGGACCAAGTTCCATAAAGCTGCTCATGCTCAATAAAAATCCCTCTTGGACAAAGAGGCAGTGAACCAGTCACAAAAAGTGCACATAAACATGGTAGTTTGGCTGGTAACTTTATCTCTAGCAAGTAATAAAACTTGTGGGTACAACCATTGAGTGTAAATCTCTTTTGGGATGAGGAGTGTTGGCTCTGAGAAGGCTGTTGGTATGGTCTCATCGTTTCAAACAGTGCTCTCTGGCTCATCGTTAAACTTTTTCTCCAGTAAGAAAAGTTGTCTTGGGGTTCTTGAGCAGCTTCATGAAGTTGTCCTTTGTTAAAACAGATATCTTCTGCTTTCGTCAAAAATGGTTCAAAGAAATACATTGAATCCTTCACAGCTTTTATAAAGCGGCTTATGTTCTTAATAAGTTGTATTGATGCGTACACAGACATGTACTCAATAAGCACATGCATCTCCTAGCTTCCTAACAAGGCAGCAGAGTACCAGCTAGTATTTATGTTTTTTTTTGTATGCTTCTGTAGCTGTTAAAGGAACATTACAGAATTGGTTTTGGCTAACAAAACAGTTGCTGGCAGTGTAAGCACTTTATGTAATCCACCATATACATAAACTGACAAACCTGTAGAAGTTTGAGATCGATCAGCCATCTGGGTCACGGGAAAATAGTGAAAAACCGATTACACATTTGCATGAAATCATATAGATTCAACAAATGAATAATACGCTCACTGAGCGATAAACTCCAATCGGAAAATTAGTTTATTCATTTCTCATCAAATATGGCATTTCAGACAAAATATTCCAAGGGATGTTTTCTACTATCATCATCATCAGACCGTGTAAGTTTTATGTAAATCTGTGATCAAAAAGTATATTTTACAAGTTTTGTTCTTACCATTCTGTAATGTTCCTTTAACCAGGAATGAATCTAGAGTAAGGCTGCATCTGAATCAAGCAGCTTTGGCTACGGCTATGGCCTTTGGCTATGGCTTAGGCCTTTGGCTACGGCTATGGCCTTTAGCTACAACTATGGCCTTTGGCTATGGCCTTTGGCTACGGCTATGTCCTTTTGGTATGGCCTTTGGCTACGGCTATGGCCTTTGGCTACAGCTTTTGGTGCAGTGGCAACGTTGGAGGAAACGTCTTTTCAGCACTCCGGCCATACCCATTGCCTTAGCTGTTAAATTGGAAATGGAGTAGAATTGGTGACTACATCAGCTACGGCTACGACTGTTGCTAAGGTGTTGCTAAGGATGTACTATACTTTGGCGCATTATGATGCGGAAATCTAGCCGTAGCCGTAGTTGTTGACGCCAATTCGGACACGGCCTAAGTGTTTTCTGAAATGACAACTATGGCCATTTTGAGTCTTTATCTGCCCACACTTAAATTTGGGTGTTTTAGACATGGCTTATGGCTGCAGCTAAAAAACAAAAGCTTTGGCTATGGATATGGCTAGTCACTGCTATATTTCAGCCTTGCTGGTAAAACAGCCACAGCCACAGCCAAGTCATCCAATTTAGACAAACCTAAATATTTGTCTAACTCCAACGGCTTTTGCTGATGCTACTGCTTGCACACTGCATGCTTCCACTTTTGCTCCTACATAGGAGAGTCTTATAAATTATGTTCTATTTAATCAATATTCACATCATTGAATGAGAGGAAATAAGTTTTCCTTAACGTTTTTTTTTTTTAAGGGAAGTCTATGGAGACTGATTTGTATATATTGTGTATATACACCATGCTAGAGATGCTAAAATGTAAATGTAAAGTCTGGTTACCAGATTGAGATTCATAGAGTTGCTTAGCATAAAATATTTGCTAAGCAAAAAGTAGCGAGGTACCAGTCACAAGCACTATATGTCACATTGTTACTTGGCTGGTAACAAGGTCTTTAACCAAGAATAGAATTTGTGCATTAATGCCATCAAGTTGCCATCTTAGAGGTAAACCGATAATGAAACAAGGGAAATGCACGGATTTGCCAATAAGCAACCTCCTTTTGGGCTCTAGGTGAGGGCGCCCTACTCAAATGATGTCATGTGCATAAGGTCTATTCAATCTTAGCACATCTAACGAATCGTTCAATCTAAGCACAGCTAACGAATCGTTGAGCAGGCCAATTTAACTAAACTGTAGGTGAGGGCGCCCTACTCAAAATAATGGTGTCATGTGCATAAGGTCTATTCAATCTAAGCACATCTAACGAACGTTCAATCTAGCACAGCTAACGAATCGTAGCAGGCCATTTAACTAAACTGTAGGTGAGGGCGCCCTACTCAAATGGTGTCATGTGCATAAGGTCTATCCAATCTAAGCAACTACAAATGTTGAGCAGGCAATTCATACAGCTGTGAAACACAAAATAGTTGCTAAGTACAAAAGCTTAAGTTGCAGAAAGTGTTTACAGCCAAACTACTGTGTAAATTACATTACTGTGTCTTGTTCCAAAACAAGTTATTAGCAATATTGCTGCTTACCATCTTGATGAAATATGGCCGAGGTATAAATAACCAATTCCTGCTTACCAAAAACTTTTTCGTATTGTTTTGAGCTTGGCAGCTCAGCAATGTGGCTGTTGTATGAACAGAAACGTTGCATCTTGAGTACTTGTCAAAGATAGTGTTTGATGGCTAACTATTGGATTCTCTGCACCCATACCCTGCCCAAATAAATCTAGTATTTCAATGGGGGTAATGCCAAATGTTGGCTCAAGATATGCATGGCAATTGTGTATAGTAGGTAGAATTAGTGCTATGGTTCGGACTTCAGGCTAGATTGTGAAACTATCACCAATTAGGTCAACATTGATGACTTAACATGTTTATGATCAGGAAAAAGTCGCTCAACTCAAAAGACGAGTTAGAAACCGATCTGACGTTCCTGTAGATGTCTTTATTTAAAACCTAATACAATTATATATGTATGCGTTCTTGATCACGGTGAAACCAGTACAGAATCTGAGAAATGAAAAAAACATAAAGGAAATAATATGGCAGTGTTTTACTAAATGTTTTACTAAATTTTGTTTTTATTTATTTATTTATTTATTTACTTGTTTATGTATTTTTTTACTTGTTTATTTATTTATTTGTCTGTGTATTTTGTTATTTCCTTTTTTTTAAATTTATTTACCAACTTTTTTATTTATTGACTGATTGGTTTATTTTTGATTGATTGACTGATTGATTGATTGATTGACTGATCGATTGATTGATTGAATGATCAATTGATTGGCTGATTGATTGATTTTATTATTATTCATTATTTAGGTTTAATTGTTTCCTATCAAATTCTCTGCTGTCCTTCCCCTGAATTGGGAAGAGCCTGATGAATTCAGTACTTCATAGCTGTACAAAACTTGCTGTACTAAAGTTGAGCATTGAATTTCCAGAGGACTCTTTGCAGATGTAAACCGTTTTATTTGAGCTCACAGATGGATTCTACAATCATTCTGTGTATTTTCAGTCAGGATTTCGGTTAAGTTCATCATCCCTCGTGTGCTTGGAAGAGGGTAGGGTATCTTAAGACGTTTCCAGTTATATCTGCTTCTCCCAAATTAAGATTGGGAATTGATATTTTCTCTAGGAACAAGGCATATTAGTAGTGTGTGGCGTCTCTATGGAATTATGTAGGTCATCATTGTAATTGTTAGCTCTTACTTGTATTTATGTTTCTGTACATTTGTGTAATAAAAGGTCAATGCAATAAATAAAAAAATCAAACGACAAATAATGACCAGTTTGAGTTGAGCTTTTTGTTTGGTTTTAACTTTTTTGTTATTTATACAATATTATTAACCTCTATGGAATCATCTTATTCACTGAAAATATCAATTTTGGTATTGTACAGCTTGTATATCTACAATACAAATATATATTACTTTGAGCGCTTTTAATCCAGCCAATTATGATTAAAACTTTTTTTCTAGTCATCATTTCAAATTTGAGTTATACCTTTTCTTTAATTATCTTGCTTTTTTAGTATTTTTATGATAATTTATATACAGAGATTTTTGAGGGTTCCCCCCTTTATATTGTTAATTTAATATTTAACAAAAAATATACTCTATTCTACTTGCCAATACTCATCAGACAGGTAACAGTTAACCATTCACAGTCTCACAAATTCCAAGAGTTGTCTTAATTGACCAATCGAAACACTTTATCCAAATGTCTCCAGAAATATATTCCTTTCTTATTCAAATTTTCCTGGCTGGTGCCTTCTGGGAGTTTGGCCGCTCAAGCAAAAATGGTTTCCAATCCAGTTTGAGTTATGACTGCTGTGTCAAACAGTTCACTTTTGACTGACATAAAGCCACCAAGTTTAGGCCAGATAACATTTATGACGATTAGAGGTGAGTAGGTTACGTTTTAGGGATCATTAATTTATAAAAGAATGAACAATTTCGTGGGAAATTCTGACCAGCCGTTTTGAAGTTTGACTTGGTTGACTTAGTAAGGCCAAGGGTAGGGGGTTGGTGCATAGGGTGGGGTGTTTGTAGTGGAACTAGATATGGAAATGTTTAAGAGTTGTCGAGGTTGTGTGAACAAAACAATAAAATCTAAACAAGGTCTTGAGGTAACAAATCTAAAGTACATTAACTTATTGTGGTTCTCAATTGTTTTGTTTGTTTAGATCTTCCTAACAAGGGAACTTGTCAAAGCTCTCAAAGACTAAAGAGGGTATAAAACACCAAGCTGGCAACAAACAGCCAATCTCTCTCAGTCTCATGCAAACATTGGTTTAAAGTCTATGATTATTAATTGCACGCGATTCAATCAATTGTGATTCAGTAACTAGACAACAATACTTATTCTAGTCATTGTGAAATCAGCGGTGAGCTTGGCCGGATTCAAACCCTCATTGAGGGCCTCAACCTTGTGATTGCAAGTCCTGCAGTCTAACGACTTGACCATGGTGACATAAATTAGTAAAATTTTTAAGAATTATCAATTTTTGATTTGGACCAATAGAATGTTATTTTTCAAATGTATCTTCCTTACCAACTCCTAAACAGTAGCATGTTGTGGCCGAGCGATCAAGCTTACCCGACTCAAGCTCTGGTGTTCAGCAGAGTGTGGGTTCGAGTCCCGTTCTTGACACTTGTGTCCTTAAGCAAGACACTGAATCATAACTGCTTCATCCTTCATAAAGCCATAGGTCCCATGTGTTGTGTACTGTATGTAAAAGAACCCAGTACACTTATCATTAAAGGAACATTACAGAATTGTTTTTTGCTACCAAACAGTTTCTGGCAGTGTAAGCACTTTATGTAATCCACCATATACATAAACTGACAAACCTGTAGAAGTTTGAGATCGATCGACCATCTGGGTCACGAGAAAATAATGAAAAACCGATTACACATTTGCATGAAATCGTATAGATTCAACAAATGAATAAAACGCTCACTGAGCGATAAACTCCAATCGGAAAATTAGTTTATTCATTTCTCATCAAATATGGCATTTCAGACACAAATATTTCAAGGGATGTTTTCTACTATCATCATCATTAGACCGTGTAAGTTTTATGTAAATCTGTGATCAAAAAGTTTTTTCTTCTTACCAGTTCTGTAATGTTCCTTTAAGAGAAAGGGTTTTCTCAAGTGTTTCTGGCATGGTTGGCAATTCTATGTGCATAACCGACCCTACCCATGTGACCCCTGAGATGGGGTGTTGGTGCAGTACCCTTCAAGACAATAAGATTGAGTTCTTGTCTTGAACCATGGGTAAGCCCCTCTTCTAAAAGAATAGTATTTGTTATAGTTATTGTACAATTTCTCCATTGCAGCAGCAAGGTCCATGTCCCCTGTCTAAACCATGGGCGGTATACTTGGCAACCGTATGGTTGTCTTGGGTATGAGTCTGTTTGCTGCCCTCTATCTTCTCGCTGGGTCTATGATGGCCGTCGTTGGGATTGTTGCCATGCATATGGTTCCTCATCTGTTTACTACAGGATCGGTCATCTGGGTTGGAGTTCTGGTAAGTGACGGCTGACGAGGTGGAAAAGGGTTGATTTCTTCTAATTTTTAAATGTCAAGTAATGAACCACTAGGGAAACTGACTGGGTAAATTTCAAATGGTTTGGGGTTGAACAAAGAAAAAATTTAATAGAGCGGGATTTGAACCAACGACCTCCGGATTAACGCACCGGTGCTCTACCAACTGAGCTATCTAGCCCTATGTTGGCGGTCTCCCTATTTTGTCAATATCTTTGTTCGGGGTGCCAGTCAGAAGTCATGCAACCGTTAATTCTAATTCTTCTCATTTTTAACGAGCTTACCAGGGATGAGAAATTTCATACCTTTATCTGCAATTATACTTTTAACAACCGCCTAGTGAAAAAAAGTCACCTTTTTTTCTTCAGATTGAAAGAGGTGGTGCTCTTAGATCTACATCTCTAGCACTGCAGCCCCCCTCCCCTCCCCCCATGTCCTTACCCAACCTGAGTTATCCCTCTCAGAGTCTGTGCTCGCCTGGCCTTTACCACCATCCATCTTCCTCAACCACTTTAATCTGTGATGTTCGCTGTCCTTCCTCACCTGTGACATGTCTCATCTTCTTTTCAATCTCTAGATTCAGCCCTAATAAATTATATTATTCTTTATTGTGTTCCCCTTTAAAATACAGCAATTAGAAACATTAGAATCACAAAACCAATACTTAAAGAACAACCACAGCCATAACAATAAGAAGTAAATACCAAATATACAGAAAACCCAGTAATACTAACAATTATTTACTTATATCAAATACAATTGCGCACTTTAAAGTTCAACAATTTTAAAAGACAACTAATTTCAAACTAAAAAATTGCTTTTACTACCCTTTCAAGTGGATGCGACTTGATTGCAGAATTACTCAGATGAATTGAGTTAGGAACAAAAGATTTACGAAAACAAAGTGAGTTTGTTTGTGGTGGGCAGAGTCTAATACAAGAGGATTCAAAAGTCAAAACAAAGCAATTAAAAAGTGGGCGGGTCGGGTCCTTGCTGTCTGACCATTCAATACCATTCACTGTAGTTTTGAACGATAGATAAACTATGCCAGCCTGCAACATGATACCATGAGGGAATGCATGTACACAGTACACAGTTAGTTCTGTGCACAGTTGTGCCACCGTACACAACCTTGGCATTCGAATGGTTTCAAATGGTTGGTCAACCCACTGGAAAATGTTGCCAAGAGTCACTGAGAGTAGGAGGGTTAAAGAATTTAACTTGGCAAGCATTTTTCTTTCACACCTTATATCCAAGATTGTCTTATCTTTCCCTGCAGGTGTTTGTTATTGGTGTAGTACTTCTCTTGCTATCGGTCTGTACTCAGCAAGTGTCTCTCATACAGGTAATTTCTGAACACACCATCATTTTGTCTTAACCCTTCGAGCGCCGCCAACGTTCTGAAACGTCAAACTGAGTATCCATCCACAGGCCACCAACGTTCCCATACGTTCTTCTACTCGACCAAAAAAAATATA
The DNA here is from genome assembly GCA_032158295.1 of Pycnopodia helianthoides. Taxonomy (NCBI): domain Eukaryota; kingdom Metazoa; phylum Echinodermata; class Asteroidea; order Forcipulatida; family Asteriidae; genus Pycnopodia; species Pycnopodia helianthoides. The sequence continues at coordinate 4,481,146 of CM063258.1, read as the reverse complement.
TAATTGCCCTCTAGATAAAGAATTGCCAAAACACGACCGGCCATCCACAGGCCGCCAACGTTCCCTTACGTTCTACTACTGGACATACAAATTTGTTATTTATTTATTTTTTTAATGGCCAGCCTGTGGATACAGAATTACTAAAACGAGGCTGGCACTGTAAGGGTTAAAACAAACTAGCCTATTATTAAAGATCTCAGTGAAACTTCTCTATCCTGGGCCCAATTTCATCGCTCTGCTTACCATAAGCAAAGAATCAGCGCTTACAAAAGCAGGGAATTCTGCTTATGTCAAGCTTATTTTACAGGTTAGTAGGGAATTTTTGCTTGTGCACCACGTTACTAGGCATTCTTGCTTACGCAGCTAGTACAGAAATTCGGCGCTTGCGCAGTAAGCTGAGAATGGTGATTATAACTTAGAGCAAAATCGGCCACTTTGAAATTAGCTTTGAAGTTATAAAGTCTACATTTAAAGGAACATTACAGAATTGGTAAGAAAAAAACTTGTAAAATATACTTTTTTATCACAGATTTACATAAAAATTACACAGTCTAATGATGATGATAGTAGAAAACATCCCTTGGAATATTTCTGTCTGAAATGCCATATTTGATGAGAAATGAATAAACTAATTTTCCGATTGGAGTTTATCGCTCAGTGAGCGTTTTATTCATTTGTTGAATCTATATGATTTCATGCAAATGTGTAATCGGTTTTTCACTATTTTCTTGTGACCCAGATGGCTGATCGATCTCAAACTTCTACAGGTTTGTCAGTTTATGTATATGGTGGATTACACAAAGTGCTTACACTGCCAGCAACTGTTTTGTTAGCAAAAACCAATTCTGTAATGTTCCTTTAAAACTTAAGTCTACAATTGAATTTCAACGATTGCACCTCTCTCAATCAAACCATGTCTCTAACTTATATTTTACTTGTTTTTTTTTGCTCCAGAGTTACATGATGTTTCTGCTATGCCTTCTTGTTCTCATCTTTACCATCCTTAACATCATCCTGATGGAGATAGTGGAATGGGATTATTTAGAAGTCAAAACGGCAGCTGATGCTTCTGATGACGACTTGCGTAAAGCTGAGAACAATCTTATCTTCCTCAGTGAGTGCAGCCGCAAGAGCGATCTTAAGCTTTCCCTAATATCTTCCTGAAAACTTGATAAGTTTTAATATGCATTATCAAATAACAAAAGGATCATGCAACCCGCATTTTAATCTTAAACTGGAACTATCGGCCATTCATGTTTTTTTTCTCAAATTCTCTCAATTTTTCCAACTAAAGTGAATTTTCACCATCTCCTTTTTAAACTGAATTTGATAGTAAGCAACTAAACACATTCAAAATACCACTGCTGTGCAGCATACTATAACAGACAATCCATTTCCACAGCTTAGTTCAAAGATTTTATTTTCCATCCCATTTTAAAGGAACATTACAGAATTGGTGAGAAAAAAACTTGTAAAATATACTTTTTGATCACAGATTTACATAAAACTTACACGGTCTAATGATGATGATAGTAGAAAACATCCCTTAAAATATTTCTGTTTGAAATGCCATATTTGATGAGAAATGAATAAACTAATTTTCCGATTGGAGTTTATCGCTCAGTGAGCGTTTTATTCATTTGTTGAATCTATATGATTTCATGCAAATGTGTAATCGGTTTTTCACTATTTTCTTGTGACCCAGATGGCCGATCGATCTCAAACTTCTACAGGTTTGTCTATGGTGGATTACATAAAGTGCTTACACTGCCAGCAACTGTTTTGTTAGCAAACACCAATTCTGTAATGTTCCTTTAAAAAATGAATTCATCTTGTATGTTTTTTTTCTGCAGGCTACCTTCTTGGACTTCTGGGAAGTGTGATTGGTCTTGTGTCATCATTTTTTGGGACAATCTATGTCTACTTTACTTTAACTCTACCACTTCTCAAAGCTGAAAAACAGAGCAAGCCACAATATCGAGTGGAAATCAGGAAACAGTGTTATATCAAACACAAAAAGCAACCTCTACGCAAATTCAACTTCAAGGTACTGCCCTGCTTCTTTATTCCCTTACAGCCACCATCGGAACCCTGTCCTTTATCTGGTTTACCTATAAAATCTTTTACAAGTACTGTAAAAATCAGATACTGTGAGCACAGAACAGATTTACTTAGCAGGGCTGCTAAAGTTTGTTTCAATAGTAAAAACACTTGTTGACATCAGCAGTGAAAACATGGAATCCTGCAGCTTTCCATAGTGACCATGTGCTTCCCTTGACCACCTTTGTGGATTATTGACATCAATAGTCAATCAGCATTCCCTTTCATCAGCTGAAATGAATAACAAATAATATTCATTTTACAAAGGGGCCAAACTTTTTCCCTCTAAGTCTTGTCCAATTACCCTAACCAGAATTGGGAAAAGACTTTTCAATATTGTTGATAAACAAACCGCACTGGTTGGCATGGACGGCTCAATGTTAGCAAAACATTCAATCGTGTTAACAGATGTTACGACCGAATTCAACATTTCTGCACACTTCTAATTTTTAAAAAATGCATTCCGTGATTGGTTGCTTTGTTTCCAACAAATTCACAACACCTTTGTTGATGGTTTGTGTAACATTGTTGCAAACTTTGGCAATCTGTTTTTGCTTGGCATTTATGGCTTTCCATAGTATTGCAAAAACTCAGGCTGTGGCATTGCAATAGAAATGTCTATTAAAGACAAGATGGCTTCTCAAAGATATTAATAAAAACTACTGTATCTCCTGCCCTCTGGCCCACAGCTGACACCACCCCCAGAGATCCAGACCCCCACCCCATCAGCAACCTGGGCCTCCGGAGAGTCTGACCTTTACCATGTCAGTTGGGTTTATGAAGACCAAGCTGCTGGCCAGCAGAAGGACAAAGCTAATGATAACACTGATGAACCTATTGATAACAAGGTGAGCCTGAAAAAAAATTATAGCATTTTTTTTCCTGTGAATAGGTTTCTAGCACTCTGACATTTATAAAATGAATGATTGTTACATTTCCAAAGTTTTTATCTCAGTCTGTTTTTTGAGATGTGATAAAAAGAAAGAAGATTAAGATTTGGCTCTTGCCAAGATGTCAGACTGCCATATGAACCCGCTCTGCCACAATGCTTCACAGTACTGTGGATCATTTTAAAATTGATGTAGGCCTACCAAATGAACCAGAAATGGTTTTCAAAATTTAAACCACCATTATTATTCAAAAAATTGTTTCTGATAGAAATGAAATTGTGTGTGTTTTCCTGTCAAACAGGCACTCATGGATGAGATCAAAGCGAGGGTTAGTGTTCGAAGACCACCCAGCCCAACCTCGTATGATGTCACTGCACAGATGAACCTTTATCCCATTCTAGATGAAACCAGCATTAACCAGTCAGAACCGGCTCTGGCCAGAATAGGCCAGTTGCCCCCGAATGCTACTAGTAGTTTCCGTAGAGGGTCTGTTGCTGTTGACCCTCTTCCTGAGGAGTGTACAAAACTGTAGTTTGGTAATAGGCTGAAAAATCTTATCAAGAAATTAACAATGACCTGTTGAAACTGGTTCTAGCCAGATTGGACCAGTTTCCGCCCAATGCAAGTAGCAGATTATGTAGAGGGCTCTTTAGTTTCTTTTTCTGGAATGTATATAAGTGACTGAATTTTTGATGAACCACATGCAGCTTTTTTGATAAGAATAATGGCCAGTCAGAATTGGATAAAAAGTACAGCCCAGGTTTTACATTTCTTTTAGGAGTATCTGCAACTTGTTCTCAGTCTTTACTTTTGTGTATAAAATTGTGATTTATTGAGCATGTTTTACAGGTTATTGTTTGAATAGACTTTTGACACTTTTTCTTCTTAAGTTCTGTATAAAACAATCTGCGGGAAAAAATATTCCTGCTCAAAAACGAAAAATTGAGAAGACAATGGAACATCAAAGAAAGAACTTTGAAACTTTGAGTTAAGATTTTATTAAAAGGAAGTAGGCTAAATCACAGATAAGCTGGTTAATAATTTATTGATTTAAGTTTGCAATTTTATGTAAAATATTTATTCCCAAGAGGCATTTATTTTCTAGACATTAATTTGAACTACTTTATAATGCATTAAATTTGTTAATTTATGGTGAAACTTAATTGAAGATTAATTATAATATTTGAAGTAATAAATTTATTGTATAATTAAGATATTTTTCATTTTCCCAGAACTATGTGAACTAGAATATGGCAATAAAGGAATTATTCCAATAAAACTACTTGTGGACAGTGGTATCTGATTCAAAGTTTGTCAAGAATGTGAACTTGTATTTTGCATAATAGGACTACAACTCCTAAAACGTTGTAGAGGCCACTAATCTGCTTCCAAAACATACATTTCACTTAATTATTTTGCTAAAGTATGAGTTAACAAAACTTGAAAATCAAATTGGGAGGACATGGTTTAAAATTATAAAACCGGAACACAAGTTGTAGATGGGGAAACGTATGAGTTTTTTGTTTCTTGATTTTTAAAGCGCCGTAAAAAAAATCAATGCGCCCTCTCTAGTTCAATTTAAAGACAGTTGAATCTAACATGGCGGGAGACTTGACGTTGACTTCTTTCCCATGACTGTTGCATTTCCCCAGACACTGGGGTCACAATCTCTTTCTAGACCATCCATGATGCTTCATAATTTACCTGATTGATCGTCAAAGGCTAGAGCATAATAAAGGTAAGATTCTGAGTGATTTTGTATGTAATTAACAATCATTTTGGGGTGTTTTTTCTTTTTCTTTAAAAACCCACTGACAAAAAGACAGCCAAAGAAAACATCAGGTAACGGTTGTCGCTTAACACCAGATATACCTTAGTAGGAGTCGGGGTACTTGACGGGTTGTGATATGCCGTGACGCGGGTATTTAAAATGGCCTCCAGTCATGCTTCTGTTAACAGGTCAATACCTTCCATGAAATACGAGCATTTGATGTGATTTATTCTCTTAGTAGAGGTAAGCTTGACCGTGTAGTTTATACATGTTTAAAATGTAGAATACGAATAGGCCTTGTGGATCCCGTGTAAAAACCAAAACAGTCAGAAAACAGGTAAATTTGTGGCATTTAAATGCACAAACCAGGCACCAGCCCGAAACACTGTAACGCTGGAGCCATACTAGAATTGTATTGGGGTTTTTTGTGCCAGAACAATGGCGACTCCCTCATGAAACAGTCGACTTTTCTTTTTATAGTCAATTTCAGGGTTTCTAATTGTATTTCTATCCCAATGCTTGGATGAGATATCTCTGTAAAAAAAAGGTTTTAATCTGTTTTAAAATGTTTGTCAACCAAAATGACCAGTAAAAAATAAGAGTTTTCGCTAGAAACTGGACTTCTGGGCACCTCGAATAGCGTTAGCAGTTAATATAGCGTGTATTGTAAATTGTTGCAATTGTTTTTAAAAAGACCTTGTATTGTTGCAATTGTTTTTTGTAGGCCTGTTGTGCTTTTTTAATGCATTTTATCCAGGAATTGTAAATTGTATTAAACAATTTCGCAAATCTTTGGCATATTTTTGAAGCTGACCTTTGTTTCCGCTTCAAGCCTGACCATAAAAACATCCGACGTGCAATAAAAGATGGTGATCGTGATCATTGACGTTAGTACACGCTGGAAATTTCAAACCCGAGCAAGCTGCTGCATTGACCGGTAACGCAGGCCTTGCGCTTAAGCTTTTTGTAAAGTAGCCCGCCGGGCCAGTAAACTGTGCATTTTACTTGCCCCCAAGAAGTTTTAGTAGCCCAGATTTCAAACAGGAATTGCCATAAATGTAATGTTCTGATGTGTTAATGTTAACGATCACAACCAGTTTAATGATCAAATGAAGTTATATTCACACACTCAATAACGATTAACACATTTTGTACATTAATTATTCACATCTGAAAAGGAAGAAATGAGCATTTTAAACAAGGTTGCACAGCTTTTAGTAGCACACAGGGAAAGTTGAGAAGTGGTGTTTACTAGCCCATAGCATTTTTTACTAAAGCCCTGATACGGTATTACCCGACCACGCAAATCAAGGACGTCGTTGTCCAGGTAAGACGCCATGCAACGTTATGTATGCGACACACGGACTGTTTTTTTGCAATTTAAAATAATACCTAACTCCGGTTTGTTAGTGCAGTCGACACAGTTTCCGTAACACAGTCTGCGCCATTCGCAATTTGACACTTCGAGCTGGATGTTGGAGGTCGAGCAATCTTCATTCTCTCATAAGTTTCCAGATTATTTATTACATTGTTGGCTTTAAATGCAATCATTCCACCAATATGGTTTGGGGATGGAAACAAGTGATATATGACACCTTAAAACAAAAGTCACACAAAACGTGCCCGGAAGCTCAAGAGTAACCTTATCGTCGCGAGACTTGGGCCCAATTTCATAGAGCTGCTTAAGCAGAAAATATTGCTTAACGATTTTCTGCTTAGCAGAAATGAGCAGGATACCAGTAACAAATTTTACATTTCACATGGTAGTTTGGCTGGTAACCTTATTCTGGTAAGCATATTTTTGTTGTGCTTAGCTACTTTTTGTGCTTAAGCAGCTCCATGAAATTGGGCCTTGATAACGGCATCAGACTTTCGCAATTGAGAGTCTCGTTACTCTGTAGTTCTCCCCTCCCCCCAACCCCCCCCCCCCCCAAAAAAAATGGAACACCCGCATACCACTTTTATAGTTTGATCATCTTGTCTCTCGTATCCGAATCTTTCCAATGCATTATTCAACTCAATACCGCATTGAAATGACTTCATCAAACACGCAAGATCTAACGAGAACATCGGTGAAATTGTAACTGCTCTTCGTACTTAATTTGCGTTCGAGATTAATTTTAAACCTTAGAAATAACAGTGTCATTAGTATATAGCTCTATGGTTGTTTCGCTCGGCCCCAGCGGCCTATCCAGGACCGCTGGGATGGGCTTGTTCAGGAAGTACGTCATGCGTGCAGTGCTTGCAGTGTGAGTGTGATGCATGATGGGACTGAGCATGGGACTGAGCATTAACGTTAACGATACGTTTGCCCATCCCAGCGCCTTTGGTTTTAAGGCAAGGCGCTGGGGACGAGCGAATATGGTTGTAACTCAACAAGTCAGATATTATTGTTCGCATGTACTTAAACAAACCAACAGAGGGCAGTATTTATATTTTATGATCTTTTTTTTAAAAGAAAACTGGAGGAAAAACTTTTGGTCAAATACTCTTAGTGCTCTGTAGATGAAATTAGAAAATAACTATGAACTAACCTTGTGAATAGTGCAGGATAATGCTTGTTTATCATTTGGTATTCAGAGTGATGATCATCCCTTTTCTTAAACAATATTCAAATATTTACCTTTGACCTTTCTAGAAAATAATGGCCTATTAAAGGTATTGTACACTTTTGGTAACAGCTCAAAATCAGTGTCCACATTTTGTGTGATTCAACATATGCATGAACAAACAAACCTGTGAAAGTTTGAGCTCAATTGGTCATCGAGGTCACAAGAAAATAGTGAAAAGAGATCTGTTTTTTCAAATTATCGCGCTCGATAATTACTATTGTTTTACTCGTTTCTCAGAAACGATACCATTTTAGGCAAAAATATTTTAAGGAACCCTTTCTACCATTACTTACTTTAAATCATGTAAGTTATGTGTGAATCTGTGAACATTGTGTTTTTCGATCTTACCAATAGTGTACAGGGCCTTTAATGAGCCCAATGACAAGGTATAAAGACCTTTCTGTTGCAATGTCACAGCCTCCGTTTTTGCCTACCAAGGTTGGAAAACTATGAGAAGCCACAAATGCAGAGCAAAAACAGATAGACACAGTTCGTAACAATGTTACCCAAATATTTAAAAATACTGTTGAATTTGTTGGAAATAAAGCAACTAACCATGGGATGTATTTGTTTTAAATAAAAGTTTGCAGAAGTGTTAAATTGTTGAAATAACACAATACAAAATTACATAAAATGTCACAATTATATCTAACCGTACAATTTTATTCAGGTTAAGAATAAGTGAGGTTTAAAATGGAAGACACCTTCAAAGGAGTTGGAGTTTATTTACAAAAAGTTATAAACAGGTGTATGTAATTCGTTATTTTATCTATTGTTAACATGTCACAAACCACATAAAATGTCAGCTCAAGAAGACATTTAAAAAAGTTATACATTTTAGTAAAACTTTAGTACAATTATTGACCTTTCATCACGACCTTTTATTTCATCTGACATTTTTTCTCCCAAAACCCAACGGAGGCTAGAAGTCTGGTCCCTTAATGTGCAACGGGAATACAACCAAAGAGGTTACAACCAAATTGCTGTGGGTTCGAATTCCACCTGCCAAGTGTACATTTTTTATCACGGGGAAAGTACTGAAAGTACTGAGCATACAGTGCTTAACCCTCCTACTGTCAGTGACTCTTGGCAACATTTTCCAGTGAGTTGACCAACCATTTGAAACCATTCGACTGCCAAGGTTGTGTACGGTGGCACAACTGTGTACTGTGTACATGCATTCCCTCATGGTATCATATTGCAGGCTGGCATAATTTATCTATCATTCAAAACCACAGTGAATGGTATTGAATGGTCAGACAGCAAGAGGGTTTTAATACACATCTGTGAAAGGGTAAAATCCAAATAATATTCTTTATCCCTGATGCAAAAATTAACATCTAGAAAAACAAAATTGAACTTTTCAAAACCAAGCCTTTGACTCTGGCTCTGAGTTTTTACAACAGGCACTTCTGGTACGGAGCTTTAACAGGCAGACGAAGCCAAAGCCAGGAGCAATGTCGAAACCATGATTTTGGAAGTTGTAACTAATTTCTTCAGACCATTTTGCCTTCACACCAATAATAATGAAATGTCAAGTAATGAACTACAAGGGAAACTGACTGTGTAAATTTCAAATAGTATGGGGTTGAACTGCAGTTACAGGTTGTATGGCTTCTGACTGGCACCCCTGAACAAAGATATTGACAAAATAGGGAGACCGCCAACATAGGGCTAGATAGCTCAGTTGGTAGAGCGCCGGTACGTTAATCCGGAGGTCGTTGGTTCAAATCCTGCTTTAGTCAATTTTTCTTTGTTCAACCCCATTAATATTTACTTAGTTAATGGCCGAGCGGTTTAGAGCATCGGATTCAAGTTCTGGTGGTTTAGTCATCAGGGTGTGGGTTTGAATCCCGATCATGACACTCGTATCCTTGAGCAAGATGCTTTACTATTCTCTTCACCCAGGGGTATAAATGGGTACCTGCGAGGGCAGCTGCGGCTGCATACTCCCCAGGGAGCTGAGAAAGATTACAGGAATGCTATTGGCCCAATGACCAGGGCACTAATGTAAAGCACATTGATACATTATTGTAAAATGCGCTATGTAAGAACTAGTACTTTAGTTATTTAAATGGTGTCAGCAGTTGATGATGTCAAAGGAAATGTCATAAAATAAACTATTTTCTTTATACAATTCGGTAAAGTTGCGAAGACCTGAGACTGAGAGACAGCATTTATGAAAATTTATGGAAACATTTGAAAAACCAATGTAATATTAAGTTTTTAAAATGAGAAGTCATGCACATTTTGCATCAGCATATGGTTTGATTGATCATATAAATTTCAAATTCCCAAACTGTCCATTCATATTTAAACATGAAATGAAGTAAATATGTTTTATTCAATAAGGCTGCCGTAATCTTGAGCACGGAGTAGGAAGACACAATTTAAATTCAAGTCCAAGAAGAATATCGATAGATTTACTGATCAAGAGGTTCACTGGATCAGACTAAAGCTATACTTTAACAAGTTTCCTGCATTGCAAGTTTCCCATTTTTGCTTTGCAAAACTTTTCTAGTGTGCCGAGTGAATTATCATGATTTCAAAACAGCTTTATGAAATTAGGTTGCATGTGGTAGGAAAGACAACAAGTACCAATAACCCAGAACACTTATAATATACAATAGACACAATCGGCGACTGTAGTCACGTGACTCATAGTGGGTATAAAATGTAAACGAACCAAGCAAGCAACATGCAGTGTGCATGGAAAAGCATGGCTGCTTCCTACCTTACGGCAGAAGCACTCGGGCGCAGCCATGCTTTTCTATGCACACTGTTCGTCGCTTGCTTGGTATGTTTACATTTTATACCCACTATGAGTCACGTGACTGCGGTCGCCGATTGTGTCTATTCTAGGGTTTCAAGACAAGTTTCACAGCAGGCTTCTGAGGCACCCTTGGCTTAAAAAAAAAATCTAGAAATATAAAATAGTATTCAAGTAGAATGGTAATAATGTTCGGGTGATTCCAAATCAATCTGAAATCATTCCTTTCTTAATGTCATATTTCCCTGTTCGTTGTCAGTACCATGTAAACACTTTCAATAAAATCTCTTATTTAACATATATACGCTCTGCTATTAAACCACAATCCCCTCTGTACATCTACTTTACTTTCAACAAGCGCCATTTATATTTAAAAGTTATACCTCATTAGAAAGAACAAGCTCCTGTAAAGCAATCTCATATCTTCGATAATAAAAATTAAAACAAATTTGTTCAAATGGCAATAAACTGATCCCCATTTGACAGTCAGTTGCGAAAACATATTGCTGACCTCAAGCAAACAGACAACACCTCCGCATGAGTTAAAGTAATGAATATTCACTTGTTTTTTTCCCTAGCACATTAGCATATTCAAATTTGTATTTATGTTTATTACCACAACCTTTCCAGCAGCTACCCTTTCGGGGGGGAAATTGGTTTGGGACTGGCGCACAAATCAATTACTGAAATACAAACAGGTGCTTTTACAACGGATGAGTGAATAACAAAGATAAAATAGAACAAGACAATATTATGATAATAAGCAGTTTTTATATATAGCACTTTATCACACCCGAGGGTGTCTCAAATCACTCATTTTCCTAAAAAAATAAACGAAAGTTCAGTGTCTCTTACATGTATCTATCTATGTGCATTTTGTACTGTTCATCAGCAGGCTGTAAAAAGATAACGCCAGTCAAAATAAATGGTGAAGCATTAGATATACAAGCAACCGTGCATATATAGTAACTTTTCAGGCCATGACCGAATTGACAGCTTTGTACAGCAGTAACTATGGCTGAAAAGTTCCAGTCTTCAGCATTGTCGCTGCAGCTAAATTTGCTTGATTAAGAACGGCCTATGAAAGGATTTCAACTCATTTCTACACGAACAATACGGATTTATGACGACAAAACTCAACACCCTAAACAAAATAATATGACATAAAGTCACAAAATCTAAGACAGTTTTTAGCGTACAAAATGTGTAAGTTGTTAATTGCAACTGGTGCCCCATTAACTTGTAATAAACATTTATAATTTTTAATGTTGTTAAAATCTCTAAAATCTTCAACTACATGTATCTTAAAGTGACATTGTATGATAATTAGAGTGAACATTATTAACATGAACCTAAAGTAACAGGCATTATGTGAATGACGACAAGAACTGTATAAAAATAGAACAGCTTCCTAGAAGTGAGAAACTATGATTTCAGACAAGATTGTATTTCGTATAAATCTCCGGAGTTAACTTTAGAAAACAGTTGCAGCGACAAGATCTACGTATGGGGACCATTTAGGAAATTGCTTGCCTTTAAAAAAAAAAAAAACATTGATAGTTCTGAATGACTACAATTTGAGTCATCCGAAATAAGGTTGTAAGATTGGGTTTAGAGGATTTGGGGTAAATGTATCTGAGGTGCAATGAATTTTAAGAAAAGTTTTAAAGAAAATTATCAGAGAAAGGAATTAGTGTCAAAAACAAAACTAGCATAACATAAAGTAATTGATTAGTATATACCATTTTCCAATTTCATTGGGACATTTGTAAGATTATTTAAATTTCATGTCATCACAATTACACCCAAATAGTTTAAAGCGTTTTTATCATATCAAATTTAAGGAAAGAACTCTTATAAAACCACTCTTAAAAAAAAAGTACTACGATTGTGAAAATGAGTACTGAAATATCATTATTTGAAGAAAAAAAAACCTAGCATAAACATACACAGTACTTGAAATATGGGAAGACCATTACATGGCCAAGCATAACCGAGCAATCCAAAATGTTCACAAAGCTCTGCGAGCGATTTTTTGTTTGTTTGTTTGTTTGTTTGTTTTTTTGTTTAGATGATCTTCCCAACAAGGGAACTCAGCAAAGCTCACACAAGGGGATATAAACACCAAGCTGGGAACAGCAAATCTCTCTCATACAAATATTGGTTTAACGTCTATGATTATGAATTTGCACAAATCAAGAAACTATGATTCAGTAACTAGACGACAATACTTATTCTAGTCATTGTGAAATCAGCGGTTAGTTTGGTAGGATTCGAACCCACAACCTTGTGATTGCAAGTCCAGCAGTCTAACCACTTGACCACAAGACACATTGGCTACTTTTGTAAAATATCCTCAAGTAACTACAAAGGCCAACTTGAAAATATAGGTCCATAGATTATCGATGGCAGAGGTGAGACCCTTTCCTATGACTGAAGTAGCTCATAAAGATTGAAGTCAACCAATTGGCTTGAGATCTGGGCCCAATTTCATAGAGCTGCTTAAGCAGAAAATATTGCTTGAAATATTTCTGCTAAGCAAAAATAAGCAGGATACCAGTCACAGATTGTACACGTGACATGGAATTTTGGCTGGTGACTTTATTCTGGTTAGCATAATTTTGTTGTGCTTAGCTTTTTTTTTGTGCTTACCAGTTTGGAAAAAAAAATAGATGAAGATCACGACGCCATGTATTTATTGTTGTTTCTCTCCACTGTTTATTGAGCGCCGAGTGTAACGGTCTGTGCCAGACAAAACCTGTGATAGTAGCGAGGTGTTGCAAGTCTATGGCTATAGTTTACAGCTATGGATGTGATAACCACATCCATTCACGCTGGACACGAGTGCGATTTTGTTTCAGAATCATATAAAAATCCATCCTTTTAATGCCGCACTTGACTTTTTTTATTGGGATTGTTATTTTGTGTCTTTTTTGTCTTTAGTTTGGTTTTCTGCTATGGTTGCCTTGCCAATTATATTCAATTTTTACAACAGGTATGAACGCCCGTATCCGTTTTGAATGTGCATACAAAACATATACGGTTACACGTAATGTGTGCGTACCTCCCTAAGTGTATCTGTAGACTTGCCAAACCTCACTAGTAATTGGTTAACCCTACGGGTGATTCCATAGTTGCTCTCATTACATTTACCACAAATATCAAAAGTGTTTGATTTTCTAAATTATTTTGTTGTTGCTTGATACATATGATGCTGACGCTTGCTCTAAACTCATATGTTATTGTGACACCAGCCGTCGATTTCACCAAACTCTTCCTAACTTAGGACTAGTCCTAGGCAGTGCTAAGAGATAGGACAAGTTTTAAGTCTCGTCCTAACTTAAGATTTGTCCTATCTCTTAGCACTGCCTAGGACTAGTCCTAAGTTAGGAAGAGTTTGGTGAAATCGACGGCAGTATCAGCAAACTTATTCAGCCTTATAGGTTTGGGGGGAGGGAGGTAACTGTCACATTATGAACAAATGATGTGATGAAAATCATCCACAAAAGCTATCTGTCGTCAGTGTAGTGTGGATAATCATGGAGTTACGCCAGAGAACTTTTCTGATGTACGTACGACTGTGCCGTGCTCAGCAAAGGCGACTGTGAAATGTCAAAAGCGGTTTGCGGTTACAGCTCGATGTCTTAAGAGGTTACTAGTAATGGAGAGTACAATAAATCAAACAAAAACTAAAGTTAGTAAACTTGCCGGTACAACCATGTATAAAACTCTGTTGGGAGAGGTGTTGGCTCTGAGAAGAGCCGGTGTGGTCTGGACGTTTCGATGGATCACACCTCTGTCTTGAATATGGTGAGTTGTGTGTACTGACAGAGACACATGTTATGATCGGAGTGAAGGGTTCTTAGCGCTCTGGGTAGCTTGCCTTGGATGAGCTTATGCACGTAGGAAGGACTACACTGAAGAAGATATAGGTCACCTTCCTCCTGCAGAAACAAAGGCGAACAAACATTGTGAGGTTTATAGTTCACAATAACTACACTGAAGAAGATATATGTCACCTTCCTCCTGCAGAAACAAAGGCGAACAAATATTGTGAGGTTTATAGTTCACAATAGACACCATCTTTATGTTTTGTCAAGTAATGAACCACAAGGGAAACTGACTGGGTAATTTTCAAATAGTTTGGGGTTGAACAAAGAAAAATTGACTAGAGCGGGATTTGAACCAACGACCTCCGGATTAACGTACCGGCGCTCTACCAACTGAGCCATCTAGCCCTATGTTGGCGGTCTCCCTATTTTGTCAATATCTTTGTTCGGGGTAGCCAGTCAGAAGCCATGCAACCGTTAACTGCCGTGTAGCCAGGGATCACACCCAAGTTTACGATACAACCTGGGAAGCAGCAGCCACGGGAGACCGCCAACATAGGGCTAGATAGCCCAGTTGGTAGAACGCCGGTACGTTAATCTGGAGGTCGTTGGTTCAAATCCCGCTCTAGTAAATTTTTCTTTGTTCAACCCCAAACTATCTTTATGTTTTAAGACATTATGTTTAACCCTTGGGGAAAATAGGAAATTTTGTACTGAGTAAAAGGTCTGACGTATATGATATTCACTACTTGCACTGGGTCTGCTGTGTGCGTGTAGAGCCTCGACTTCATGCTTCATTTGTATTGTATTTATGTATCTGTTTGGATGAAAGTGTCATTACATTACCGTGACAATACAGAGTTATATAATGCTTCTATTCACTGCCGTCCCCAATTTGAGGCTCTACACGCAAATGGCTGACCGTGCAAAGGGCGAATAGGAATTTATGGATTTTTAAATATTTTTTGTATACAATCTTACTGATATCCTAAAGGAGCTCAAATCAGAAATCAGAAATCAGATTGAAATAGCAAGAATATCATGCCGCTTATTTGTACACAGTTTTTTATTCTTGACTCACTTGTACAGAGGTTGGTTCGGTAGCTGCAGTCAACGTCTCAGGTGACATCACACGATGCCGCGTATCCAGCGTCAAACGAGATGTATCGTCCACATCTCCTTGCATATCAAAGCTGACTGTCACATCCTGTGAGAACATCAAGAGAACATTCAAATCAAGGGAGGGAACTAGCGCCAGAGTTTAAAGGTAGGGTCATTGCTCGTTTTTTTTTTCAACGTAATGTTAATTTGTAGAAGAAGTTATAGAAAGATAGAATAAAAGTCACATGTGAAAGTTTCAGCTGAATACAGTGCCTACTTTCTCAGAAAACAGCATAGAACTGTCAAGATATTTTCACAAAAATGTCAAATTCATCCACGTTTAGCAATGTGACAGCAGTTACATGTACCAACCCCATCTCTGGCCACAACATTCGCAAACAGAGACAAACACTCAGATATCTGTGAAATGATTCATGCATGAATCGTTTCTCAGATTCAAAGTTTTGGGGTGAGAAATTATCCAAACAAAGTTAATCCTTTCTGAAATTAGTTTATACTATCAACAGCTGCAATGCTTCTCACCAAGTAAGTTTTTACGGTCATTAGTTTTTGAAGCAGTTATTAATCTATGACCCTCCCTTTAAGGGGGATTAGTAACCCACTAATCCTCTAGGATTTAAGCTTAGAACCTTGTCAGGCCACAACGAAACTACAACAAAACATTACAAAATCAAGAGGTGTTTGGCTGAAGCCTAAACACCTTATCAGAGAAAAACTTTTCTCAAACTTAGTATTCATTGTTGAATTTTTGGGGGAGGAGGTTTTTGACCCTTTGAAATTTCACCATCGGTTTAGTCAGAAGGATGTGTGGACTTCTGTTGGTCAGTTATCTTTATCTTTCACACACTTAATAAAAGTATCACAACAGAAATTGTTTTACCCATACAATAATGTGTGTCCTGAGTGAAAAAAATAACAACAAAAACACAGGCACATTATTCAATGGGATTCGAACCCACAACCTTTGCCATTCTAGATCTAACCCACAACCTTTGCCATTCTAGATCAGATGTCTTACCAATAAGCCACTGAGCTTGCCCGGTCGCAAGAAGCAGTTTGAATCCTATATGTGTAAGCCTAAAGGTTTTTTTTCCCAGGCCTCGGGAATAGTACTACAATAGTATACAATGCTAAACACACATCAGTGAATGGGTCAAACACAAATAACCCATTATCACCATGGAGTTATAGATTTTAAAGGAATTTTGGGAACAGTAAATACAGTGCTATAGAAGTAGATCGAACAGCATGTTTTCTTTATAAAACCTGAAGAAAACAACAGCTATTTTGTCCACCAAACAGACATTTAGAAAAAAGTCTGACTTCAGATAAAAGTCTGAAATTTCTCATCCTTGTAATCTACATCAGTTAGTGATTAAAGCCTTATACAAAACTCTGGCACTCATCTATATACAATTCTAGAATTGTGAACCTCATCAACACTTTCAGTTTATCCCAGTTTATCCGTTTTAAAACCACTTGATATATCTCTGGACAAAAGAGAAAATCCTCTGGCCTTGAGCCGGCAGTCCAGTGGGTACTTCAAACTCTCAGAGTGACATGGAAAGATGCTGCAACTTGCATATGATTTTCTTGGGTGTTGATCCCGTATCGTGGATTAAAGGGAGGTGATACATTTGGTAATTACTCCAAAAAATAATGACCATAAAAACTTACTTGGTGAGAAGCACTGCATCTGTTGATAATGTACAACATTTTCAGAAACGATTCCCTTATAAGGAATGTGGTTTTTAGAGAAGAGATTCAACAAAGTTTCAATCTGAGAAACATTTCTCAGATTATGTATTCCAATGTCAAGTAATAAACCACAAGGGAAACTGACTGGGTAAATTTCAAATAGTATGGGGTTGAACAAAGAAAAATTGACTAGAGCGGGATTTGAACCAACGACCTCCGGATTAACGTACCGGCGCTCTACCAACTGAGCTATCTAGCCCTATATTGGCGGTCTCCCTATTTTGTCAATATCTTTGTTCGGGGGTGCCAGTCAGAAGCCATACAACCGTTAACTGCCGTGTAGCCAGGGATCACACCCAAGTTAACGATACAACCTGGGAAGCAGCAGCCACGGGATCACCTTGAGGGGATGCATCCCCTCAAGGTGATCCCGTGGCTGCTGCTTCCCAGGTTGTATCGTTAACTTGGGTGTGATCCCTGGCTACACGGCAGTTAACGGTTGTATGGCTTCTGACTGGCACCCCCGAACAAAGATATTGACAAAATAGGGAGACCGCCAATATAGGGCTAGATAGCTCAGTTGGTAGAGCGCCGGTACGTTAATCCGGAGGTCGTTGGTTCAAATCCCGCTCTAGTCAATTTTTCTTTGTTCAACCCCATACTATTATGTATTCCAATTACAAATTATTCTTCCTGCGTGAACATAATCAGTTTTTGGGGCGATATCTCAAAAATGCCAGGTCACGTTTCGAAGTGAAATTTTCACAGGTTAGTTTTATTGTATATATCTACATGCATATAGGATTAAAACCATGGAGCAGTTCCAAAAATCAAACGGACACTTTGCCTTTAACCCTCCTACTGTCAGTGACTCTTGGCAACATTTTCCAGTGAGTTGACCAACCATTTGAAACCATTCGACTGCCAAGGTTGTGTACGGTGGCACAACCGTGCACAGAACTAACTGTGTACTGTGTACATGCATTCCCTCATGGTATCATATTGCAGGCTGGCATAGTTTATCTATCATTCAAAACCACAGTGAATGGTATTGAATGGTCAGACAGCAAGAGGGTTAAAAGTTTATTTGGCTTACCGTGTTCACCCCTCTTTGTAGGTTCCTCTGCTCTGTCAGAAACTGACACATCTTCATCTGTAAAGACAGAACAAAAATATCATCCAAATCAGTGAAAGGAGAAAGTTATACTCCTTTATAGACCATTTTTATGGTACAACCGTCTTGCTTATGTGCACAGCCACAATCATGGGTACACATTTTTTTCGTGTCCATGTTATGAACAACACTTTGAAAACCAGTGATGTAACAGTTATTTCAATGTTTTTCGTAAATTGATTAACCAGCGGTGTGTGAATGAAGAGTAGAAAGTACTTGAGTTTGTCAAAAACAAGATCTGCAAAGAGTTACTCAATATTTGTGTGTCGTTCATTTGGTGTCTTTGTAACAAAAAGTATACCCATGATTGTGGCTGTGCACAGATCTGATGTTAATTCAATGTAACCGAACAGACGCTGGAAGCCGGTTCAGACTATTGCAAACCCCCCTTTTGATATTCAAAGAGAAACAGTGTGCATTACTGCTGCAGATGCTACATATGCCCTTGTTTAGATGCTGAACAGGCTTTGACAAGTAGCAGAATAGATGTAGATAGATGTAGATGTACAGCACTAAGGGAACATGACAAAGATTTGTGCATTTATTTATCTACTTATTGTCCACTCGTTAAAAAAAGAAAAATGGAAAATTTACATGTCTACAATTGACTTAAGCTCCAGAACAGAACAGTAAAATAATAAATAATAGTAACTAAAGAGTTCAGACAACCTAAAAAAAAATTATATTTACAAAAAAACTTTACAAAAAAACACAGTGCGGTACAACATGGAGTACATTGGCAAGAGTGAAACTCCTCAGATCACAGCCTCACACTCCCCCCCACACACACACAAGCATCATGATTGGAAATATGAACAAGTTACACCATTGAAAACTATAATCCAGAACAAAAGTGATAAAGGTTTCTAAACTACGACTGGATCAAAAATTACACAATTTCTTTAACATCAGATCCTGCAGTTGCAACAATAAACAAAAGCCCCTTTACCAGAAGAATTTCCTGGAAAAATTTGGTTGATGTATTCACACTTAAATTACTAATCCTGGCACCCCCTCCCTCCATTCTACCCCTGCCAGGGAGTAGGGTTAAGCATGATAATATCTGCTTAGCATACTTAGTGTTTATTTTTACTGGGAATTTGCTCTGTATGGTGAAAAGGGCTAAAGTCACTTGATATGATGTCCTTATGAAACAGCTTAGCAAATTTGCATGTGAAAGCAGCAGTGTAATTTTGTAATTGGAGTCAATGAAACAGCCCTCAAGCAAAACTAAGTAGGAGCCCTCGCTCCATTATGTAGGAGGAAGTTATGGAAAATTCTATAAGGAATTACCTACAAAAACAACTAAATTGTACATATTCAAAATGAAAGAAACTAAAGTGAAAAGAACTTACCCTGCATTTCCGAAGGTCATAATAAATGAAATGCAACTGTGCATCAAGTCAAGGAAATATAAAGTTGCTGTTATTATAAATGTTAAATGATATGCATGTGCTTTCATAATTGATATATATTTTATTTATTTGGGGTTTTATTAATTTTTTTTAAATACAAAACACAAAATCCACAGGCTACTTGGGTGAGATTCAACAATTTTTTACAAAAACAAAATAAAATGAGAAAACAAAAATAAAAAATTGATCTCATTGTTAGAGGTAAGTATACTTTGATACTCAACAGAATTGAAAGATATTTAGACTCAAAGTCATCTATTGAACATCATTTTTGTTTTTGAATGTTATTGTTCAATTGAAAAACACAGGACTAACAGGAAATTTCTCAAGGTCAACTCTCATGGTCTATAAATCCACGCGTAACACAAATTGACATACTCAATTCAGAAACATGGATGTCTTGTTTGGATGAATGTAAATTTAGTGGATGCAATTCAGAAACACTGATGTCTTGTTTGGATGAATGTAAATTTAGTGGATGCAATTCAGAAACACGGATGTCTTGTTCAACAGGATGAATGTAAATTTAGTGGATGCAATTCAGAAACATAAATATCTTGTTTGGAAAACTGTAAATTTAGTGGATGCAATTCAGAAACATGGATATCTTGTTTGGATGAATGTAAATTTAGTTGATGCAATTCAGAAACACGGATGTCTTGTTCAATAGGATGAATGTAAATTTAGTGGATGCAATTCAGAAACATAAATGTCTTGTTTGGAAAAGTGTAAATTTAGTGGATGCAATTTCAGAAACATGGATGTCCTTGTTTGGATGAATGTAAATTTAGTGGATGCATCACAAAATTACATTAAAAAGAGTCCCTACAAATAACCCAAACCTTTCCATTTCATTACACATGTACCCTGTTTTATAGCTACCATGAGCTACCTTACCCTCTCAGTCCAATAATTACGAACTGAACATTACAAACGACAAAGAAGTCTTAAGTCTGGAAAGGATACCGTTGCTCTGTTCCAGCACGTCATGAAGCAATCCGTCATTCCAACGAGGGTGTTATGTTTGGCCAGGGTAATATTAGCCTTGGCTAGGTGGTTCTCTATATGGGTGTTTAACTGTAGATAAATAAACAAACGTAAATAATAACAATAATAATCAGTTCTTATGTAGAGATTAATCTACAGGCATCTCAAATTGTGAAGTATACTTTTTTGTTTGTTTAAAGGAACATTACAGAATTGGTAAGAAAAAAACTTGTAAAATATACTTTTTGATCACAGATTTTCATAAAGCTTACAAGGTCTAATGGTGATGCTAGTAGAAAACATCCCTTGAAATATTTCTGTCTGAAATGCCATATTTGATGAGAAATGAATAAACTAATTTTCTGATTGGAGTTTATCGCTCAGTGGCGTTTTATTCATTGTTGAATCTATAGGATTTCATGCAAAATGTGTAATCGGTTTTTCACTATTTTCTCGTGACCCAGATGGCCGATCGATTCAAACTTCTACAGGTTTTTCAGTTTATGTATATGGTGGATTACATAAAGTGCTTACACTGCCAGCAACTGTTTTGTTAGCAAAAACCAATTCTGTAATGTTCCTTTAACCGTTCGATTGTTTTAATCCTATATACATGTAGATATATACATGTTTGTCCCAACCTCAGACCGGAGCCTTGCACATGGATTGGGTTTTCAGTCCTTACCTCAAACATCTATAACTGCACAGTTCTTCTCATTTCCAATTTATCCTAAAATGTAGTAAATCAATAATTAACCCAAATACTACTAAAAGTCAGTAAGTCAGTCTATTGAAATATGGTGTCTCAATAGTACTTGCAAGCCTCACATGTATCTTGGGGGAAGCTAACAAAATCGTGCACTCTAATGGGTCAGAACACTGAAATACGCCAGAAAATTGTACAGTATTGTACTTGTACTTACCTTAACTGTTTCAAGATAGGTGATTATGTGGACCAGTACACCGACTATAACGGACAAGATGAGACCGATAAGGAAAGCCCAGCCAGCGTGGATGGTGGACTTTTCACTACCGAAGGCACTGAGGTTCCCCACCAGTCCAAGAATGATGAGTACAGACAGTAAGATGCAGAGCGTCACGCTGAAGATGCGGTTATACCACAGGGTGTGCCAGCGCATCTTGGGACTTTCCAGGATGGTGTTGATGCAGGATGTGTAGTCAGCCTGAGGAACCTGCAGAAGGAAGAGTGAAATTCAGGTAAAACAAACGAGACGAGAATGTTCTGGAATAGACCATCAGGGTTCTGCCCACAGTGGTCGGTGACGGAAAACCCGCCCAGCACTCAGGATTCCCCAACCACCACTGGCAGAATTTTCTCTGTTTCCGACCACCACACATTTTCAAAATTTTTTAACTACAATTGCATTTCCTTTCAAACGTTTTCAACAAAATGTAAAAAATGGGTATTTACCAGTAAAATTGGTATCCAACGCCATTATTTTTGAGTACTTCTTTGATTTGAGTCTATTTATATGATCTACCGTGTAACTGGTCCATCTCGCAATGGTTTCCAGGGAAACATTTTTCCACCACTAAAGAAATCCTGGGCAGAATCCTGGACCATGCAACCTGGCCTTGATTTCACAAAGCCGAAAAACCTGGTTCATACTTCATGCAGGGTTCGAAATTGGGGAAAACCACAAGACCACAGACTTGTATCACAAAATGTTTACATTAAGACCAGATTCAAACTGAGAAAAGAATTACTGCACAGTTTAACTTGCAATTATTGAACAAGCACTAGATAAGAGAAGATTTACCTCATTTGTCTTTAAGGGTCCTTACTCAAAGTCAACATTTGAACATAGTTTGTTTCTGTTCAAGATATTATAGAGTGAAGTACATGTACATGAATTGTTATTGAATTAAAAACACAAGACCGCCGGACTTGTCCAGTCATGAGTTTACTGGCCCAATGCGAAAATCACTGGCCTTGGGCCTACGGTCCAGTGTCATATTCGAGCCCTGTCATGCAAAATTACATGACGCAAACAATCAAGTACGCAATGTTTTCCAATTGTTATGCAGAGAAATTGCTATTGTCAGCACAACAGTTTGCTAACTGGTAAACAGCTTTTAGGAAATTGGCCCAGATTGTAGAAAGGAGTTCAATACAGAAATCGAATCGAAGGGATTTTATCTATACTTACCATAACTCCCTTCCTTGCTAGTTCATCCGGCAGTAGATGGTATCGAACCTAGCCCTACAGCAGCATTCTGTCATTGAGTAAACCTGACCCAACTCTACACCGTTGTACAAAGCTAAGAAAGCAAACATCAAATCCAACCATAAACTTAAAATAAGGTTTAAATTACATGCAGCCCAGACACTCCATTCACACAAAGGCAGGGCAATGTTTCCTCAGCAAAGGCCACCTCTATGAGGAAAATGAACATTTCTACTGGAACGTTGCAAGGGGCACAAAGGCAAGGACAAGGGGCATGGAGGCAATGAATGAAGAACGAAGACGAGCAGAGTACACCGTTCGAAACATCGAGATCACACCGGCTCTCTCCAGAGCCAACACTTCTCACAAAAGAGATTTTACTCTTGGTTGTATCCGAAGTTGACTATTTATATTTACTTCTTCTTCTTCCTCTTATTATTATTATTAAAGCATGTAATTCAATGGCTGCAAGCTCAGAATTCCACGGTAAGAAGTGACATGAAATTGGGTTCAGACTAGCAACTGGGTGTTTTGGTATTAACACTATTTATAACTATGACAACCCAGGCCTGGAATTGACACAGATGCCACAGAGGCCATGGCCTCTGTTGCCCCTGGTCATAGTGTTAGCCAGAGGGGTGTCTGGGTGTCTCTGGGACACCCTGTTTTTAATTTGGACACCCTGTTTTATCTGTTATCTACATTGTAACTATTGTAAGTGAACAATTTGGACATCCAGTTTTAAAATTTCAAGCAACTTTGGACATCCTTTTACCAAATCCTGGCTGCAACCTTGCCCCTGGTCGTGGCCTTGGTGTCCCTTCAAAAGTTCCCCATAGACAAAAAAGATTTTCCAATGAAAGTGCCCTTTGCAATAATGAAAATGGCCTTGCTCTCTCAAAGGAAAAAATTGCATGCAGAAAAACCCGAAAATAATTTCTCCCGAATTGCTTACCAGGAATGTTGTACTGAGCTGAAGTTTCTAATGTTCCTCTGTAGGGATCTGTAGAAAACATGAAACAAACAAGAAAACATGGCTACTCATCGTCTAAAACAAAGCAGGAAAATGGCTTAATGGTTTTTTGTGTCGAGCTAGACTTCCGACTAGTTTGCACCAACGTAGAGTGTAAGTCCTTATCAGCTTTAACCCTCTTGCTGTCTGACCATTCAATACCATTCAAGTGGTTTTGAATGATAGATAAACTATGCCAGCTTGCAATATGATACCATGAGGGAATGTATGTACACAGTACACAGTTAGTTCTGTGCACAGTTGTGCCACCGTACACAACCTTGGCAGTCGAATGGTTTCAAATGGTTGGTCAACTCACTGGAAAATGTTGCCAAGAGTCACTGACAGTAGGAGGGTTACAAGCTCTTTGCCATCTAAACTTACCAAACTGGAGAGCAGCGATGAATTTCTGCCAGAAGTTCTTGGACATTCCGTCAACATTGGGAATATCCTGCAGGAAGTCTGGTAAGTCCACCTCCGTCAACAGCACTGGGATCACCTTGTTAACATTTCTAAAATGAGTTTTCAGAGCTTTTAAGTTTTCATAGGTACACCACTGGCTCAGGACGAAATCAGGGGAGAGAACGAGGACGATCTTCCGCGCCGTGCAGAGCGAGTTCACAATTTTATCCATGCGTACATTCCCCGGGTCCAGTTCATTTTTGTGATTGCAACAGCGGAAGCCGTACGCGGGGGACTCAAGTTTCTGCATGACATTGACGACCCACTCCTCGTCGTCTTTGGAGTAGCAGAAGAAGGCGTGGCAGGATTCCTCGCCGACGAGTGGAGGGGAGATCCCACTCTCAGAGTGAGCCCTGACGGCCTGGGTTGCTTCATCTTGGAATGTGGAGTTGTCTGATCGGCTGTCTGGGAAGTCATCATCGTCGTCGTCTTCCTCTCGGACTCGGATGATGTGTTCCCCCTGATCAGCCTCCGCTTCCCAATCGTCTAGCGGGCTGGAGCTATGAGTGAGGTCATCTGTATACAGCAGCCTCTCTGTTACAACACATCAAAAAATAAAAACTTGATCAATCATGAACACATGAATAATTTTTGTTGCTAATTTCGTCCAATAGTGTTGGCTAATATTAAGTTGAGACAAGGCAGTCCACCTTTAATCTAATTACAATTAATCTAAATTTCAGAACCACGGGCAGCGTAATTTAAAACATTGTCACACAAAATAAATAGATCTAACCGATAAACTGAATCTGTTTTATCACGACTGTTTTGACAGACCATTTCAAACTTCACGCTCGTGCTTCATCGTCAAATTAATTTCCGACAGTTTAACCCGACTGCATGCTTTCAACACTACGCTCGACTTAATTAAATCTGACATAGCCACTTAGCACCACAGAGCAAGGATAAACCTACGATACATTGCAGCAGATGTTTCAAGCAGAGATCCTGCCGTCGTCCGTCGTCGTACAAATGTCCCGCTTGATCAAATGCCCCTGGCATTTTCCACTCAATACAAACTGTTTTTACAAACGGGCATTTAATGCTATTCTAGCCACTGTTATAAATGACCTTCAAAGACAGGTTACTGAACTTATAGCTTATGGTAAATTTACAACTTGGCATCTCACTGCATCTGTATAATACTTTTAAATCGTCATTGTACAAAGTACCGGTTAGCGGTATCGTCACCCGCCCACACATTGTATATACCACACTGGTATTTACACGCACCTAGTTTGCACTACAGCGATGTGGCATATGTAGGCCTACACTCAATTTGAACCAGGCTTTTATTTACATGCATGACATGTCTGCATTTATCCAACAGGTGTGAATGGGTCAGGATTACACGTAGTTTATATTTAAGAAAACATCACAAACATTTGGTCCTGTTGTTTTTACAGGCCGTAACGCACGGCAGAAAACACTAACAGTATTGATATTATTTTCTTAAAGGCAGGGTATACTCTTGGTATTGTCAAAGACCAGTATTCCTCACTTGGTGTATCCCATATTATGGCATTAGAATAACGAGCCTGTGGAAATTTGGGCTCAATTGAAAAAAAAAAACCTCCTTGTTGCATAGAATTGTGTGCTTTGAGATGCCTGAGAAAGGCTTCAAGCCTCATTAGTTTTGGGGTGAAAAATTACCTCTTTCTCTAAAACTACATTACTTCAAAGGAGGGTCGTTTCTAACAATGTTTTATAACATCAGCAGCACACCAGTGCTCTTTACCAAGTAAGTTTTTATGGTCATTAACTTGTGGAGTAATTACCAAAAGTACACCCTGCCTTTAAAGGAACATTACAGAATTGGTTTTTCTAACAAAACAGTTGCTGGCAGTGTAAGCACTTTATGTAATCCACCATATACATAAACTGACAAACCTGTAGAAGTTTGAGATCAATTGGCCATCTGGGTCACAAGAAAATAGTGAAAACCCTATTACACATTTGCATGAAATCATATAGATTCAACAAATGAATAAAACGCTCACTGAGCGATAAACTCCAATCGAAAATTGGTTTATTCATTTCTCATCAAATATGGCATTTCAGACATAAATATTTCAAGGGATGTTTTCTACTATCATCATCATTAGACCGTGTAAGTTTTATGTAAATCTGTGATCAAAAAGTATATTTTACAAGTTTTTTTCTTACCAATTCTGTAATGTTCCTTTAAGCTAGTCCATGTGCTGAGTCACACAAAGAATGGAACTGGTCAAAGGAAAACACCAACGTATCTCTGTTCATTTTGGCAGGTCACCTGTTGCTGTCAAGCAAAAGTTCTGAAATTGTGTGAACTTGAGCTCCCAGTTATGAAATTGGCTCAGGGATTTGTAAACACAACGTTAGAAACTGGAAGAGCTCTATCTAATGGCTTAAGAGAATATATACAAGTAAGCTTCTTCTTTTTTTTGGTATGGATATCAGTCACATGTTCGTCTAACTTTAGAATCATTCCAACTATTGGGACCAGTCCCAACTTGAGTACAGTTTGGATGGCAAAGCTATTGCTGGGATTGCATACACAGCTCCCGAACTCTGGAACCTGAATGCCACTCACAAGATCTGTTCAAGAGTTCACTTAAAACCCATCTGCTTAGCATGTGACTTTTTAAAACATTTCTCCTGCCAGTTGTTTCACTTTATCTTGTGAATTTTTTTGCCATGCGTTTCTGTTTAATAATGTGTAGTTTAAGAATTGTTTATGTTCTTTAAATAAGTTTCATGACTGTACAGTTAATGGGGTCTTGCCATGGACGGAATGCGCTTTACAAGAATGATTTATTATTAAATCCAATGAAACCAGTCTCTGTTTAATTTTTGCAGTAGAGTGTGGTTTCACAACACTAGGCTGCTGGCAGGTAGTGCGGGTACGGGATGGAGCATTGATGAATTCTTCTCCATTTTTTCTTGAGTTTTTTCCACTCGATAGCCAATATCACTTCCGAGCCCATTCTACATGTAAGTCATCGAAAATCACTTTAAAGGCCCACTGACCATCGCGGTTATCCCTATCACACTGTCGGGCAATCCCAGCTATGTGTAGTTGGGCCAACTCAACTGTAACACTCAAGTGGGACTAGTCCTAACCACACATGTAGTTAGGACAATTTTAAGTTGGGCGGAACACCCACATAGTACTTCAAGGCAAAGTATATACCTTTAGTTTTTGGGACCGTTCGAATGTTTTAATCCTATGTAAATGTAGAAAAAGATATATATACAATATAAACTAACCTGTGGAAATTTCATTTCAAAAGGTGGTCGCGTTTTTGAAATATCGCCAAAATCGGCAGCGAATATGTCCACGCATAACGAATAATCCCTAATAGGAATACACATCTGAGAAACTTTTTAACAGAAACATTTCTCAGATTCAAATATTGGGGGATAAAAACTACATCCTCTTCCATATCCACATTATTTTGATTTGAAATATTTCTCAAAATGCTTTATACTATCGAAAGTTGCTGTACTTCTAACCAATTAAGTGTTTATTGCCATTAATTTTTTGAGTGATTACCATTTATTTTTTACCAATCGTATACCTTCTCTTTAAGGCCATAACTGTACTTTCTCTATGATTCCTGCAAAGGCTACGCAGTTTTTTTCTAGTAAAGGGCACCGTGTAGTATAAAGAAATCAAGTTGTTACTGGAATACAGGGGCACCAAGGCAATGACCCAGTGGCATGGAGGCTATTCCCTCTGTTGCCTCCATGAGGCGTGGGGCCTCATTTCACAAAGAGTCAGATTTGTCTTAAGTGTCAATTTTAACTGCTCAGCAAAAGTGTGATGTCACAATTAATGCTTTATGTGAAATCGAGCCCTGGGCCCAATTTCATAGTGCTGCTTCATCACTACTTTCTGCTAAGCAAAAATGAGCAGGATACCAGTCACAGATGGTACATGCGACACCACAGTGTTTTGGCTGGTAACCATATTCTGGTAAGCATTGTTTTGTGCTTAGCCACCTTTGTGCTTAAACAGCTCCATGAAATTGGGCCCCGGACTCAATAGAGCTGCTTAAGCAGAGAATTATTCTTAACACCTTTCTGCTAAGCAAAAATAAGCAGGCTACGTCACAGATTGTACACGTGACATGGTATTTTGGCTGGTAACCATATTCTGGTAAGCATAATGTTGTTGTGCTTTTTGTGCAGCTCTATGAAATTGGGCCCTGGTGTTAGCCAATATAGATTGTTTTATGTCAACAGTGAATTTTATTCCATATAAAAAGTACCGGAAGTGTAGCCATTTCAAGAATGGAGACCCGTTTTTGGATTTTCAGTCAATTTTCCAAAGTATTCATGACTGGTAAAAATACATTGTACAATGACCATTTCCTCGCATCGAGTGTTAACAAGTGATTTGTAACCAGTGCCACCACTGCAAACCATAAAATGTAAACAACTTTTAAATGTAACATTTTCATTTTCATTTTCAAAAAGGATTGCCTTGAAATGTGTGTGCACCGTCAGCAACCTTCATTCACTGGTCATTGTATTTCTGTAAAGTGGGTTTTGGTTCAATGCCACCATGGCATGCCATGTGTCTGGTGAACTATGGTAAATACTCCTTGTACTAATGTACCATTTAGCTTCCTCTTTACAATTCCCACAAACCGTGTCGGGAAAATTGTTTTGATAATGCTGTGAATGCACTGTCATCACGCTGCTGCCGCTACCTGTACAAATGTTCATTTGTGTCGCATAGTTGAACTCGTTAAAAAAAAATTGGCCGAGAAAAATGATTGCGGCATTCAAACGTGTAAAATGCTTAGGTTCTATTTATTTTGTTTGTGATTTGTAATTGGTGTAATGTGTCTGAAAATCGTGTGTGCGGGTAGACACGTTATGAGCAGGGCTCTGCCCACAGTGGTCGGTGCCGGAAAACCCGCCCGGCACTCAGGATTCCCCAACCACCACTGGCAGAATTTTCTCTGTTTCCGACCACCACACATTCAAAATTACACTTGCAATTTCCTTTCAAAGGTTTTCAGCGAAATTTAACATTGGGTATTTACCAGTAAAAATGGTATCCGAAGCCATTAATTTGATATGATTTACCATGTAACTGATCCATCTTGCAATGGTTTCCAGGGAAACATTTTTCCACCACTAAAGAAACCCTGTATGATTATGATAAAGCGAGGAGTAGTACCGTGAATCTGCAATGCATTGTTTCGTTATGAATAATTAGTCATCTGTTGATAATGTGTCAATTCCTAACAAATTCATAATGCCAATTCTTAGTACCTCATTAAGCATGCAGCAAACCTTAAACAGAAATTTACGCATGATTTTTTTAAATAAAAATTGGAAGTTTATCCGTAAAGCTGTCATAAGCCCAAGGTAGAAAACTAACTGACAAAGGAAATAAAATTTAACAAGAATAATAAAATAATCCAGAAAACCACTAATTTCCAAAATTGTTTCCTCTAAACCAATCCTGTAGGAAGAACCTAAATAACAAAATTTTTAAAAAGCTATTTAAATTTTCAATGGCCACTCCATTTTGTCAACAGTTCCTTCGGAAGCAGGTGCTTTTGTACACAAATAAGTTCATAAGGCACAAGGCATCACACTGATCCATCTCAAACTTTTCTGATGAAGGAAGGATTTGAACTGAGGTTCACAGATGTGAAGAGCAGGGTAAGATACCACCTAGCCAACCTTGGCCCGATTTCATTGCTCTGCTTACCAGAGCAGAGAATCTGCGCTTACAGAAGCAGGGAATTCAAGCGTACATTACAGGTTAGCAGGGAATTAATTTTGCTTGAGCACGTGCATACTCCACGCTCACTAGGCATTCTTCGCTTACACAGCTAGCGCAGAATTTTTGCGCTTGTCCTGTAAGCGAAGAATGGTGACTACAACCACAGAATTTGGCTGTAAGCAGAGCCATGAAATTGGGCACAGATGCCCCTGAAGGAACTCTTCCAACATAGCATTTGCATTAGTTTGTGTAAACATCCACATTAAAAATGTGACATGATTTCAGTTCTGGTGCACACTACTAGTATCTCCTCAATTGGGATTAAAACATGCAGGCACTCTTGGCTACATGCGCAGACTAAGACCGTATTCGAATTGGAGGCAACTACATGTACAACTACTGTTTCTAGAGTGTTTGCTAAGGGTGTCCTATCAGGCCTGGAATTACACGGAGGCCACGGCCTTAGTTGCCCTGGTCTTGGATTGGTGCCCCTTCAAAAGTTTCCCATAGACTTTATGATTTTTTTCCAATGGAAGTGCCCTTTGCAAAATAAAAATGGCATTGCCCTCTTAAACATGAAATTCCAGGCCTGTCCTTTACTTCAACGCATGATAATACGACAATCCATCCAATTTTATACCGAGTTAAATGGAATGAATGTACTCCTCCAATGGCCCACAAGCAACTTTTATAAAAACCCAGAGTTGCATTATAAAATGATTTAAACGAGCAGACTCCTAACCATGCCCCAAACTATTAAACTCTTTTTTTAAACAGACAGCCTCCAAGGGAGGTTGTATGCTTGGGTAGTCCAGGTAGCTCAGGGGATAAGAATGGAGACTGGTACCACAGACATGCATGATATCCACCTTTTGTCATTTAAATTCCCTACTTAGGAGAGAATTCCAAGAATGTGGAATTAGAAGAGGGCTGGGTGCTGAACCCCCTCGTGAGTGTTAACGTTCCCCACTCAACTGGAACTTTCAATGGTAATTTTTTTTCAGTTCATATTTTACTCACAATGCTTTTTTGTGATACTTTTGTTGTTGAGTTTCATTCATCCATAGCAATTTGGGCATCCATTCAAAATGTTTAAAGGAACATTACAGAATTGGTAAGAAAAAAACTTGTAAAATATACTTTTTGATCACAGATTTACATAAAACTTACACGGTCTAATGATGATGATGGTAGAAAACATCCCTTGAAATAATTCTGTCTGAAATGCCATATTTGATGAGAAATGAATAAACTAATTTCACGATTGAAGTTTATCGCTCAGTGAGCGTTTTATTCATTTGTTGAATCTATTATGATTTCATGCAAATGTGTAATCGGTTTTTCACTAATTCTCGTGACCCAGATGACCAATCGATCTCAAACTTCTACAGGTTTGTCAGTTTATGTATATGGTGGATTACATAAAGTGCTTACACTGCCAGCAACTGTTTTGTTAGCAAAAACCGATTCTGTAATGTTCCTTTAAGCATGGAAGTAGGATGCTTTGTTTGGTTTTCGTCGTCCATTTAGAACTTGGTGAAGGTTCCGTGTGACATACATGTGATCTATGACTTCTGTATGACCGTTTAAAAACTTTTTAAAAACCCCTCGAATCGCTGAATATGCTGGGAAGGTGATCAATGAATGAGACCAGGTAAAACCGAGACGTAATTTTGTTAAAAGCCCTCGGCACAAAGTTACCTGGCTGTTTGGCAACACTGTGTCACTCGTACTTGTAGGCTATATATATCATTAGTCATGTTAGTCTGATTAACAATTTTTAACAACAATTGACGATGACTAGACCAAGCTGGTCAAAACGTTGAGACCAATTCAGAACTCACTCCGCCGCAGTGAAGTTAATAACGAAAAGTCCCCTCGATCCACTAAGCGAAAGTAGTAGTCCCGGCCGAACTAAGTAGTCTCCTGAATTCCGAAATCTACTCCGCAGCAGTAGAATAAATAGCAAGACAGGTTCTCAAAGAACAATACCTACAGGGCATAGTAGATGGTGTTACCGCAAACTGAATACATTGATACCTCACCACGCAATGCCTCAAATTCCATTAACATAAAGAAGAAAAAACAAAACTTTTAGTTTGAAGTTTAATTTTTTCCCTCAATTTTTGATATAAACTTTCTACGGATTACAGACAGCATTATTCTTTAATTGGTATCACTGGGTACCTTTTTTTTATTATATTAAAACTTCCTGTAACAACGCCTTTTCATTTAAACATCTACTTTATGATAAGTTTAAACGGATTATTCAAAAGATACCGGATTTAAACAGAAACAACACAAACCACAAAAGTGAAAATTACAGGCAGCTTTTTTGTTATCACTAATACCATGGAGCAATAAACAAGACTAACAATATCTTGATTCTCTGACACTGTATACAACCAGCAGCTGCATTCTAAATTAATTCTACATCAATCTGTTCCTTTCTGAAGGAAATAGGCCTACAACAACATGCTAGTAATACCAGCAATCAGTGACTTAAAGGAACATTACAGAATTGGTAAGAAAAAAACTTGTAAAATAATACTTTTTGATCACAGATTTACATTAAACTTACACAGTCTAATGATGATGATAGTAGAAAACCTCCCTTGAAATATTTCTGTCTGAAATGCCATATTTGATGAGAAATGAATAAACCAATTTTCCGATTAGAGTTTATCGCTCAGTGAGCGTTTTATTCATTTGTTGAATCTATATGATTTCATGCAAATGTATAATCGTTTTTTCACTATTTTCTCGTGACCCAGATGGCCAATCGATCTCAAACTTCTACAGGTTTGTCAGTTTATGTATTTGGTGGATTACATAAAGTGCTTACACTGCCATCAACTGTTTTGTTAGCAAAACCCAATTCTGTAATGTTCCTTTAAGAACATGGACCCATTAATAATCTTCAAGTCCAGGTTCGCAGATGTGACCGAAAGATAGTCATGTCACGCGTATCATCAGAACTCAGCAGGACTCCCGTTACATACGATATTATTATACTGCTGTGCACTGTCTAGACATGCCAAAGTTCACATAAGGTGCTATGTATGCTATCATACTCAAGCTTGAGGAAATGTTCCAACAAAGGTTGGGCCTGTCCCGATTTCAGCACACTCAAAATCTATTAAGAAAGTCATCAAGATCACATGATGAATTCACACTACAAAGTACAATACCAAATGGGTCTTTTTGTTCACAATGCGTCCCGACAGAACTTGTTAAAAAGAAATAAGTCACAATTCAAACAATTAAACGTATCCAATGTTCATTTAACCAGGTTCTCTGCTAATTTTGATTTAGCAATTAATTTTTTGGAAAAAATCTACAAATTCGTTGATTTGAACATGAATGGACAAAAATCTACAAATTCGTTGATTTGAACATGAAGACCTGAGCCTAATTACATAGAGCTGCTTAAACGAGAAATATTGCTTAACAATTTTCTGCTTTGCAAAAAAGTGCAGGATACCAGTCACAAACTGTTTTTTGAATGGTAACCTTAATCTGGTAAGCATAATGTTAATGTGCTCAGCTACTTTTTGTGCTTAAGCAGCTCTATGAAATTGGGCCCTGGGGCTTGACTTCACAGAGGAAATTGCCTCCATTGTCTTGATGCAGACGAGCGCAATTGAAAAAATTCGCACATGCACATTTTTTTTTTTTTAAATATGTCCCTTTTAAAAGATTGCGTCCAACAATACCCCTTGAAATGTTTCGGCACTGTAGAAATGTTAACCTTCACAGTATAAGTGCCCTTTTACTAGGAATAAAATAAACTGCATTGCCCTTTGTAGTTTTTATGATGTCCAGCTATTTGATGTCCAATGACGGTTTGTCATCAATTGAAATTGTTTTATAATTTCATGATGTCCTTTTAATGATGTAGTAATTGGCTTTTGAATAATTGCAATTCAGTTTTTATGCTGCGATGCCTTTTATCTATCTCTTTGTCATGTTTGTGAACAAAATCACCAGAAATAGTAAGTACAACATTGAGCGAGCGTGTTTTGTTAGCTATTTCTAGATTCTACTTTAAGATGGCTCTAACGTTTGATAAATAAAATGGTGCCAGTATTGTGTCAAGACGTTTGTGATAATTCTTAAATGTGTTTCCTCTATTTATGTCTATGTTTATGGTTTATTAACAGTAACACAACAAACTAACTTGGAAAGGAGTCCAGAGTATTTAGCACAAAGCCTACGTAGTATGAGTATGACTATCAGTAAAGAAACACGACTTTCCTAGTCCTAGCCTCCAATAGACTGTGCAAGTCTTGCGCTCATTTGAACTTCCGGGACCATAGTGGTCCCAACCATATGAAGTTTTACGTGGGCGAGATTTGTTTCGTAATTATTTTAGTTTAACGAAGTTTATGACTATGAAAATTATATATGTTGTTGGGAGTTAATGCTTAGTGATAAAAAATATGAAAGTAAAATCAATTCAACAATATACATGATATAACGGAAAAAAACGAGAATTAAACTTGACCTCAGCTTCCGGTTACTGCAAAAAAGTAAGAATTTTGTGCTC
Organism: Pycnopodia helianthoides; assembly: GCA_032158295.1. Classification (NCBI taxonomy): domain Eukaryota; kingdom Metazoa; phylum Echinodermata; class Asteroidea; order Forcipulatida; family Asteriidae; genus Pycnopodia; species Pycnopodia helianthoides. Next base: position 4,446,837 of record CM063258.1, on the reverse strand, counting down.
ACCTCCGATAACAAAACTTATGTAAACGCTTGTTTTGGATGCGCGTTTGTAGATGCCAGATGCTGTAATTGCAACGCAGGCCTTTTCATTGCAGTCTATGGTTGTTGAGGCGTCAGCGTCCTCTATAAACTGTGCCAAGCGTTAATTTTACGCCGGGGTGACCGCGAATCCGCGTAAGGGGTTTCTAAAAAGTTGAGATCAAATAAGCATCCTTGTCCCAGAGTTTTAACTATGTTTTAATAATAGTTAACACATAATTAGTGTATTTATTATAAAAGCTAAAACTAATTTTATAAAAATTGTCCCGAGTATTTTTGTTGTTCAGATTTTGTCATTAGATATAATTTAAAACACAGATTTGATTTCAGAAAAAATATGTTCTTCGTTTGACGTGTTTTCTTGTTCCGATACGCGCGAGACTTGCACAGTCTATACTCTTTGACTCCCTTCAGAGGGAGATAAGCATACTTATGATACATTACTGGCACTGTTTATGGGGCTACCCTACTCCTAGAACTATGATGAGGTTCGTTCCGCTATCGTCTCCACGAATTAGCCATGTTAGCAGAACGAAGCTCCATCGTTCTAGGAGTAGGGCTACCCTAGTTCTATTCATTAGTTATTTTTCTTATTTTCTTATCAGTTATAGTACCATTAATACAAACACATCTAATGTGTTTCACTTCAAACAATACATCTGAAAAGTAAGTTATTCTAATACAAATATTAAAATACAACGAGGAAATGTAACTGTATTACTGTTGTACTGTCTGTCAGACAACATTGTACAGCCAACAGATCAGTTTTGAAAACCACAAAATGCTTACCATCCTCCACGAACAAATCATCACCATAATCGGTTATACAGTCATCCATTTCCTCCCCACTTCTGCTGATCAGCGCACCGGCCGGCGGGGCCTAGCCTGGGCTCGCTCGTGCACGAATTGACTGTGGTTTCTACCGTCTGCTGAGCGAAAGATCCGGCCCCGGCAGGTCGCTCACTGCAGGTTTCACACGCACACGGACGGGGATTACACGACGGTCGACGCCAGCAGGCAGATCAGCGATCAATTAAGTAAGATGGTGGCGACAACAAAACCAGTCACCGTTGCATGTTACTTTAACACTGCGGCTTGCCCACACCTGTCGTTTGAGATCGATTGAAAAGTGTAATATTTACAAACTGAGGAACATTGTGATGGAAGAAATTATCACAACTCGGGATTCATAAAGTTGTCGTTTTTGCCACAGAAGTTCGGGAACCCCACTTCGATCAGCACCAGATGCACACGCAAAGAAAGTTGATCACACGTACATTTCGTACAGTCAACAACACTCAACACACAGCGTTCAGCGGCTATGAGCGCGCTGTTATGTGATGGGTCTACTGGGCTCGATCGGAGTATTGTTGTGTTTTGTCATTTGCCCAAGATTGATGGTTGTGCATACGACAAATTAATCAACCTCGTCTATGCGTAGACTGATCACGCTGTATCACACTTACCCCCTGGCAAATTTTATTTCTCAAGAGTTTTCATCATAGTCAAGAGCGGGCGCTCTTCTCCCGAAGTAGGTGGATGGAAAGCACGATCAGAAAAAAATGCAGGTGGCGGGTGGGGCGCACGGGGCCAGGGGGGTGGGGTAACAAAACAACAAGTTTTGCCCGTGACTTTAGCAATGCGACCCGTGGATATTTGAAATACAGTGCTGAAAATATATGTAAAAGCACTGAAGTATGTTTAACTTTCTTAGAGAAGTGTACTCTGTAGGCTCTGACAGTAGCAACATTTTTATTCCATCCATCAAATCTCTAAATCAACCTCATCAATGACTTTTATACTTGAGTGACCTATGTTTCAATACGTGTCGTACTTAAGGGAACTCATTGTCATAGGCATATACAATCCACGAGTCTTCTTGCCAACGTTTATTTGTTTCATACTGAAAAAAAACCAAACAAACAAATAATTAAGTATGTATAAAAAAGACAATTGATACAAACCGCCGTACTGCTTCTAAAATCGGTCCCTCTGCAGTGTTATTTGTTTGTTTCCATGATCAGTTCTTGAAATCTATACTGTATAAGATGTATTCTTTGTATTGATCTATTTTGAGTGATAATGTCATTTATGCTTTTATATACTGTGGAAAAAACCTTGAACCTTGAACCTTGAACCTTGAACCCTGAACCTTGAACCTTGAAGGGGGGGCATCCCGGCATACGGACAGCACTGAAACCAATTTACGTAAATATTTTTTGACACGGGTGTAACACTCAGAAAATATTGTCACAAGATTATTTCAAAATATTCCCTTCTCTCAATAACCTTCATATTATTTTTCGGGAGTAAAAATTTCTCCCAAAAATTTCAAACTCTAGTCTTGGCATAGATCGAGCTCTATGGTCTTGGCCATGGTATCGTATGGTGGGCGTGGGGAGAGGCGAATAACGTGGCGGCCGCCAGCCAACTTGAATTTTGCCATCCAAGGTGGGAAAACTATGGAAAGCCATAAATGCAAAGCAAAAACATATAGCCACAGTTTGTAACAATGTCACCCAAATTTTCAAAAACACTGGAATTAGCTGGGGACAAAGCAACCAATCCTGGGATGTATTCACCTTAATTGAAATTGTGCAGAAATGTTGAATTTGGTCACAGCTAGCTACTGTTAACAAGATTGAACGTTTTGCTTACATTCGGCCGTCCATGCCAACCAGCGCGGTTTGTTTATCAACAATCAAAATCACCTGGCACTAATGGGCTTCCGTAGGCATTGAAACTGAGAGAGGCGTGTACGCCATCGTCACGTGTACTCGACGAGAAGTTTACATTGAGGTCAAAGGTTAGTATAATAATAGACAACATGGCGGCCTACAGAGCGAGGTTTGTGTACTCCTTTTTCAAGAAATA